>CM072513.1:31529945-31839945 GCA_036898135.1 Oncomelania hupensis
TCAAACGATTTGTATCAAAATCTCGTATCTCACTTACGAGGTTTTTATCATTTGGAATAAATTTCTAAAACCTTGTAACTCAACTTACGAGGTTTCATTCTAATAAATGACGCGCTAAGAAGTTGAGTTGACGTCACTTACGCGGTTTTTGTTATTGTCATCGTGGAAATGTCAGCTGCTTCTGGTCATTTTTTCTACATTTTGGTGAGTACTGATGATACATGTTCTCCTTTTATTCAATCATGATTTCTTCTAGATTGATATCGTCCACATCTTCTCCATATTACTCTTCAGGAATAAACGAACAGGCACGTTATATCACACTCTGTGACTAAATCTGACACTGAATGAGTGCAGTCAAAGGCATACTGTGGCATAATTCTAAATAATTTACAAAAGAATACATAATAATATTGTGTGTTTTTAGTTTAATGCCCGTCACCCCTGCCAGGGTATGGGCCGCCAACAACAGCTCTCCAGAGTCCTCTGTCGTATGCCATTCTTTCTAACTGACTCCAGGTGTAGCCCATGTTGGTGGTGTCGGCCTCGAGGTCGCGTCGCCAGGTGTTCCTTGGACGTCCTCTCTTTTGCTTTCGCTGGGGGTTCCACTTCAGTGCTTGCCGGGTGACGTTCGTCGCTGGTTTGCGTAGGGTATGCCCTATCCAGCCCCATCTCCTTTTCCTGATTTCATCTTCAGCAGGGAGTTGGCGGGTCCTTTTCTAAGGTTGGCGTTGCTGATGGTGTCGGGCCAGCGGATCTGGGGAATCCTTCTGCGGCAACTGTTGATGAAGGACTGGACTTTTTTTTATGGTGGTCTTGGTTGTCCTCCATGTCTCTGCTCCATACAGTAAGACTGACTTCACATTGGAGTTGAATACCCGTATCTTGGTGGCCAAAGACAGCTCTCTGGAGGTCCAGATGTTCTTGAGCTGAATGAAGACAGCTCTTGCTTTGTCGATCCTAGCCTTCACATCCGCATCTGTGCCGCCCTGCTGATCAATGATGCTACCCAGGTAGGTGAAGGACTGCACTTCTTCCAAGGGACTTCCATTCACGATGACTGGTTCGGTACTGATGGAGTTGATCTTCAGGATCTTGCTCTTGTCCTTGTGGATGTTGAGGCCGACCTCCGACGATGTGGCCGCCACTGCATTTGTCTTCTCTAGCATCTGCTGTTGGCTATGGGAAAGAAGAGCAAGGTCGTCAGCGAAGTCCAGGTCCTCGAGCTGGTTCCACAGTCCATTGGATTCCGTTCCTACTTTCCCTGGTGGACATCTTCATAGCCCAATCTATGGCGATGAGGAAGGGGAAAGGTGACAACAAGCACCCTTGTCGGACTCCGGTTTTCACCTGGAAGTTGTCTGTGAGCTGTCCGCCATGGATAACTCTGCAGGACATGCCGTCATAGGAGTTCCTGATCAGATTGACCTTCTTGGTCGGGATGCTGGTGTCGAAGGAGCTTCCAGAGGGTATCTCGATCCACTCTGTCAAACGCCTTCTCATAATCGACGAAGTTGATATACAATGGCGAGTTCCATTCCAGGGACTGCTCCACGATGATGCGGAGCATTGCTATCGGGTCCGTGCATGATCTATTCTGTCGGAAGCCTGCCTGCTCGTCTTGTAACTGTGGGTCGACAGTATCCTTCATCCTTTCCAAAAGGACCCGCTTGAAGACCTTCCCAGGCACAGATAGAAGTGTGATGCCCCTGTAGTTGTTAATTGCTGAGGTCACCTTTCTTGGGAAGCTTGATCAGGTAACCTTCCTTCCAGTCTGCCGGAACATCTTCTTCCTCCCAGATCCTCTCAAAGAGTGGGTACAGCATCTCCACTGATGCTTCCAAGTCCGCGTTTAGAGCCTCTGCTGAGATGTCGTCTGGTCCAGCGGCCTTTCCATTCTTCATCAGGGTGATGGCCTTCTTGATCTCTTCCTTGGTCGGTTTCTCACAGTTGATTGGAAGATCCACATTGGCTGGTTCAATGACTGGGGCATTCGTTGGTGCTGGTCTATTCAGAAGTTCATCAAAGTGTTCAGCCCATCTGTTCAACTGCTTGTCTATACTGTTCATGGTGTTTCCCTGCTTGTCCCTAACAGGTCTTTCTGGTTTGCTGAACTTTCCGGAGAGTCGCTTAGTGGTGTCGTACAACTGTTTCATATTGCCGCTGTACGCTGCCTGTTCCGCTTCAGCCGCCAGTCCATCCACGTAGGCCTTCTTATCTTTTTTGATGCTTCTTTTCACTTCTCTATGGGCTCCTGTATAGTCTTCTTGGGCCTTGGCCTTAGCTGCTCTGGTTCTGCTGTTGTTGACTGTTGCCTTCCTCTTCTTTCTTTCTTCTATCTTGACCAAGGTCTCTGCTGTGATCCCCTCTTTCTGTTGATGTTTCTTTGGCCCCACAACTTCTTGGCATGACGATCTTAGTGTCTCTTTCACTTTCTGCCACCTGTTGAGTACACTGTCTTCTTCTTCTTCAAATAATTCCTGAAGCACTTCGAACCTGTTCCTTAGCGCCAGAATAAACTGTTCTTTTGTCTTTGGGTCTTTCAGAAGGCTGATGTTGTACTTCATTCTTCTGCCTGACGAATGTCCTCTTCAGCTTCAGTTTCGCCACCACCAAGTGATGGTCGGACGCCACGTCTGCTCCTCTTCTCACTCTAACGTCTTGCAGGGATCTTCGGAATTTCTTGCTAATGCAGATGTGGTCGATCTGGTTCTCTGTCGCATTGTCTGGAGATACCCATGTACTCTTGTGGATCCGCTTGTGAGGAAAGATGCTGCCTCCGATGACTAGGTTGTTGAGTGCACACAGATCCGCAAATCTCTCTCCATTCTCATTCATTACTCCTAAGGCGTGGGTGCCCATAACTGGTTCGTAACCGGTGTTGTTAGACCCAATCTTGGCATTGACATCTCCCATGAGGATGGTGATATCCTTGTCTGGGTAGGTCTCAAGGATCTTCTGTAGTCTGCTGTAGAAATGGTCTTTAACATCCTCTTCACTGTCGTTCGGTGGAGCTTAGAACTGGACAAGGTTCATCTTGATCTTCCTCATCTTGGTATGGAAGAATGCTGTGATGATCCTGGGGCCACGGGCCTCCCATTCTATAAGTGCCCTCTGTGCCTGATTGGACAACATAAAGCCTACTCCCTGTGTGTGGGGTGCATCGTTTTCTTCGTGCCCGGAGTACAGCAATAGTTCTCCTGTCATCAGTCGCCTTTGTCCAGCTTGGGTCCATCGTGTCTCGCTGATGCCTAACACGGTCAGGTCATTATTCCTCATCTCAGCTGCTACCTGTGCCGTCTTTCCTGATTCGTACATGGTCCGAACATTCCATGAGCCGATGGAATTATTATGGTAATAAAAGTCCATTTAACCCGTTACGGTAATAACAGTTAATTAAGACTATTACGTTAATTAAAGTTAATTTAGACTATTATGTTATGGTAATAAAAGTTCATTTAGATTGTTATGTTATGGTAATAAAAACTTCACATAAGTGTAATCTTACATCTTATAATTCATTTCACAGGAAATTTCCGAGAAAGGATTTCGTGCTACTTTAAGTACAGGGCTTGTAGCCTACTGGTCAGAAGGACATTATTATGTCAGTGATGAATGCAACAACGCGTTCATTGATTGCTGGGTGTTACAGTATTAATCTATCAATGGCTTATAAGCCTATTTCAATTTTGTAAAGACAAGGGCTGTGTCTTATTGAATAAAACAACTTTGACAATGTTTTCAACTGCATTTTTCGGTCGTTTATTTTGTATTAATGTTTCCTTTGTTGTTTGCTATTGTGACTAATCCTTATAACTTGCAACTTCAAGCTCAAACAAAACAGTCAAAACCTCGTAAGTTGCAACTTCCAGCTCATACAAAATAGTAAAAACCTCGTATGTGAACATTTTTGTCTATTTCTCAAACAAGCATGCGCTCTAAATCTTGTCACTATTACTGCCAAATTTCCTGTTCAATACTGAATACAAATTATACTTAAACCATTTGTTTTGGTGACACCTGATTTTTTAAAACAGTTTTTTTCATTTTTCTCAAAACTGTATTTTTGGACATACGAGGTTTTGAATGGACACCGACGATTTGCATGTGTAGCGGAGTGGAGCATTTGACTCCCGCCTCTCGGCCACCACCTTGAGAACACCGCCCAACCCGAGCTGTTATTTGTTATTTATCCATCATAAGAGAGAGACATAAAAATATTTGCCCTGCAAGGCAGTGAAGCGTCTTGATAGTAAACCGGTTTGCCGGCTACTAATGCCAAGAACACTCTCTGCAAAGTCACTGCCACTGACTTGCATAAAATGCCTGCCGACAATGTAGTCCTGCTCACCACCAAAAAACAGAAAACGCATGGTCAGCCGGGGAGAACAAATGTTGTGTCGCCTTGTCCTGCATAACCCAATGGCCCCTCTCCAAAGATTCTGCACAGCAAGAGCCACCCAAGGCTAATCTAACCAACAATTGAAAGGTAGACAACCTCTCTCCCAAACCTGCACCAGTCGCCTCCCATTCCGCCACAGATCCCACAGTTCAAATCGAACCATGTCCTCATAGCTTCCCAGTTCGCAACAAGTATGTCTGGAACCGACACTGACTACGACCAGTGATTCATTCTATGTTATACTATTCATTCTATGCCTATAGAATTCATTCTATGTCATAGAATGAATTCTATGTCATAGAATTCATTCTATGCTATAAAATTCATTCTATGCATATAGAATTCATTCTTTATTATAGAATTCATTCTATGTTATACAATTTATTCTATGCACATAGAATTCATTTTATGTCATATAATTTATTTTATGTTAAAGAATTCATTCTATGTTATAGAATGAATTGTATGCACATAGAATAAATTCTATGTTATAGAATTCATTCTTTGTAATAGAATTCATTCTATGTTATAGAATACAATTCTATGCATACAAGTGCATTCTATAATATAGAATTGTATTACATACATAGAATCTTATTCTCTATTATAAAATGTTATTCTATACATAGAATTGTATTATGGACATAGAATTTTACACTATATTATAGAATGTTATTCTATACAAAGAATTTTATTCTATGACTTACAATATTGGTTTCTTTTTTATAAATGGAATTTCAACTAATGAATGCTTTTTGTGTGCATAGAATGCTTTCTATGTGCATAGAATTTATTCTATGTATAGAATAGTCACATAGAATAAATGGACACATGGCGCCCCATAAAGGCTGGTGACATGATGATGATGATGATGATGATGATGATGATGATGATGATGATGATGACGACGATGATGATGGACGACGACGTTGATGATGATGATGATGATGATGATGATGATGATGATGATGATGATGGTGCTGCTGCTACTGCTGCTGCTGCTGATGATGATGATGATGAAATTTTGTTTAAAGAAAGACCATGAAGAAAAGTAGACAATAGCCAAATCAGATCAACAAAAATCTTCAAATAAATTATGAACACAACTAACCTTGATGGAGTGTAGCGGGTGCTTCTGGCAATAATGTTACACAGCTAGCTCACTGCCAAAGTGCTAACAGCAGAATACCGCCAATTGTTTTTCACTGTTCGGGTGGCAGAACCCACAATGATCGACCGCTGCTATGTCGTTGACAATTTTGTCCAAGCCGCTGTGGGCCGCGGGTACATATAGGTATAGAGCACTCTCTCTCTCTCTCTCTCTCTCTCTCTCTCTCTCTCTCTCTCTCTCTCTCTCTCTCTCTCTCTCTCTCTCTCTTTCTCTCCCCCTCACTCTCTGTTCCTCTAACTCTCTCTCCCTCTATCCCAATGTCCATCTGCCTGACTTTCTTGAAAGAACATTGAAGTTTAACGCCTAACACCCACCATTATTAAATACGGCAGACGGGGATTATCATCCCAGGGAAGAAGGGACATATATAAACCCAAATCAACGCTGAACCACCAGAGCAATCATACTGCTAAGGTAGACAGCGAAAAACAGCCACTTTGATCTTGCCCCAACCACGGGTTTCGAACCTGAGTCCCCCGCGTGCCAGACGAACGCTGTACCACTGAGCGGTGAGTCACGATTCTTTCTGATCTTTATTTTATGAAAGAACCCCAAGCTCACACATTTTAGCGTGATAGAACCTTTTAAAATTCACAGTGAGTATTGCAGCACGATAAAAAAGAAGAAGAAGGTTAAGCCCCCAAAATAACCTCTTTCAAAAGTGCGGTTTTTATATGAATCGATAAATATTATACTTGTTTATTGGCCCTTTTATATACTAGTAGCTTCAAGGTTGATTATAAAAATGCCTGAGGACATTATTTTGTTTGTTTACACACAAAGAACATAGCCTAAAATTCACATGTTAACGGTCGGGTTGAACAACAATTATACCCATTGTATTATCTTTCAACGTTAGTAGACTACGTACAATGCCATTACCAGAGTAAACGTTTTGACGCAAAACATAAACAAATACCTTTGGATTGAAATTCTGTTTTAACATCAACGATTCACAAAGCCGGCATTGTCGACAATGGTCTTGCCTCTTTTCAACAGTTCATCAGCACCCCTTGCACATAGCTACGATCGAAAGAAAGTATAGCCTACTCCATGCACACGCTGCGCAGCAGGCCAAAGTATGTCCCTTGTCCCTTAAAGGGATACTTGGGCGAGGTTAAATTAGCAGCCTGCTCAGGTACAGTGTCGGTGAAAGAAAGTAAGTCTCGTCTCCTCTAGGCGACGAATTAGGTCACGCTGTATTTCTTTCTAGGTCAACTGTCTTTTATCAACCGTTTGAGAATCTTTTCGAACCGTTTATTGACGCTGGATAGTGTCCTCACTTGGTTTCATACCATTTAGGAACTCCAAGAAGGCAAATGGGTTTTTGGGACGGAAAAAGAGCATTTTTGTTGAGAAAAGGGTTAGGGCAAGGGCTAGGGATGGATCTACAACTAACCCTTACCCGAACCCTTGTAGCATTACAGAATACAGAATACAGACTCTTTATTGTCCCCACAAATACATGTACCTGCAAGGAAATTCTTATTGCAGTGTCCATCTGCATATAAAATCTCAAACAATAAAAACCACACACTAAACTGAAAATAAATAATCATGATGATGATGATATCTACAGTGATTAAGATCATAACGTTATCACACACCCACACACCAACACACAAGCACACGCGCACTATCCCACACACACACTTTCACATATTTATAGATATCTATACATACATATACACATATATACATACATATACATACACATATATACACCCATACACTTATATATATACACACACATATGCATTACATGTCACTCAAACTAACAATAATTATAAAATATAATATAATAATGCATGCCTTAGACTACATTATAAAATAAGATATTATTTCACACACACACACACACACACACACCCATACACACCTACACACCCACACACACACACACACACACAAAGTCGTAAACACAGCTGAGACTGCTTAGTATCTTGAAGCTTAAATCAGAAACACAACAATAAAAAAATATTAAAGATACTTTTAATTATCAAGCAACACAAGACAAATGAATTTCGAGCTATGCCCTGTCAGATGGCAGGGCAGCGACCACAGCAAGCAGCAAGCAGCAAGCGGAGAGCGTCTGCTAGTGACCTACTTAACCATAACTGAAAACCGGCAAGTTTAAAACTATTATATTGCGCGTTATATTATTTATATTTTAATAATGCAAACTCAGGGGAGCAAAGAAAATGTTTGCTTAACTCAAAAGACACGGTGGGATTTAATGATGGTGAATATTCTAGCAATTCATCTTCAAAATCCTCTTCCATATCTGTGAAGTCACGCTGACAGTGTTGAATGGGCATGTGGGCGGAGTTATACTTCGCCCGCAAGGAAATTCCCGCGTATGACTGGCAAAATGTGCCAATACCGTTTTAGCAATTTTTAATTCGTTGTATCTCCTAATTGCGCTAATTTTTTTTTTTTACATTTTGGTAAGATTGTTCAACAACCTAAACTCTTTACATTTGCCTTGTTTTCATTTTGGATACCCTAAAAAGCACCTCTAAACAATCTGGGCTTCGGCTAAAGAGTTCATTTTATATTGTGTCACTCTTTATTAGAAGCAACAGCCTAGCGTTGTTGCACAGCTTTAGTGTTAGTTACCAGTTTTTAGGAGTATTTCTATTTTGTGAAAAGACATTTTATATTGTGCTGAACCATTTTGTGACCTACCTCACACTGAAGTGGTATGTACATATTTTGTTTGATGATGATGATAGGGATAGAGATAAAGATATTTATAATTTATTTTATTTGTCGTTTATTCTTGTTAATATTATTCTAATCCTGTTTATTCTTAAAATGTATATTTACAGCAGTTATAGCAACAGCTTGATCTAAGTACAATTAGGTAGCAACTCAACAACAAAAGAAAGTGTAACACATATGTATGTCAGGGCGTTTTGCACATAAACTGTTGTTTTGAAAGAATAACTGTTCTTTGCTATGAGTCTGAGGTAAGATACAAAAACTTCTCTCTATCCCCCCCCCCTTCCCCCCCCCAAAAAAAAAAAAGTGCACCCTCCCGCGTGAATCTGCTGATCCGCCCTTGTATATCCCTCTATTCACTGTCTGTTATTGTTAAAGATTAAAAGCGCATGATTAATGTTGTACTTATTATTATTATTTAGAGTGTGTAGGCCTTTCACAGTACTGCACACAATACATTATCTTAATAGTAATACTAATACAGTAGGCCTACTGTAATTGGAAAAGGTTTATTAGAAATGTTTTCCTTGCAGTAAAAGAACAGTAGTTTTCTTTGTTGTTTGCAATACATCTTGGAATGCAATTGTTTATACTTTATATTTCAAATATAAATTATGCTAGTGCTGTATTTAACATAATTAAAAAATGCATTTGTGCATAAGTTATAAGTATTAAAAGTTTGCTTTTGTATTTAACATCATTTTTAAAGACTTAACTATGAGGTTATCCCACACACATTTAAAACATTGTCCCTTAAATTTATTTTCATTTTGTGTTTTTCACAAAGAGATGTTAAATGAAACTAACTCAGCCTAAAGAGAGTGTCTAGAGAGTTTGAATTTAAGTGGGTGGGTGGGTGCGGGTGTGTGTGTGCTCAGGGTGTGAGAGTTCGGGGTACAAAGACGGAGTAGACAAAATGCGTCCAACACAACCGGCGCCACATGTGTCTGTGCTCGGAACTCGATATAATACCCGCTATACAATACAACACAACGATTAAGTTGTGCAATCAAAAACAATGGGCGATTTTGCTCTCACACATGTAGGGGAATTGACTTGTCACTTGAGATGTCTGTAATGGCGTTATGCAATACCCATTGCTAATTGAAAATTGTATAGAGGAACACAATACCATGTGAACAAAGACACAATACTTACAAACAAGTCTGAACAAAAATGAATGTGTGCAAGGTTAGAAAATTTTATTCATTGTAAGAACCCTGTACTCAACAATTCCACACCGCCAGCAAACATGTTCACAATAATTACATCTGTGTGCATGTCCCTATCGCCAAATCCTGTTGCCTTTTTAACCAAGATAGCAAAATTCAACACAACTGTACAAAATACACAACAGTAGTTCCTATCACAAATATTTATTTAACATCATCATGTCATTCAGACCTTTGCTAATTAAGTTTTAATTGTAAATGATGTTTAAAGAACAAACACTTTCTGTTTATAGGTACACTAGTGGTTTTTGTACCCTGGCAAGCCAGGGTACACATGATGCTGTTTAAAATGTAGACAGAGAGAACTTTTGTCTGCGAGTTTCATTTGGACGATGATACCTCCCCATATCCCCCTTGATACCTCACCATACCCCCCCCCTGATATCTCCCCGCCCCCCCCACCCCCACATGATGCCTCATCATACCCCCTTGATACCTCCCCGAACCCACTTGATACCTCCCCATACCCCCTTGATACCTTCCATACCCCCTTGGTTCCTACCTGTACCCTCATTGATACTTCCCCGTTGATCGTTTCGCAGGTATTGATGAAAGGAATCGACCATCACCATACCCCCTTATATATACCCGTATCCCCGTTATGCCTACCCATGCCCCTTTAAACCTACCCGTAGCCCCCTTTTACCTACACGTACCACCCCATCCCGAACCTTGGTAGTAGAAATAATAATAATAATAATAATAATAATAATAATAATAATAATATTGAATATAGAATAATACAAATAGAAATCAGAAAAAACACCAAGGTTTTAAAATAAAATTTGATATAAGATATTATAATTGTTATAATAATAATAATAATAATTATTATTATTAGTTTATAAGTAATAATAATAATAATAATAATAATACTAATATTGAATATAGTATAATACAAATAGAAATCATAAAAAACACCAAGGTTTTAAAAGAAAATTTAATATAATAATAATAATAATAATAATAATAATAATAATAATAATTATTATTATTATTATTATTATTATTATTATTAGTTTATAAATAATAATAATAATAATAATAATAATAATAATAATAATAATAATAATAATAATAATAATAATAATAATAAATTAAAGGTAAAAAGCCTAAATTAAAAAGAAAAATATCCATATTTTAGTGTACTTTTAAAAAAAATGGGGGGGGGGTGGCCGGGTGAGATTTGAACTTGCGTCGCCCTGCATGGTAGGCGAATGATTTTACTAACTAAGCTACCAACGCTTCCTAGAAAGACCATCAATTTTTTGGTCTATATGGGAAAACATGCTGAAACCTCAATTTGATTTTTAATGGAAGCGCGCGGAATGAGGCTATTGTAATAGCCTCATTCCGCGCGCTTCCATTAAAAATCAAATTGAGGTTTCAGCATGTTTTCCCATGTTTGTGGACATTTTGTTTATTTATTTATCTCAGAAAAGGTTAAACGTTCGGTAAGGAAATGTCGGCTATAACGATTTCGTTGGTTTTGAGCACACAGCAGGCCGATCAGCAGTGCCCAGCACCTGCCCAGATCAGCGTCCATATTGGACAAACTTCATAGTAGAGGCGAAGAAGGACTTCCGGCTAAGCAATGTATATATATAGATAAGCTAAAATGGCCACACTGTAAAGGATTTGTTTAATTTGGGTGAAAACGGGGTTATTAAAAAATTGGATCTGTCATTAAACAATGATAAAGCGACCCAACTGCTAAAAGTTTGAATTTTCTATTTCTGTTCTGACATGGAGTTATTTTCCCTATACCATACGCTCTTACAAGATAAAAAGTGACCAGTGATCACACAAGGAAGGTATTTAATGTTGCAGCATCATAAAAGGAGGACAAATAAAACAGGGTGACAGCACATGCAATATAGGATTACAAGATTTAACATTACACATACCTGTCAAGTCTTATGCTTTTGACATAATTCTTACTGAATTTTGACGATTTTCAAGTCTTATGGCATAAGGTGAAGACCTTAAGTTTTTTTTAAATTTGTGGAGAAAAAAAGTATATATATATATATATATATATATATATATATATATATATATATATATATATATATATATATATATAGAGAGAGAGAGAGAGAGAGAGAGAGAGAGAGAGAGAGAGAGAGAGAGAGAGAGAGAGAGAGAGAGAGAGAGAGATCGCTAAGGTTCGTGAATGTGACAATCCATGCATTTTCATACATTTCTTATGGTATTTTGTTCAAACTTATGGTATGAGAAGCAAAATCTTATGGTAAGAGTCCACAAGAGCTTGACAGGTATGCATAACATATTAATTGTACATGTACAAGGCAATACAACATTAAACAAATAACATTATATCTTTTTTTTCCACAAGTTTTTATTTCAGCTCTTTCATTCTTCCATTCCACATGTTCTGCCTTGTTCTCAACAGGATGAGAATGCAGAGAGTGTCACCAAACACATCATACAAACACGTCACCAATAATCTGGGTCAGATCATTTATTTGCAGAATGACATGAGACGCAGTCGTCATCTTGTATGCTCTAGTGTTGTATTGGTGAAATACTGAAAAATAAGAATGAGAAAAAGGTACTAAGCACTTGTTTTCTTCGTGTTTCTATGTTTGAAACAATTTGAAATTAACAAACAAACTGTTCACATCTGTTTGATACAAAATCTACAGGCAGCATAAAAATCGCTGAAAGTGCTATCCACTACGCCACCGCAAGCACAATAAACTCAAAGAGGAAAAATCAGTATCTAGCACATGGTGAAGACGTAAAACGAAATGAACAAATGACCACTTTTACACAAAACCATCATTATACATCCTAGCACGCCAATAACGGCTTACAAGAATAATGGAGCATTGAAAAGATATTCTCTGCTTTACAATACAAACAATTATAAACTGACCTTGTGTGAACTGAGCAGGATTATCATGAAAAACAAACGAATTTGGCTCTCCGAAGAACTGCGTGCGGCATTCTTACAGGAAGTACGCAAAACGATACGAATGAAATACAGAAATATATAAATATATAAAACAAACCGAAATAATTTCTGGAGACAGCACACTCCCCGTCTGATATCGGCATTCGATATCACTACTCAAACTCTCAAATTATAAGAAATATTAGAGAATCAGCAAATTATCTGAGTTGTATCCAGCAAACATCCAAAACGAAATAACTACTTAACTCACATAATATCAAAGTCAACGAGAAAAAACTTTATATACATATGAATTCTGGAGGGCAAACATAAAATTATAACAAAATGAAAATGACTAAAGAAACCTGGTTGAAAAGAAGAGAGAGAACACTAAACACCAAAACATCAGTTGTAGAAACAAATTGCTGCTAATGAAACTTGAGTCAGGAACATGACCAACAACTAGTCTGACTTGAGACACTAGTACATGTTACTTATAAATCGCATACAATCGTGGTTCACACCTGAGGGTGTTACATGGTACAGTTTTAATAATGAACGTCTCTGCAGCTTTCAAAGTACCAGTGTCACGATGGCGAGAGCACTGATGCCAGCCTTTACAGCAGTTAGTAGGAGAACTCTGACACAAGTGCCGAAGCAAGGTGAGTGAGCTAACCAGTGCGCTCCAGCTAGAGAACCTATCAAAACGACTTGACAGGGGTGGGTGAGCATCTTTGACCTCAGTTTTGCACACCAAGGGCCTGACCTCACAGTCTTCATCAGGGGCGATCATGGGAAAAGCGACTGCAGGGGTTGCAAGGAAACTCTGGTTCTCTAGGGGATCTGCTGGTCCTCGTAACCAAACTTCTTCATTCCTGTCGAGGTCTTCCAAGGCACATCTGGTGGCAACGTCAGCAGGATTACGTTCTGAAGGCACAAAGTGCCACTGACTTGGCTCGGACACACGTCGGATGCGTTCCACGCGATTGCTCACGTAAGTGTAGAAACGTCTGGTCTCATTATTTATGTAGCCAAGCACTACCTTACTGTCAGTGTAGAAAAAGACGTTCTTTTGATCCACATCAAGGTGTTTGGAAATCAGCTGCCAGAGTTCTGTAGCAAGAACAGCGCCGCAAAGTTCCAAGCAAGGTATGGTGTGTCCACTCTGAGGAGCCACCTTGGCCTTGCCCATAATGAAGCCAACGTGGTAGTTTTGACTATCTAAGATCTTTACGTATGCCACGGACGCGATGGCCTTCTCTGACGAATCGCAGAACACATGAAACTGGATGTCCGACGACTGGGTCATTGATGTTGGTACGTACATTCGAGGAATCTCAAGTCTCTGGAGGGGCTCCAGAGAACGTTTCCACAGGTTCCATCTTTCCAGCTGAGCTTCAGACAGAGATTCGTCCCAAGCTCGACCATCAGGGCAGAGCTCGCGTAGAATAATCTTCCATGCAATAGTTGTTGGAGCCAGGAACCCAAGAGGATCATATATTCTACCCAACGCAGACAGGATACCTCTCCGGGTGCAAGCAGTATCCTTCAGGTCAAGGGCGACAGAAAGGGTGTCCTTTTGAAGATTCCAAGTAATACCAAGGCAGTTGTGTTGTGGACGTTGTGAGGAAGGTTTTGACAAATCCACGAACTTCAGTTCTTCACAAAGATCCTCCGCTGGAAATGATTTCAGCACTTCAACGTCATTTGAAGCAATCTTGTGAAGTTTGATCCCTCCTTTCTCCTCGAGTTCAGTCTGCGTGCGTTTTATCAGACTCACAACTCCTTCACTCTCCGGCAGCGACGCGACGCCATCGTCGACGTAAAAGTCAGACTCGACGAAGTTTCTTACGTCCTTGTCACTGGAGGCTACCATTCTTCGGAGTCCGTAGGTGGCAACTGCTGGAGATGGACTGTTTCCAAACACGTGTACACACATGCGGTACTCTGTCAGAGGCTTCTGGAAGTCATTATCTTCATACCAAAAGAAGTGTAGGTAGTCCCTGTGATTTTCGTCGACAAAGAATTGATAAAACATCTGTTCAATGTCTACCGAGGCTGCACAGGAGTCGCGTCTGAACCTCAACAGGATGCCGATGAGGCTGTTGGTTAAATCTGGCCCTGAAAGAAGCATGCTGTTCAAGGAGTGACCTTCAAAGACAGCGGATGAGTCAAAGACGCCACGTATATTTCCCGGCTTCTTAGGATGGTATAAGCCAAAGAAGGGGAGATACCAACATCTGCCGTTATCCTCAAGAGGTGGCGCTTTCTCTGCTGAACCCGTATCAAGGATCTTCTTCATAAACTTGAACATATGTTCTCTTTTAGTAGGATCTTTCTTCATGGAAGCATGAAGAGCATTCACACGGGTAACTGCTTGACGCCTGTTGTTGAACTGGATGGGTTCTGAGTGTCTGAAAGGGAGGGGAGCAGACCATCTGCCTTGATTGTTCTTCTTGAAAGACTTGTCCATCACAGTCAGAAACTTGCGATCTTCCACGGACGTGCCAGCAATCTCATCATCTCGTGTTTTCTCAAAGACTTTGGCGCTGAGCTGATCGACTTCCGCGATCTTGAAATTATTGTAGCATGGCTCGAACAGTGACTCTCTTGATTCATGCCAAACATGAGTTTTCTTGACCCTGACTGA
Organism: Oncomelania hupensis; assembly: GCA_036898135.1. NCBI lineage: Eukaryota > Metazoa > Mollusca > Gastropoda > Littorinimorpha > Pomatiopsidae > Oncomelania > Oncomelania hupensis. Next base: position 31,545,045 of record CM072513.1, read on the forward strand.
AGACGGTTTGTGGATACCGTCTAAGCACACGTCACCCACTATCACCCAGCCTAAGGGTAGATGCTGAGCAAAGGGGGACCATGGAGGACCTGTCACTTGATTCAGGACATGGTGGGCCTCTGGTAGGTCGCGTCCTATGAGCAGACTTATAGCAACATCACTACGAAGAGGAGGAATCTGTCCAACAATAGAATGGAGGTGGGGATGATACTTAGCCACATCATCTGTAGGAATTTCAGACCTATTGTCTGGAATGTTATTGCATTCAATGACTGTAGGTAACTTCAAGGTATTCTGTCCATCAAGGGATTGCACCGACAGGTTTTGGCCACGTCGCCCTCTCATAGGGAACGTACCTGAACAGCTAGTGAGTGTGTATGGATACTCTTTAGGGTCCACGCCTAGCTGATCCATGAGAGCAGGGGAAGCCAAAGAACGATTACTTTGGTCATCTATCACAGCGTAGACTGTGATGGGCCTAGCAGAGGTCTCAGCTGCATAAATCCTTACTTGCACTATTTTTCCACAAGAGCGATTAGCATTGATATTATCACAGAGAGTTGTGCATTTGTTTTCTACTTTTTTCTCTCGCTGACCCTCCCCGCCATAATCTGATGGCGATTGTGACTCTTTTGGATCCTCACGGTGCATGGCAGTGCAGTGACCGACTTTTCTGCACTTTTCACAATTCACGATGGCAGTGCATTTCTTGGCAATGTGGCTCGTAGAGGACAGGCACTTGAAACAGATTTTCTTTTCCTTAAGAAATGCAACGCGATCGTTCCACGACTTGGCCTTGAAAGCATTGCAGATCATCAGGGTATGCTGGGATTTGTGAATGGGACATTTAGCTGGTAACTCAGAGAGCTTGTCTTCATTCTCATTGATAGCTGTTTTCTTGGCAAATGTTAGTCGATTTCCTTGGCGCCCTTGTTCATGCGGCTTGTCTGACTCGGACTGAAAGTTGAACGCAGGGTCATTCAGAATTTTGCTTTGGGTACGCACGAAATCCACCAAGTAGGAAAATGGTGGGAAAGGAACACGGTGGTCTGACTTGTACTTGAAGGCTTGAGTAATCCACTTTTGCTGGACGGCGTGTGGAAGTTTGCGTACGACAGCATTTGCTCCTGTAGACGAGTTATATATCGCGAAGAGGGATGACAATGTAGGGTTCTCAAGGGCGCTCCGAATCTCATCTAACAAGTCACACAGCTCGAAGAGCTTCTTTCTGTCTTTAGGCGTAACTGGTGGGAACTGCTGCAACCTTGCTTTCAAACATGCCTCTACAAGTTCCGCAGAACCATACCTTTCCTCTAGCCGCTCCCAAAGCAGCCGAAGGCCACGCTCTGGGTTAGCCACGTTGGACGCTCGAAGACTCAAGGCATACCTGCCAGACTCTGGCCCTAAATACTTGACCAGAAGGTCTAAATCTTCTTGTGGAGTCGCACCCAAGTCTTGCATGATTGCTCTGAAACTGTTTTGCCACACTGCAAAGGACTCAGGCTTCTCGTTGAAGTGGGAGAGTCGGGACAACATCAGCTCTTTCTTCAGCAGGAATCTGGAGAGGTCGCTTGCATCAGCTGATACCTTGGGTGCACCAGGGTTATTTAATTGTGGGATGAACTCTTTAGCTTGAGCGGAAAGCTTCGCGTACGGGTGGTCAAAAGCGGCAAACTCGGCCTGACGTTCCTCGTGATCTTTGGCTACTGACTGTACATGTGCTACGTCATTCTGTCTCGCTTCCCAAGCATGGAGGTTCTGTACGTACTCTTGAGTTCTCTTCAGCTTGGAGGTTAGTGAGATGCTTCCATGTGACCTGGTAGCACTATTTTCCTCTGCAGCTTCCAGAAGGTTAGCTTCAGCGTCAGCTGCTGCGGGTTCTTTCTCTTCAGAGAGAAGTTTCAGTTCGGCCTCACATTCTTGCTTCAAACGCTCATGTTTTGCTTGTGCGATCTTGTCCTCTTCTTCAAGAAGAGCCTTCTTCCTATGAAGCTCCAATTCCTTTTGGGCAAACAGCAGTTTTGCTTTAGCCGCTTCAGCTTTCGCACGTCTGCGGGTAGCAGAGCTAGTAAGGGAAGAGGATGCAGTGATCTTGCTGCCAGCGAGTGACCGATCATCTTTTTCTTTCAAAACGGCTTGACATCGAGATACGCGCAAATTGTACATTGACAAAAAACGTTTGTCATCTAAGCTTTCTTCATTCCGAGACCTGGACAAAAAGTCAAGATAGTTTTGCGACTCACGTTCATACTCAATAAGAGCAGCATTCAAACCTTCAAAGTTACCAACCTGTGAATCTAACAACTCGTCAATTTTATCACGGGGTTGGTTCACCTTTTTTAGCAAAGCGATTCTAGTGTTCACATATTGTTCTTTGCCTTTCTCTGTAAGGATTCTGATGCGCCGTTCTTGTTCTTGGTCAGCATCAGCGTCTTTCGTTTCTTGGGTGATAGGTTCATCACCCACGTTGAGCAGTACGTCTTCCTGTTGCTTGGTCGTCAGATCAGATTTCCCTGTAGCTGACATGGTGAGTAGTCCTTACAAGTTGGGGAAACTGTAGTTGACTGCTCCACCCTTAGGATGTTTGCGTAGAGGTCGTCTCTGGTCTGCGATGCCCACATCAGCCGGACGGCTCAGCCTTACAAGTATTTCACTGTTCTGCCTTGTTCTCAACAGGATGAGAATGCAGAGAGTGTCACCAAACACATCATACAAACACGTCACCAATAATCTGGGTCAGATCATTTATTTGCAGAATGACATGAGACGCAGTCGTCATCTTGTATGCTCTAGTGTTGTATAGGTGAAATACTGAAAAATAAGAATGAGAAAAAGGTACTAAGCACTTGTTTTCTTCGTGTTTCTATGTTTGAAACAATTTGAAATTAACAAACAAACTGTTCACATCTGTTTGATACAAAATCTACAGGCAGCATAAAAATCGCTAAAAGTGCTATCCACTACGCCACCGCAAGCACAATAAACTCAAAGAGGAAAAATCAGTATCTAGCACATGGTGAAGACGTAAAACGAAATGAACAAATGACCACTTGTACACAAAACCATCATTATACATCCTACTCCTAGCACGCCAATAACGGCTTACAAGAATAATGGAGCATTGAAAAGATATTCTCTGCTTTACAATACAAACAATTATAAACTGACCTTGTGTGAACTGAGCAGGATTATCATGAAAAACAAACGAATTTGGCTCTCCGAAGAACTGCGTGCGGCATTCTTACAGGAAGTACGCAAAACGTCTTTCATATCATATCATATCATATCATATCATATCATATCATATCATATCATATCATATCATATATATGGCTTTATAGGCTATGAGCCTTTTTCGCCTGCTCTAGGTCACTTGCGGGGGTTTCATGTACTTTTACCCCCGCACCACAAATATGGATGCGCGCACTTATTTACTATTAATACATTTCTAAGTCTGTTTTGTACATTTCAGATTTCCAAACTTTATCAATGCTATTTTTAAATGAGTTCACCGTTCCTGCTGTCACAACAAATTGTGGTAAATTATTCCATGCATTTATTATTCTATTAGTAAAGAAACGGTTATATTTAGAGGAGTTAACATTTTGTTTATTTAATTTTAATGAGTGTCCTCTTGTGTTAGTCAAAACACTTTTATGAAACAATGTTTTAGTAGTGTTAACATCATATATTCCATGGACAATTTTGTATGTTTCTATCATGTCACCTCGTAATCTCCTGAATTCCAGACTTGGCAGTTTTATGGCTTCTAATCTATGTTCATAGCTTAAATTCTTCAAACCAACAATTTTCTTGGTAAATCGTTTCTGAACGCCTTCTATTGCTGTATTATGCTTTTTTAGACATGTGCACCATACAGAATTTCCATACTCCAATACAGGTCTTACCAGTGACTTAAAAAGTGGGACCATAATATCTTTTTCTTTACACTGTATATTACCAATTAGCATACCACATAGCCTGTTCGCTTTCTTAACTGTCTGGGACACATGATCATCGAACGATAACTTAGGGTCAACAATCACTCCCAAGTCCTTTTCAGCTGAGGTTATATCTAATTTTTTATCTTCCATAAAATACTCGTACAGACTATTTTTATATCCTAAGTGCATAACTTTACATTTATCACTGTTAAATTTAATTTGCCATGTATTAGCCCATTCTGCTAGCATGTTTATGTTAGTTTGCATTTTTGCGGCGTCAGAGTCATCATTTACAACTTGATAAATTTTTGTATCATCTGCAAATATTTTAACCAAACAATTTAGTATCTCAGGCATATCATTTATATAGTATATAAACAGTGTGGGTTCTAACACGCTTCCCTGAGGAACCCCACTTGTAACATCCGAAAAACCTGAACAAGCATTTCCAACCTTTACATACTGTGTGCGTTGAGTCAAAAAATCTGAAATCCAACCAAGCAGATTACCTCCAATACCGTAACTCTCTAGCTTACCAATTAAACGTGCATGTGGTACCGTATCGAATGCTTTTTGCAGATCCAAATAAACGGCATCAACAGAAGTACCCTCTTCTAGTTTTAAAAACCAATCATTTATGGTGTTTAAGAGTTGAGTTACACAAGAACGTCCTTCTGTAAAACCAAACTGGTTTTCAGACAATAATTTATTTTCTGTTAAATGTTTAGTTAAAATATCTCGAATAAATCCTTCAAACATTTTACAAACCACTGAAGTTAAACTAACTGGTCTGTAATTGCCAGGGTTTTGTTTATTCCCTTTTTTAAAAATAGGTTTTACTTCTGCAACTTTCCAAGGAGATGGAATTTTCCCATAAGCTATACTTTTGTCAAATAGTAGTTTTAATGGTTTAGTTATGCCATCCTTTAGTTCTTTTAATAATCGTGGTTGTAATTTATCTGGGCCTGCTGCTTTATCTACTTTTAGTTGATTAAGTTTGTTTTTTATCATGTCCTCAGTTACGGAAACCGAAGAAATTTCAATGTCCGTTTTTTTGTCTAGATGAGGAACTCTACTAGTATCTTCTTTTGTAAATACACTCACAAAAAACTCATTAAGTACATCAGCCTTATCTTTGTCTGTTTGTGCAAACTCACCTAATGGGGTTAATAAACTACTTATTGCCTCTTTTGATTTACATCTCGATGAAACATAACCAAAGAATGCTTTAGGTTTTGTTTTTATATTCTGCGCCATTTCGATACGAATGAAATACAGAAATATATAAATATATAAAAGAAACCGAAATAATTTCTGGAGACAGCACACCACAGTTTCTTCAGACTCAACGTAAAAAAAATTCAACTATCTCATCCCATTACATTTGTAATTGATAAATCCCAACTAACATAAACAAGAACAGGCAAATCATAATTGGAAAGAAAAGGTAAAAGATCCTCTGAGGGAATTTACAACAAATACCTGGTGTTGCCATAATAAGTATAAGAGACAAATATACGCCTAACTGTCAATTCGCCTCAGTCAACTCGCCTGAACATTATTGTAATATCGTTATGCAATACCCACACTACACCCCCCATGCTACACCCATGGCGTTAGGCAATACCCACGCTACAAGTTACTCGCTCCATTCATTGCTTTCAGTTACGCGAGACAATATGGAGATATAATACCCGCGATATAATACCCGCTAACCCAATACAACACAACGATTAAGTTGTGCAATCAAAAACATTGGGCGACACATGTAGGGGAATTGACTTGAGATGTTGCGAATTGCCTGAAAACGAAGTGAGGGGAATCGTCGTAAGGCGAATCGTCATACACTCTTACACAGCACTATGACTTCTCGCTTTACATAGTTAGCCTGTAACCTTTGTAAATTAACGTTGCTGTGCAGCAGACGACGAAAGTCAACTGTGGGGTAAGCATAAGTATGCTGACGCTGGCTCAGTAGGCAGGGACCTCATTCATCTTACGTATAGTCGGTAACACCCCTACCCACGCCAGAGTAAGCCTCTTGTGGTTTAGATTTCCCGGGCTACCGGCTGACCACAGGGATAGATAGTCATTCTCTGTTCGAACTGCATCGAGGAAGGAGCTAAGTAAGATCCCCCTACTGAAGACTAAAAGCAGGAACTGGTGAAATTCTATTCAACCTAGTTAGCCACAGCCTGAAATTGTCAAAAAGGTAAATGATCTATCTTTTGTTTCATCGTGATGTATTGATATTACTGCAGTATTATGTTTGTGAAGTTTGCCATGTTTAGAATTGTGGATGTTAGTCAAACCTTGCGTGACCACATGGCGAACATGACCGGTTTCGACGCCATGAAGTACCCCCTCCGGACCAACTGCTGTTTAGCCAATATGTATTCTTGCAGACCAGTGGCTGTACCGGAGAATGTGTATAGTATTAATTAATTCTCTGTGTGTAGCTAGCCATGATATAGATCTACATATATGTATGTATAGGGATTAGAGTGGAGATGCCAGTGGACCACACACTTAACAGAATGTTCGTCGCTTATATATAACATATAAGTATACAGTATAATATTATATATGTGTGTGTAAGGGGGGGGGGGTGTGAGTGTGTGTGTGTGTGGAGGTATCACTGAGGGCTATTGCTACCTTCAGTGAGACGCTCTGCACACCCTTAGTGAACCAGTGTTGCAGAAATTCGTCTCATATTTTGCAGACGCGCAGGCATCGTTGGCCCGAAGCAGACGCGAGACCATTAACAGTCCGCACTGACATTCGGCCTGCATTGGAGCCTCACGCACTGAGCTACGAGAGCCCACAAGTCTGTCAACCAGGAGAAGACTCCACCACAACACCACTCATCTACACGAGAGTTATTTGAAAACGTGCGCCAAAACTGTGATCAAAGGACACCATTAGTCCACTCTTCCAGGAAACTGACCAGTTGGGCAGAATGCAGTATTAGCCCTATGATGAGACAATAGCTGCATAATTATATATACCTATCAAGGACCGAACTATTCGAAGTGAATTTGGACATTTAAGTTAGTATAGTGATTAGAAGATTGTGTATAGAGTAGAGGAAATAAATGTGTGATATTTACTGTTAACAAGTGGCTGGAATACCTATGTGTCATAGCCTTGTGAGAGCTAGTGTGACAGTGAATCTTTTACCAGTTTCTTTCTATCTCTGTAACCCCAGCATAACACAGACCGAGCTAAACTTATAAATGTATTAACCGTCACACAGGGAACATTTGTGGGTGAGAAAGAGGGTTGGAGTGGGTGTTACACTCGGTTTGAATGTTGGTATTTTCTATCAGTATCTGATTCAGCCCCGATGCTGAATTCCTGATAAGGTGTAACTCAGATTCGTTTATCCACGCAGCCTGCTCACTCAGCATACAAGACACGGAGTCGACGTATGAAGTTTTCCACTCTTATTCAGCACACATCAACAACTGCATACAATCGCTCAATCGCCTTTCCACTCTCAAATTTACTTTCCAACTTCACTATCAACAATAATAACTATCCTTTGAAACAGCGCGACACTTAAATAGTCTCTTGATACTCCCGAACAACCTGGATCAATCTCGTATAACGCAATTTAACCAATCGCTTCTAACTTCGTCATTACTGTCTTACGTCATACACATTTTTTCTCCTTCCGGGAACGTCCTCGTACTTCGATATTTATCCCGAAACTTCGATCGATAGTAAACAAGCGGATTCAGAGAATTCTACAACAATATCGACTTACGAAAATTATCAACGTTATACAAAGCTTCCTCTAACCACAACGCAAACTCAAATCAAAGGTAAATAAACTCCATTATTGAATACTTTGCAAAACGAAACGATTAGATCTATCGTACACGCTTCAGCCATACTATCCTTCGCGTTTCAACGTAACAGTGGGATTGGGGGCCGTGGTACTGAGCGTGAACACCGGCTGATGACATTGCTGCGATCGGTAGAAAGTATCGCCAAAACTCCCGCTAGCAGCAGGTGAAATTATTCCCTTCATCCCTTCAAAGTATACCTTGGGCTCGCTGCTAGCCGCGGATGCGAACCGCAGTAATGTTTAAAAGTGACGGAAAAAGCGGAATATTGAAATCAGGCTATGTACATGTGTGTGTGTGTGTGTGTGTGTGTGTGTGTGTGTGTGTGTGTGTGTGTGTGTAGGTGTGTGTGTGTGTGTGTGTGTGTGTGTGTGTGCTTGTTTTTTTTAAAGTTCACCTACTCTGATCGACATGTATATAAACACGAACAGCTTGAATACAAACAGGACAGGATAGTAACCAGCCAACCGTTACCGTAAACCTTCCGTCGGGTGTCGTCTTATTTACTCCATCGAGCGAGTGTTGTGGCCGCGTGGTCTGGCGGGACTAACTTGCCTTGTCCACAGGCTCGAGAGAGTTTTATAATATTGACTGGAGTGCCAATGTTTGGCACTGGCATGAGGTCTGTGCATGCCTCGGTGTTTGTAACTTTATGTACATACGTCTGAATACCAGTATGCACAACTATTAAGTATAATTAAGTATAATTAGTGAGGTGACCTCTCCATTTTGCTTTTTATTTATTATATAAGTTTAAATATAATACGTTTTAATTTACCATTTATGTAGTTCATATTTTGCTGTTTGACTGACATTCTTAACCCTATACATGATGATGTTAATTGTCTAACTAATCTGACCCCATCGGCCTATGTAATTATTTAAAATTGACCCCACGCATTGGCTATATGTATATACTTCAATATTTAAGCCTTAAAAATGTTTTAAAAATTAAATTATTTTAAACTGACCTTTGCTTAATGCCACGGAGCGACGTCGGTCGACCAATACCAAATCGACTCACACATTGCTCCTATTACACATATATTATTTTTATACTCACTATCTGGGATAAAGGGTGGAGAGTTTCGCCAAAGAGCTTAATGATAGAAAGAGTGGGAAGTTGGAACAGAACCGCGAGACGAAAGGTACGAGTTATGCTCCCTTGTCGACATGCTGAAAATGGCTCGTGGCAGAAAGTCAAAAGGCGACCGAGTGAAACAGGGCGGTGACTTTTGCATAGCCATCAATTGCCATAATGCCAGATACAAGAAAAGTTGTGTTGGCAAGTCCTTTTTCAAATTTCCAAGAGACAAAGAAAGGTAAATTGCAATTGAAAAACTTCATTTTTTTATGTTTATGTAGGCCTAAACTAAGACCGCTGCAGTGTGGTTAGTGTTAAAACAATCGGAGAGCGGCTTGAATGATTCATGTTATACCTATGTGCTAAATCCAAAACAGTTTTCTTGCTGACAGTTTACGTTCAACAGGTCGCTTACTGTTTACATTATTGCTAGGTTGTTTGACTATATTTGTGCTTATATTTTAAAAGTAGATGTCAGATTGGCAGTTTGGCTTCGTCAAACTGCTTATGTTAACAAGTTAAATTAGACTAAGACTGTTTTCTCCTCGTGATCAAATACTGTGCAAGATAACCCCTTACCTAGGCACAAAAATGGTCCTTGATCTGTTGTAGTCCCTTTTCGTTTGAGTGTAAACGGGAAAAAAATGTAATGTAGAAACTCAGTCATTGTTCTGATCTGTGAATTTCTGCGCATTAGATCTATATTGCGTGGAATGTTGTAGTCTAGGTTCTGATTGTTCTGTCTGATTAATTAATTATTTTCCATGAAGTGACTGATGTTATTAAGCCAGTGATGTGGGAGGTGAGAGGGTTGGGGGTAGGGGGACACCTGATATAAATTAAATTCACACTATTAGTGAAACATTTTGTTATTGTGCTTTATTGTGATTAATTGATTGAATGACAGAGCTCTCTCTTCCCCAACCCCCCTCTCTCTCACTCTCTCTCTCTCTCTCTCTCTCTCAGGATTACGGATTTACACAGTTTCGGATAAATGAAACAGTCTGTCATGCATATTTTAATTTTAAAATATCTGTCGTTGATTAAAAAATAATAAATTCCAGGGCAGAAAACGAACCTATGACATACACACATAAGCAGCATAAAAGCACCTAATAAATGTCAATAAGTAAACATAAAAAAAAGACAGCAGTAGCTGAATGTTAATAATAATGATGGTTAAAAGTTTGTTTTTTGCAAACGCTGCCATAAAAATGTTCTTTTGCAATGGCATAGGCTCAATAAGTTACCACGCACAGATCATTCATATAGCAGATGATGAAATATAGCCAGCGCGAGCAAAGGGAAATAATCCGTGTGAGCGTCTCGCATTTTTGTATATAACATAATGGAAGTTCCCCCCTCTTTCCGTAATAAGCTCTTTGGTTTCGCCCCTTCGACCACGTACAGAACTTTTTCCTGTAGCATTTTATTATATATCCTTGCCGGCCTTCTCGAATTAAACATAAACATAACATTTTTAGATAATAAAACATAAAGGCGTGAGCGGAAAAATAATCAGACCTGGTCTGGCATTTAACATTTTGGAATAGTTTCAATACTATAAATATTTTGTCCTTAACTTATTGAAATTAGGACGCAAAACTTCGCTTCCGCCATAGAAATCAATGGCGCCTGACATGTATAGGATCGATCCTGTCTCTGGGCGTTACGTTTCTCCGAATATTATTGACTTTCGACTCGGGCAACGTCTCTGGGGTTTTCTCCGGGTACTCCGGTTTGCTCCACCAGCAAAATAATTTTAAAAAACTAATGTTAGGTAGCCTATAGGTAGGGTTTGAGCGCGCCACAGACTACGACTACGCTTTCCTCAGGGGAGGCGGTCCAGAATTCCCCGATAAAAAGAGACAATAAAGCTTCCAACAAAAAAAAAAAAAGAAATCAGTCTTTATAGCGGGACAGAAAGTGGGACACAGACTGGAAAAAAGTACTCTATACTTTATTCTAGGGCATAAATAAGGTTACGTCACAAGTATACGTACATAACACACAGATTGGATGACAAGTATTATTCTTATAAGGTAATTTGTTCTTTAAAGGATTCAGATCGGGTGACACGAATGTCTAAAGTTACGGTTGTATTTCAAGGACTTACGCAAAAGGCGAAACGGGTATGATTCAGTCTAACCACAGGGACATTACTCGATAGCACTGATGTAGTGTATCCTCGATAGCACAGGGGTAATGGATCCACGATAGCATAGCAGTAGCAGTAGTATATATTTATAAAATACAAAATAGGACCTGCTATGCTATCGAGAATCCACTACCTCTTTGTTATCGAGGATACATTCTACTTGGTTAATGCCCCTGTGGTCTTGGATTTTGATCCAACCGCACGATCACTTCGAAAGGGGTAATCAGGCCCTCGACATCATGCCGGTTCCGCAGATAACATCGACGGGAGTGCGAGAGAGGCGGGGAAGAAAGGGGTGGGGGGTGGGGGAGCGCGCTCTGTGGCTATGGATGCCTGTCGTCGGTCTTTCTGGTCTCGGTGCCCGAGAGTGATTCCGATTTATTCCTAGCCAACTTTTTAGATAACCGGCCTTATCTCCATGACCGACCGGGGGCCAACCAGCCGCCGGGTGCCACGTCCGCTTCGCCCTCAGCCGGACTCCACTTCAGTCACTGACGTCAACTTTCCAGACTGGCCCGGCGCGGCGGGACTGTTGTCAAGAGCTTGGAGTGCCCCGAGTTCGGACTGCAAGCATCAGGTGCTGTCTTCGGCCATGAATACCCTCCGACTGTTTGATAAACCAGACTTCAAACAGTGGCCCGTCGGTCACCATGGGCCCCCTTTTGCCAGCTAACTACGGGATCTGCACCACACATTACATTACATTGCATTACATTACATGGTTGTTGCTTTAGGTCCAGCGGACTCTTCCGAGCCAAATCAGGACCACTGCACCACACGGCAGCGGGAGGTTTTATACTGGGTGCGGACGCCCAGCAACTTAATCTACTACGCAGGTGCCTCTGGCGCTTAACTGCAATAGTACACAGTTGCCTCGTCCTCTCTACACACGAAACATTGCCAGAAAATTTGTCTTTAACGCTAAAGCTTATAGGACGTAAAGCTCAGTCTCTTCCAGCCGCAGGATCTCGCTCAGTCTAGAAAGAAGTTCCTAAGATATCTAAAGCCATGAACCGTACGCCATTGCTGCACTCGACCTATATCAGAGAAAAAGCGAACGGGTTCCTACTTAAGGTCAAATAAGAAAGTGCTTTAGAACAAGACATTTCGTCGGGCGCCGCCTTATTAGCAAACTGTTAACCATGTTTTTATGCTCAGGATAATTATGGTGTTCTTAAATTTAATTTTGTAAATAGAATAGGCCATAAATGACAGCACTTTTATATTTACAGACAAATTCAATTCTTTATCCGCCCTTCCAAATTCTTATATTGTAATGTTATGTAATATTAACTTCTATAAGACCTATAAGGGTAAGTTTCACTTCTGATACCAACTGAAATAGTTTTGTGTAAATGTAGCAACTGAGCTTCAGGCTGAACGGAACTGTTCGCCAAAGTAGACTTAATAAAATAGGAGCCAAATTGAAATAGGCTGTTTTGGAATAAAATGACTCCATTGACCTTGACCTTGGCGGGAGAGCAGATATGATTACACGGGAGGCAGGCCACTAACCTAGGTAATGTTCATGCGAAGTTTGGTCAAAATCCGTTCAGTGGCTCTTAAAATGTAGCATCCAACGGACCGACCGACCAACCGACATTTGGCTAGTTTTGATCCACCCACCCCCATCCTGCATCCCTCCCTCCCCCCCCCTCCCCCTCAACTATTTCAAAGTATTTCCAGATAAGTCGGGAAAAAAATCAATAACTTTTTTTTTTTGGCGAGTAAAGCTTAATAAACCAGGGTGTGATAAGAGGACCAGTATTACACAGGGGTGCACGACGATACGTCTCACTGTCAATTCGCCTCAGTCAATTCGCCTGAACATTAAGCGACTGTATGACGACCCGCCTACAGACGACTCGCCTCACCTCGTTTTCAGTCGATTCGCCTACATCTTTGGATCCTCAATATCGCGCGATATTGTCATTTAGGCCTATTAGTTAGTTACTCGCGCCGCGCCGAAGAAATGGATATAGTCTACCCTGGCTAGCTCTGTATGAAGCCAATGTGCCGCCATATTGGAACTCGTATTCTAGTTCACTTTCGCTATTGTCGCTAGCAGGCATTATTCTTGCACTTTGAAAGAATTACGATAAAATATCATGCAACAACGGTGCACGACGATACGCCTCACTGTCAACTGTAAGGAACGGGATGGATTCTACTACCTCGTTTTCAGTCAACTCGCCTACATTTTTGGATCCTCGATATTGCAGTGGCTCCGCGCGAGCATCTGACAATTCGTTTCAGGGTTGGATTCTACTATTTTCCTTTACCATTGTTACTCTTTCCCAGTCCTTTTCTATTTATCTATCTAGTTATTTTATTTATTTTATTTTACTTATATCAGTCATAAAAAAAAATCATGAAATCTATTAAATTAATTTGCTACCCTCTATATATTAGCATGTTGACTGCAATATTATTTTGCTCTAGTCTGTTCTGTTATCATCCATAGCGTTTCTACTGCACTCTACTCGGGTATATCAGGGGCGGATCTGGGGGGGGGGGTGCCACGGGTGCACGTGCACCCCCCCCCCCACGGACGACCCAAAAAAAAAAAAGAAGAAGAAGAAGAAGGAAAAGAAGGAGAAAGAAGAGGAAGGAGAAAAAGAAGAGGAAGAAGAATATTCAGAATATCCATAATATTCATAATAATAATCATGCTAATAATCATGCTAATCATCATCATCATCAGCAGCAGCAGCAGCAGCAGCATAATGATAATAATAATAATAATAATAATAATAATAATAATAATAATAATAATAATAATAATAATAATAATAATAATAAAAAGAAGAAGAAGAAGAAGAATAGAGGACAATAATAATAATAATAATAATAATAATAATAATAATAATAATAATAATAATAATAATAAAGGACAATAATAATAATAATAATAATAATAATAATAATAAGAAGAAGAAGAAGAAGAAGAAGAAGAAGAAGAAGAAGAAGAAGAAGAAGTTGTTTAATGTATTTAAAGTCTTTCCACCAAAGTGATACAATAATAATTTATTTAAAGTCTTTCCACCAAAGTGTTACAATAATAATAATAATAATAATAATAATAATAATAATAATAATAATAATAATAATCGTCATTTACCCCAGATATGGGGCGCCATGTGTCCATTTATTCTATGTGACCATTCTATAAATAGAATAAATTCTATGCACATAGAAAGCATTCTATACACACAAAAAGCATTCATTAGTTGAAATTCCATTTATAAAAAAGAAAACAATATTGTAAGTCATAGAATAAAATTCTTTGTATAGAATAACATTCTATAATATAGTGTAAAATTCTATGTCCATAATACAATTCTATGTATAGAATAACATTTTATAATAGAGAATAATATTCTATGTATGTAATACAATTCTATATTATAGAATGCACTTGTATGCATAGAATTATATTCTATAACAGAGAATGAATTCTATTACAAAGAATGAATTCTATAACATAGAATGAATTTTTTAACCCATATATGCCTAAAAAAACAAATTCGTCAAAAATATGGTAAGTGTGTGTGAAATACATAGAAAAACACGAGAAAAGTTGTTATTTCAATGAAAACTTAAAATTTATTGATTTAGATGAACAAGTCTTGGTTTTCCCTTTTGTACCCGCTAGGCGCGAGAGGGTACAGGTTTTTCCGAAAAACAATTTGTTTAAAACTAACTAAAACAATAGTGCCCCAAAGACTTTTTAAGGCAATTTTCAAACAACAATGATGAAATGAAGGCAAACAACTTAGAAACAACCAACAAACTAAGTTAAAAAGTCATATTGTCATCTTGAAAGTTCTGCATTTCTGTGACTGGCTGGTTTCAAAGTACTGTCTACTGTCAATTCAGTTTTTATGATTCATTCACACAGCATCTTGGGTGTGAAATGTGGCAAAGCACTTGGTGTGGAGTCGCACGTTGCATTTGATGCATTTCTGTTGAGCTTTGCCTTGACAGGCTGCACATCTTCCCCTGCTCGCGACCCTCTCGATCAGATGCCCTTTTCCGTCCAGGCGTAGGGCTTTGGGTACTCTCCTGTCCAGGCTCCCGCATCGGCCAAGGGGGCATCCAATTCGACCTGGTTGGGCGGCTCTTGCCAAGTAGACAGTGGCTATTTGCTGTCGGATAGCCAGAAGATCCATGGGCTGCTGCATGCCAGTGGGCGTGGCTCGATACAAGTGCCAGGCCTGCTGTACTGACAGATCAATGCAGTACGCCAAGATTGACCAGTACCATTTCTTGGAGCGGATTCCAGCGCGATATTTGTCAATGTTCTGGTCAGATCTGTCAACTCCTCCCATTGTTTTGTTGTAGTGATTGATCAAAGCTGGCTGTGGGATGTCAATTCTTTTTTTGTCTTGCCGAGACCATCGGTTGGCTGTTCGAGTGGGATGAACGCCCACTTTGTTGGAAACGACGTTAACAATGCTGTTGTCGTTCTAACGCACCACAAGGAGGTTATTGGCTGTGTCTTTGTAGTAGTCGTAAGTTCCCCTTTTGGTTTTCTGCATGCTTTTGACGTCCATAAGAGGACAATCCTCCACCCTGTTGGATCTGATGGTACCAGTGCATGCAATTCCTTTGGATGACATATAATCCACTAACTTCAGAGAGGTAAACAGATTGTCAAATGTCAGGTGAAAGGCGTCACCCTCCTGGAGCTCAGACACCAAATCAATCACAACTGACCCTCCCATTCCAACTCCAGGACACTGAGCAGCAGCTTGTTTTCCTTGAGCTCCTTGGTACGCTTCAAATTGAACCACGTAGCCCAGCGGTGTGGCCAAAACCCACATCTTGAACCCAAACCGTATTGGTTTGCCTCGAATAAACTGATTTGCTCCATGCCTTCCATAGTACGGGGTCATGCTCTCGTCAATGCTCAAGTCTTGCTGCTTCAGGAAGTACCGCAGACATCGTTCATTGATCATTGTGAGCAGAGGTCTGACTTTCGCCATTTTATCAGTGGCATCCAGGTCACTGTTGACATGGAAATAGCGCATGATTTCCTCAAATCGATCTCTGGACATGGATGCAGAAATAGCTTCATTGCAGATTTCGGGGTCCTTCGACCAGTACATTCGTTTTTCTTGGCACTGTACTGTATCCAGAAACGAGTAGAATCCCTATGAAGGTTCTTATGTCATCACAAGAGACGTTGAACAAGTTGTTTCCCTTGAATGCTGCATAGCCATTTGTTTGTTCTGTGATAAGGTCAATTACTTCGTCATCAAAAAACAGTTCAAACAGATTCACAGGATCAGTAGGCAAACGAGAGGCATCAGCTTTGGCGGATGACCAAGTGAACTGGCTCTTTTGGCGATCATTCAAGTCCACCTTTTTCCAGGATCGTTTCTCAGGTCTGTGTGGAAGCAGTGACCTCTTTCGTTGTTTCCCTGCTGGCATGGTTGAGGATGCATCACGGGTTCGCTTTCGAGGTCTTCTGCTACTTTCATCAGAGGAGGTGCTTTCATCAGACGTCCCAGATTCCTGCAAAAAACATAGTTACAATGAACAAAAATTATACAGAGAGAGAGAGAGAGAGAGAGAGAGAGAGAGAGAGAGAGAGAGAGAGAGAGAGCGAGAGCGAGAGAGATAACATGCCAGCATATCAGTAGGGGCCTATTGTGTGGCGTAGTGAATACACGTCTTTGCATAACATAGTCTTCAAACACCAACGATACTGTTTCAAACTGACAGAAAACAAATAGCTGCTTACATCATTTGACTCGGATTCATCATCGGTTTCTCCAAAATTGCTTTTGCCGTCTGGGTAAAACAAGGTTGCAGTGGCTCCTGACGACAGCTGCCTTCCATTTAGGTTCTGAATGCTGGGGACTTCTCCCTTTTCGTCGCCGCTGTCTTCGTCAGTGAGTGCATCTACAGGTGGTGGTTCAATGAAAACATCAGCTCTTTGGAACATTATATCTTCTTCATGAATATCCAGCACCTCATTGACATTATACGACCTGCAAAAAAATCGTAAATCACAAAAATAACTAAGACTTCAGTAACGCAAAAACCTGTCCCCTCTCGTGCCTAGAGGGTACTTTTCGGTACAGCAGTTTAACCTGTCCTACAACATACCAAAATCAAAACAATTCAAAACAGACAAAACCGTTTCTAGATATGTTATACATCTACAATTTTGCTTATATATTGTTATCAAAAATGTTGACCATTAATAAAATATTGTCTCACCTTTTCTGACTTGCCATGATGAGCAGAAAATCGCTGCAGTCTCATTCAAAATGGCGGCGCAAAAAACACAATGCAGGGGAAGTAATGCCGAAATGCATCTTACCTTGACGCAGTGGTCTCCTTGTAACTGTAGACCCCTACGGTTGTGCTTAAGTGTATATAAAAATAGGCATACATTCATGTAGTGTTCGTGGTCTCCTCTCTGAAAATCCTTATCGGGAAGAGAGGGGACCATAAACTGATTTAAAAAAAAAAATGTAGTGTTCCCTTTTCTACCCTCTAGGCGTATATGGGTTAAAATAAAATAAATTGCATGACATAGAATTATTTCTATACGCATAGAATTCATTCTATAACATAGAATGAATTCTTTAACATAAAATAAATTATATGACATAAAATGAATTCTATGTGCATAGAATAAATTGTATAACATAGAATGAATTCTATAATAAAGAATGAATTCTATATGCATAGAATGAATTTTATAGCATAGAATGAATTCTATGACATAGAATTCATTCTATGACATAGAATGAATTCTATAGGCATAGAATGAATAGTATAACATAGAATGAATAAGATGACATAGAATGAATTCTATGACATAGAATGAATTCTATGACATAGAATGAATTCTATAGCATAGAATGAATTCTATGACATAGAATTTATTCTATAGCATAGAATGAATTCTATGTTACAGAATGAATTCTATGTCATAGAATTCATTCTATGCTATATAATTCATTCTATGTTATAGAATTCATTCTATGCTATAGAATAAATTCTATCTCATATTATTCATTCTATTTCATAGAATTCATTCTATATTATAGAATTCATTCTATGTCATAGAAATCTTTCTATGTCATCTTATTCATTCTATGTTATACTATTCATTCTATGCTATAGAATTCATTCTATGTCATAGAATTCATTCTATGTCATAGAATTCATTCTATGTTATAGAATGAAATCAATATAAAAACTTTTTTTTAAAATAGTAAAAACTGGGGCACTGTCAAGGTATAGAGAACATTTTGGGATATTGTGATGTTTTGAACATAGCACACTCGTGCAATAATGATTACAGAGCGATTTGTCACTGACATTCAGTTTAGAGTTGACGACATGCAGTGCTTCATCATTTGCGCTCGAAGTGGAAATCGATGAAAGGAAATGTTCTTTTCTTTGCAGAAAGGTTTTACGTCGGAGTTAAAGCATCCAAACGCAGCACAGTACTTCACCATTTTCAAACTCGATCACGCTGTGTTATTCCCGCAGCAATGTGGCCGCCACGCCTTTGTGCATAGCGCCCTGGGGGGCCGCTTGGGGTGAAATAGATTTTTTGCAATATTCAGCTTTATGAACCTTTCATTTATTATGTCTCAGAGTTGTATAGCAATATTCGACCTTTAAATATATTAATTATTGCTTTTTATGAGTGTACAGTACGGTTATTTCTTCGGTATTGAGCGAAAAGAACTGATTATTTAATTAGATTTTGTCACTATAAACCCTTACAGAACCTCAGCACATTGTAATAAAAAAAGCAAGCACGCAGGGGCAGAGGGGGGGGAGGGTGTGACGTCAATTGTTTTTATTGCTAAGCGATCTATTCACACTAATTATACCGTCGAAGTCGTCCGCATCAAGAAACCTAAATGCTTGTTCACGAAATTATGATGTCTGATAAAGCCGCAGAGCGCTTGGTACGTCAGCCATTTCTTCAGTTCTCGCGCGCGTGCAAGGCTCCACGTGTCCCTTTATACGTCACAGCCTCGCTTCACATATCACATAAAATGACCTAGTTGCGCATTGAATGAGCATTCTATGTTATAGAATGAACATTCTATGTTATAGAATGGATTCTATGTTATAGAATGAACATTCTAAGTTATACAATGGATTCTATGTTATAGAATGAACATTCTATGTTATAGAATGAACATTCTATGTTATAGAATGAATTCTATGTTATAGAATTACCATTCTATGTTATAGAATGAACATTCTATGTTATAGAATGGATCCTATGTTATAGAATGAACATTCTATGTTATAGAATGAACATTCTATAACATAGAATGCATTCTATGTGCACCAAATGTTAAAAAACAATTCTATGAAAATAGAATGTATTCAGTGTTGCGAATAAAATCCATTTTATGTTAAAAAAATGAATTTTATGTCATACAATTCTTGCTGTGTTATACAATTAATTCTATATACATATAATTCATTTCATTCACATAAAATTAAAAAACACAACTAATAAATTGTAACAAAATTTAGAATTAAAAAAAAGATATTGTATGACACATCACCACATCGCATCATCACCACATCGATCACATCATCACATCACATCACTGCATCACATTGCTTCATCACCATCATTGTGAAAACGCACCACCACATAAAATCACATCATATCAACAAATCATCACATCACATCAGCCGACATCACAGCAGCAGCACATCTTCACATTGCAGCAGACAGCACATATCATGGCATCAGTGAATCACATCACATAATCTAATCACCCCACCCCTCCCACCCATCACATTTGTGGTGCAGTGTGGTGTGATTTAGAGTGATGTAGTGTGGTGATGTGATGTGGTAATGTGTATGTATGTATCTGCAATACAGTTCTATTATGCCTTAAAAGCAGTGAATCAGACCACATCGTCACATAACCTAATCACTCCACCACACCTACCCATCACATTTGTGGTGCAGTGTGATGTAGAGTGATGTGGTGTGGTGATGGGATGTGGCAATGTGTATATCTCTCTGCAATACAGTCCCATGCCATAAAAAATGTTCTCTATACCTTGACAGTGCCCCAGTTTTTACTATTTTTAAAAAAAGTGTATATATTGATTTCATTCTATAACATAGAATGAAGTCTATGACATAGAATGAATTCTATGACATAGAATGAATTCTATGACATAGAATGAATTCTATAGCATAGAATGAATAGTATAACATAGAATGAATAAGATGACATAGAATGAATTCTATGACATAGAATGAATTCTATAACATAGAATGAATTCTATAGCAAAGAATGAATTCTATGACATAGAATTTATTCTATAGCATAGAATGAATTCTATAGCATAGAATGAATTCTATGACATAGGATTCATTCTGTAACATAGAATTCATTCTATGCTATAGAATAAATTCTATGTCATAGAATTCATTCTATGCTATAGAATTCATTCTATGTTATAGAATTCATTCTATGCTATAGAATAAATTCTATGTCATAGAATTCATTCTATGCTATAGAATTCATTCTATGTTATAGAATTTATTCTATGTCATAGAATTCATTCTATGTCATCTTATTCATTCTATGTTATACTATTCATTCTATGCCTATAGAATTCATTCTATGTCATAGAATGAATTCTATGTCATAGAATTCATTCTATACTATAAAATTCATTCTATTCATATAGAATTCATTCTTTATTATAGAATTCATTCTATGTTATACAATTTATTCTATGCACATAGAATTCATTTTATGTCATATAATTTATTTTATGTTAAAGAATTCATTCTATGTTATAGAATGAATTGTATGCACATAGAATAAATTCTATGTTATAGAATTCATTCTTTGTAATAGAATTCATTCTATGTTATAGAATACAATTCTATGCATACAAGTGCATTCTATAATATAGAATTGTATTACATACATAGAATCTTATTCTCTATTATAAAATGTTATTCTATACATAGAATTGTATTATGGACATAGAATTTTACACTATATTATAGAATGTTATTCTATACAAAGAATTTTATTCTATGACTTACAATATTGGTTTCTTTTTTATAAATGGAATTTCAACTAATGAATGCTTTTTGTGTGTATAGAATGCTTTCTATGTGCATAGAATTTATTCTATGTATAGAATAGTCACATAGAATAAATGGACACATGGCGCCCCATACCAAAGATGCTGAAAAAGCGCTATATAAGAATGATTAATAATAATAATAATAATAATAATAATAATAATAATAATAATAATAATAATAATAATAATAATAATAATAATAAAGATGCATCCTCTCCTATTTTCTTTCCCATATTAATCCCTGCCCTCTTCACGCCTCAATCTCCTGTTACCCCCACACCCTCCCTCCTTTCTTCTTTCGTTTACTCACACTCACCAATCGGCCTACACATGTTAGACATGTAACAGCTCAACTTCAAAGAACGCCGGCCAATTATGACGTGTAACATCCGCTAAAACGTCATATGTCGCTTGCATTTTCACGTGCGTTTATGTAAGAGGTTTATTTTCAATGTAAAACATTTATTTCCTTGTGCGCTGGTACATACCAGCACAGGGCTCATTGTTGATAGAAGCGCGGACTGTCCAGCCCGTAGACTAAACAAGCACAGTGTCAATGATTAGCGCATGATGACAAGACCGGAAATTGGGCGAATCTCTGCTTATTTCGTTATAACACTCATCTCATTCCCGCTCTATGTAGAAGTAGTCCAAGCCCAGAATGCCGCAAAATGTTTAATTTTGCTTTTTTGGGTATCCAAAATAATTTTTACTGCATCGGAAAGATAATAATGTACTCTATCACATATCCAAAATGTAAAAAAAAAAAAATATCGCAAAACAAAGTTATTGAGCATTTATTATCTAGCCGCGTAGAATACTATGGCATTCCGTTCAGTTATTGCTTGCTTTGTAAGGCCAAAAACTAGTATGGCAGATTACTGACAAAATAGCTTCCCCCCCCCCCCACCCACCACCACCACCAAATTTGATGTCCATGATATTTAAGACCTACTATTTCAAAAAAGCCTGGTAGCCATAAAAAAAATGGCGGCCATTTTCAAGATGGCCGCCATGCCGATTAAACTCTTGTTCTACAATATGAAGTATACGACCAAGATTTCGACCTACAAGCGCCACATTTGGTATACATGATACTTAAGACCTACTCTTTTAGAAAAGCTCAGTGGCCGTTAACAGAAAAAATATGGCGGACATTTTTCAAGATGGCCGCCATGCCGATAACACTTTTGTTCTACAATAATTATGGAGTATGAGATCAAGATTTCGACCTACAAGCACCAAATTTGGTCTACACGATACTTAAGACCTACTCTTTTACAAACGCCCGGTAGCCATTACCAGAAACAATATGGCGGCCATTTTTAATGATGGCCGCCATGCTGATTACACTCTTGGTATACAATATAAAGTATGAGAAGATTTTCTCCTAAAAGCACCAAATTTGGTATGTCTGATATTTAAAATATTTTCTTTTAGAAAAGCTCGGTAGCCATTAAAAAGAAACAATATGGCGGCCATTTTCAAGATGGCCATAATGCCGATTATACTCTTGTACTATACTATGAAGTATTAGACGAAGATTTTGCCTTACAAGCACCAAATTTGGTATACCTGTGACTTAAGACCTGTTTTTTTTTTAAAAATCCCAGTAGTTATTACAAAAAGAAATATGGCGACAATTTTTCAAGATGGCCACCATGCTGATTACACTCCTAGTCTATAATAAAAACTACGTAATTAATAAAGAAATAATAGTATATACATTAAGCAAACACATTTTTTAAAATGTACAATACCATAAATTAAGTGATGGAAGTAACATTCTTATGCATTGTTTGTAATCTGAAGAAGAGCATAGCTCGAAAATTCATTTGTCTTATATTGTTGTATAATTAAAAGTATCTTTGATATTTTTTGTTGTGTTCATGACTTTTACTAAAGAATCTATTCTTTAGGTTATCCAAATCGCTCTATACAAATAAGTAATTGTTTGCAGTCTTGCTTCCATTCTTTATATAGAATTATTTATAGCCCAAAATATTATGGTTTTGGCCTTAAAATGCAAACTATCAATTGTTTTACAAACGGAATGCCATAGCCATTCTGTGCTTGAATCAGCACTAGAAAACGTTTCATTATACGAAAACAAAAACATAATGCAGTGCTGGTGATAGAGCCAGACTGTTAGATCTCAACGCTATTGTCATTCATGTCTTCTTCCATTTCTTCTTCCTCTTCCTTTTTCTCTTCTTCTTCCTCTTACTCTTCCTTTTCTGTGTACTTCATGACGTTTAAGCAGATTTCACCTCGGCATTCTCCACATCCAACAGTGCAGACCAATCCATGCCGTCGGCATGAACACCTGGTTGACGCACAGTCATTTCTGCAATTGCAACGCACAAGGTTTAGAAGATGGTCTGGTGCACTGGTTCCTCTCTTGCTACAAAACTCCAGCAACCTACCCTTGAATTCTAATGTTCTTATAGGTGTCAGTTGATAATGATCATCCTTTGACCCTTTTTTCCCTTTGCTTCCATTGTCACAAAACAAGCACTTTGGACCTAAACCACTGGTGCCAGAAGCTATGTTCAGTCCAGACAACCTGTGTTTTCGAGGTGATGGTGACTGATTCAGCTTGCTCATAGCTTTTTTCACATGGTGCTTGATTGTGAATGTTTGTCTGCAAACAGCATGTACAAGATCTCCAAGAACTGCGTGTATGTATACTTTCCTCTGTTTACTAGCTTTTTTAAAATAGAATCACATCCTTTTTGTATTAGCGTCACGTTTTCTTTTTTCACAAAGCCTTTCTTGCAGATGATGCATACTCTCTTTTTCATCTTTCTCGTATGCAATAACTTCATTTGGATCCTGCACAAATTTATATCAAATGGTAATCAATCTAATTTATTCCGGATTATAACACTCAAAACTTTTACAAAGACGACAACATAGGTGGTATTAGTACACCAGTTTGATATTATAGTTTATACCCTTATAACGCAAATTAATATCAATAACTATTCTGCCAGCATCCGTTTGCCATACAATTTTAATACTGCAATAGTTCATATCAAATGGTAATCAAACTTAATCATTCTGGATTTATTAGTATGCCAGTTTGATATCATAGCCTTAAAGCTCTGTGTGTGTCTGTGTGTGTGAGTATGTGTGTGTGCGTATATATATGTAGATAGATAGATAGATAGATAGATAGATAGATAGATAGATAGATAGATAGATAGATAGATAGATAGATAGATAGATAGATAGATAGATAGATAGATAGATAGATAGATAGATAGATAGATAGATAGATAGATAGATGTGTGTGTAAGTGTGTGTACATATATGCATGTATTAAAGCCAATAAAGTTGTTGATGTTGTTGATGTACACGTATAGAAGTTTGTATGTATATGTTTGCAGATATGTATATGTACGTGTGTGTGTGCATGTATGTGTATATATGTATGTATGTAAATGTATACGTGTATACATGTATGTACTCTCCCTAGTTAACTTTCTGAGACTGCTTCTTGATTTACATACTGTGTGCGTAAAATGACGTCTACTTTGTAAATGACG
This sequence comes from Oncomelania hupensis, assembly GCA_036898135.1. Taxonomy (NCBI): domain Eukaryota; kingdom Metazoa; phylum Mollusca; class Gastropoda; order Littorinimorpha; family Pomatiopsidae; genus Oncomelania; species Oncomelania hupensis. Next base: position 31,569,755 of record CM072513.1, read on the forward strand.
CATTTACGACAAAGCCTCAAAACGCTGCAGTCAACCATACTTCTGAAGAAGTTGTTAATAAATGACAAAAATGTAAGTTAACATGAACTTTGTGGTTAAACATTGTTGTTGTTTTTTCGGTTTTTTTTCTTTGTAAACTGTTAATAACTTCAACGCTTTTGTCTGTATCCGCTTGCCATACAATTTTAACTTTGTCAGCGCTGTACAACCGTTACACACACACACACACACACGCACACACACACACACACACACACACACACACACACAAAAAGCATTCATTTATTTTAAACTTTGGCATTCAGTATTGAACTTTGAACAAAACAAACACACAAGGAAACAGTGAATGAATAGATTAGAAAGTGGCAGAAAAAAGAATAGACCGAATAAAGAAAGTCAAAAAAGAAGAATAAGAAAATAAAGAGATGTTTGCTCGCCGTTGGGTGGGAGGGCTGAGGGGATGGGTTGGGTGTGTGAATAAAATGTATTTATACAAACGCCGGAAAGTCTACCTCCGTAAGAATACCCGTAACAGTTGCAACATTACTCTCACATACTAAAAATTGAAAATTCTATTGCCTAAACCTTACAGTTGTAACAATAATTCAGCACTCTCACACTAGATCTGTTCTGTATTAGTGCAGATTGAAATTAGAAAATTTAAATCTTCATTTAACACAATATTGTGTAACCATTGGAATAATCCAAATCCTGGTCGGTTCCAGTTTTCAGTTTGATTCCCGTTTTTTTTTCGTTCTACTTTATCTATTTAAGTTTAAACTCGAAACAAATTCTGATCTGTTCTGTGACATACATTATAGCCATAATATTTTGTCTTATACTTGTTAAGTACATGAGCCTAATGTTATGATACTGTAATAACTAGGGCATAAACATACTATAAATAACAAATATGCTCTTTTATTAAGAGCAACTGTTACACTCAGTTTGATGTTGGTGTTTTTCTATCAGTATCTGATTCAGCCCCGATGCTTGAATTCCTGATAGCTGTGTAACTCAGATTCGTTTATCCACGCAGCCTGCTCAAACAGCATACAAGTCACAAAGTCGACGTATGAAGTTTTCCACTTTTTATTCAGCACACATCAACAACTGCATACAATTCTCAACTCAACTCAACAACTTTCAACAGCAACTTTTCTATCAACAACTACTATCTCCCAACAACAGTGCGGCACACAATTTTATAACCTCTCTCTCTTCCCGAACAATTTCGAACCCGGTAGAAATGACGCACTACCGCCAATCAAATAAAAGATCGTCATCACTGACTTACGTCATACATATTTCTTCTCCTTCCGCCATACTTCGATATCTATCGGGAAGTTTCCATCGATAGTAAACACTAAAATCCAGAGAATTCTCCAATGATATCGACTAACGAAAATTATCAACGTTATACAAAGCCTCTCCTAACAACAATGCAAACTCAAATCAAAGGTAAATAAACTCCATTATTGAATACTTTTCAAAACGAAACGACTAGATCTATCGTGCGCGCTTGAGACGTACTTTCGTTCGCGTTTCAACGTAACATAACCCCCCACTCAAGAAGAAATTTACCCAATTTCTTTCAACAACGTTGAAACGTAATGCACAAACAAAGTTTAGAATTAAAACTTATTTCGGACTGTCTGAATACTGTCAGTGTTCACAGTTCATTCACACAGAGTCAATGTTCTTCCATCCGCAAGTCTATCTGGATATTGTCAATGTTCACACTTTATCTACACAGTCAATGTTTTTCATCTTCAAGTCTGTCTAGATATTACCGATGTTCTTAGTTCACCAACACAGTCAATGTTCTTTCATCCGCAAGGAAACGACGCCCTCGTCAGTTGTGGTCGTCATCGGCCCAGGGTCAAAGACAGTGATCTCGTGGGCTTTCCTGGAGTCAGTGCATCCTCCGTTGTCTTCCTCTTCCGTCGGATGTCCGACGCAGTCGACGTTGTCAGCTCCCAGAATGCATTCGCTGGGTCTCACGGTCAGGTTGGCTTCTGCGGTACGGTGGAACAGCTCCCTCAAGGTCTGCAGATGCTCCTTCCAGGTCTGGGTGTGGACTTCATGTTCGACCAAAGTCGTAGAGCCTGGGACATCGCTGAAGTTGTGGGGAAACTCGCCCATAAGGTCCTTGAGCTCCATCTTTTGACCTTCCGTCAAGCTTGGTCCTAGCTTAACATCATCGATGCCTTCTTTGCTGTGGAAGTCTCCCAGTTCCAACAGTTCTTCGCTGTCAAAGCTGTCGTCGGTCACAGCTGCTGTTGCTGCATGCACGGTCTCTGATGGCCTTTCCACGTACAGCTTAAGGAGGTTGGCGTGGTATATCTTGGAATGCTGACCGACCTTCACCTTGTAGTCGTTGATCCCCACCACGGTCTCCACTTCGTACGGACCTTTCCACTGCATCAGCAACTTATTATGATCAGTAGGTAGCAGCACCAGCACTTTGTTGCCAGGTTTAAACTTCCTGCTCACAGCCCTACGATCATAGTAGTGCTTTCCACAGTCCTGGGACTTCTTCAGGTTTTCTCTGGCTATCTCGAGAGTCTGCTCCAGCTTCTCCCGTAGCTCAAACACGTACTGGTAACTGTTCTTCACCTCTGGGGTGTCTACTTCTTTCGTCCACAGTTCTTTCAGGATGTGCATCGGCCCTCGGATGGTTCTTCCGTACAACAGCTCGAACGGAGAAAAGCCGGTGGACTCCTGCGGTACTTCTCTGTAGGCAAACAGTAAGGCGTTGATATAGCGATGCCATTGTCTTGGCTGCTCGCTGCACAGTTTCTTCAGGGTGGACTTCAGCGTAGCATTGAACTTTTCGACAAGCCCGTTGCACATTGGATGGTAGGGTGTCGTAGTCAAATGCCGGATGCTCAGCAGTCTGTTGACCTCCTTCATGCAGTCAGAGACGAACTGCGTCCCGAGGTCTGTCAGAATTTCTTCAGGCACTCCAAGTCTACTGAACATGTCCACTAGTGCCTCTGCTACAGTTTCAGTGTCAATCTTCTTCAGTGGCACTGCTTCTGGGTACCGAGTCGCATAGTCCACTAAAGTCAGTACCCATCGATGACCTTCTTCACTCGGAGGTCTTATTTCGCCGATTAAGTCTAAGGCCACCCTCTTGAAAGGTCGGTCGATCAGAGGCATCCTCTGCATAGGCACTTTCGGGACCCTTCCTCGAGGTATGGTCTTCTGGCAAATGTCACATGATCGGCAGAAACGGCTAACGTCCGCATGAAGTCCTGGCCAGTAGAACACCGCCTGGATTCTATCCGACGTCTTCTTGATACCCAGGTGACCTCCCATCATTGAGTCATGCGCTACTTCCATCACCTGGCGCCTTAGGGGTACCAAGACTTGACGTAGTGGTTTCCCTCCGTTGACCCTCGGGTGCTGGAAGATTCGGTACAGGATCTTGGCCTTCACCTCAAAATAGACCGTACCACTGCCTTTGGTCACGTGGTCTTGGCGGTTCCTGTACTTGTTTAAAGTACTATCAGCTTCCTGGAGCTGGATCAGCTTATCTCTGTCCACGATGGCAGCTTTAGAGTTGTCGGCGACCTTCAGTGGCGTAGACGTCTTGTCTCTCTTGGCCTGGGCCCTGGTAGTAACAGCACCGACGATCTCTGGTCGGCAGGGCTGAGCCGGAGTAGCCACATTATCCCGTAGCAGCTCTGTAAGGTCTCCATCGGGAAATGGCAATGGATCCTCCTCCACAACTTCGACGCGTTGGGTTGAGGCAGGACTCCACTCTGGATCGGGGTCGTCGGGTCGTCTCGCGCTGTCGATATTCCCGATCATCAAATCAGACAGCGGCTTCTTCAGGCAAACCGCTTCGACTTCGCCTATGTAGAAAGGGGTGTTGACTTGAATTTTTGCAACTGGCGCTTTCACACATTTGCTGTCGGCCATGAGTGTCCATTTAGAATCGCCAGTGAATTGTTCTTTAGCGATTAGGTCTTCTCTGACGATGACCCCACTGCAGCCAGAGTCTCTTAGAACAGTCACTTCATGATTTCCGACGCGTCCCTTTGAAACAGGCATGTTCTGGACGGTCACAGCTGCGCTGGCGACGACGGGGATGGATTTTCCGTTGGCAAGGAGAAGTTGGCCATCGGTCATGCACTCTTGCACGTCCGCAGGAGTAGCTGTGCGCTTGGTCTCACTCGGAAGAATGACGCTCCCGCCGCACACTTTATGGTCAGATCTGCTGGTTTGCCGTTGATTGGAAAACCGTCTCTGTCGGTTGCCCACCGCTGCATTGTCCGTACTACTCCGCTGTCCGCTACTTTTGTTTTGAGGACAGTTAGCCGCTCTGTGGTCTGTAGCGTTGCAGGTGAAACAGCCTCTTGAATGCCCTTCCCTGGGAGGAGGCGTGGAGTCAGTGTGTCTCTGGCTCGTCTGGCTCCTCTGGATCTGGTTCCCATGTCTTGCCGTCTTCTGAAAGTGTTTCGTCGCGCTGGGTGGTCCCAACGTTTTTTCATGAGCGATGAGATATCTTTCAGCAGCCTCAGCAACGTCTTTTAGCGTCTGCAACTTTTGTATTTCCAAGTGGATCGCGAGGTCCTTAGGGCAGGCGTTGAGTAATTGTTCCCTCACGATCAGCTCATGGAGACTCTCGTAAGTCTTCCCTTTGCCTGATAATTCCACCCACTTGTGTAGGTATGATGACAGGCGCTCCACAAATTGCTTTGGTGTCTCGTCTGACAAAGGCCGGCATTCACGAAAGCGTTGACGGTAGCCCTTTTCTGTAAAGTTGTAGCACTGCAATAGGGCCGCTTTCAAAACGTCGTAGTCTTTGGCGTCATTATTCGACAGTCTACTGTAGACATCGAGCGCCTTCCCCGTCAGTAGTGCGCTGAGTATGATCGCCCAGTCTTGACGTTGCCATTTAGCGCTTTCGGCGAACCTTTCAAACCTCGCTAGATAGCTGTCGATCTGGTCCTTTTCGTCGACGAATGCTGGCAATTTTGGAGCTTTGAAGTCGCTGATAACGTGTGGCGCGTGCTGCTGTTGTTGGATGCGCGCCATCTCTAACTGGAACTGACGCTCAGCTTCCCTTTCTTCACGCCTGCGTTCCTCTTCTCTTTCTTCACGCTGCCGCTGCTCTTCTCTTTCTTCTCAACGACGTTGTTCTTCTACTTCTAGACGCTTCTGTTCTAGTTCTATTTCTTTTTCTAGACGCTTCTCTTCCAATTCTCTTTCTTCACGGCGACGCTGCTCTTCTAATTCTCGTTCTTGTATTCTCTCCTGGCATTTGACGTACTCCGTCAGCTGTTTGCCTTTTAGATTTAGTTCAACCCCTTTCTGCCAGAAGTCAGCCATCTTGATGCTTCTGGAAAGTTCTTTCCTGGAAAGTTCTTTTCTGGAAAGTTCTTCTTCTAGAAAGTTCTTGACTGTGCTGTACCTTTCTAGACTGTTCTAGAACAGCACGCTTTCTGCAGTAGTGCTGATGCTTGTCACTAGTCGCCTTCGCTGACGCAGGCCCCGCTGTCCTCGTCGTATGCGACGCTGCACCACGCTGGTGTTGATGTACACGCTCCTGTGCTGAAGTAGACGCGACGTCCGCTCGTCGCTCTCTCTAATACTGGCGATGTAGCTCCGAGACTGTCCCTCGACGTAGTCTTACGGCAGCCACGTAGTCCCGATCTGTTGTTCGCTCACGAAGCAACTCTTCAGCGACTACACGCCCTTGCAGTCAACCCGAACCTATCGGTGATGTAGTCCCAGTGTGTTGGCCCCTCTCGACGCAACTCTTGGCGGCTACCCTCGATGACTGCCTCTCTTAACGTTGACTCGCTTGTTGTAGCAGTTGAACCCTTGGCTATGGCGTGAATCCCGGCTTGGCCCCCAAAATGTTACACTCAGTTTGATGTTGGTGTTTTTCTATCAGTATCTGATTCAGCCCCGATGCTTGAATTCCTGATAGCTGTGTAACTCAGATTCGTTTATCCACGCAGCCTGCTCAAACAGCATACAAGTCACAAAGTCGACGTATGAAGTTTTCCACTTTTTATTCAGCACACATCAACAACTGCATACAATTCTCAACTCAACTCAACAACTTTCAACAGCAACTTTTCTATCAACAACTACTATCTCCCAACAACAGTGCCGCACACAATTTTATAACCTCTCTCTCTTCCCGAACAATTTCGAACCCGGTAGAAATGACGCACTACCGCCAATCAAATAAAAGATCGTCATCACTGACTTACGTCATACATATTTCTTCTCCTTCCGCCATACTTCGATATCTATCGGGAAGTTTCCATCGATAGTAAACACTAAAATCCAGAGAATTCTCCAATGATATCGACTAACGAAAATTATCAACGTTATACAAAGCCTCTCCTAACAACAATGCAAACTCAAATCAAAGGTAAATAAACTCCATTATTGAATACTTTTCAAAACGAAACGACTAGATCTATCGTGCGCGCTTGAGACGTACTTTCGTTCGCGTTTCAACGTAACAGCAACGCTGAAATGTGCAGTGACGTTTGCCATATATAAAGCGTTAGTGACTGCTTACAGTTAAATCATGCGTGTAAGTGACCTTGTTGAACTTATACCCAAGATTGTTATTACAGGCTACAGCTAGGCGGACGTATTCAGAGAAGGAAATGAATGCTTAGACATGCAATCATTGGCAGTCAGGATGAAACATTCGAGTAATCATTGACCTATTTAGATTCCCACAGCCTGTGAAAAGTAAATACATTAAAATAAATAAATAAATAAATTAATTAATAAATAACCAAATAAATAAAATATGCACATGACTTACATGGACTCGCCACTACGAGGTCATGGTTTTGATTGGGAGCCGGCAATTAGCGCGATTATATATTTAAAAAAAATAGAGAGAGAGAAGAGAGAGAGAGAGAGAGAGAGAGAGAGAGAGAGAGAGAGAGAGAGAGAGAGAGAGAGATTATTTTTCTGGCAAATTTATCGTACTCCGGTTGACTAAACAATTAAGTACGTGCTTCTTGACGTTATGATTTTATTTGTTTTAAAAGGGCATGCGCGCAAAATGGCATTCACTTCCAATGCGCGCAAAATGACAATTTGCTATTTTTGTGCTAAACGGGTGCAGCCATTTGATTTTCTGCTGAGGCATTTTTTTGTGTCTTCAGTTATTATTATTATTATTATTATTATTATTATTATTATTATTATTATTATTATTATTATTATTATTATTATTATTATTATTAAAAAAATAATTCGTTTTGCTAAATTTGCTGGAGAGTTTTACAGTTAACATTATTTTCTGTCCTGAAGGGGAGTGGGGCGGTGTTGTTGTTGTTTTTTTTACTTTTGCTACCGAACACCAAGGGTCCGAACTCTCAGAACAAAAAACAGTTTTATCCCAAAGGCTGTCTCATTACTTAATAAATGGTGTGTGTGTGTGTGTGTGTGTGTGTGTGTGTGTGTGTGTGCGTGTTTGTGTGTGTGTATGTGTCCAAAATAATTTTATTTAACATTTGCTGTCGTTTAATGTTAGCATGCATAAATGTAATTGTATCCTCATTGTCATTATCATTGTTGTTGATATTATTATTGTGATGTTTATTCCTTGTTGATTGTAATTGTACACCACAATGTAATTTCTTGTAAAAGATAATAAAGTTGTCTTATCTTATCTAGGCATGTTGATTGACTATGCTTATGTAAAATGCAAAAGAGTATTTTAGAGGAACTGTTCTGTCCTGTTTATATGGATCCAAGCTTTGTTTCACCGTCCTGTGTTTAATGAGATGTGTATTCTTGTTTGTTGGGTATTTTGTTTACGTTTTACAATGTATGTACCTGACGACGATCATCTTCTTTCATCTACCCTCGACCCCTTGACCTCATTTGACTTTGACTCTGACTTTGAAATGACTTACTTGTTGGTTGTGTTTATGTCTTCCCTCTTGTGTGTGTGTGTGTGTGCCTCAATGTCAGCTTGTTTTGCAGTTTTCACCGTCTTATTCTCTGCTAATTGTTGGAAAAGGTTATATTGTAATGTATTTACCTTTTTGGTTGCTATTTAGTGGTCTTAGAAGATTAATGTTATTGTTTGTAGTTTGGGTACTACGTCACACACGCTTCAGCATACCTGTCAAGCTCTTGTGGACTCTTACCATAAGATTTTGCTTCCCATACCATAAGTTTGAACAAAATATCATAAGAAATGTGTGAAAAGGCATGGATTGTCACATTCACGAACCTTAGCGATCTCTCTCTCTCTCTCTCTCTCTCTCTCTCTCTCTCTCTCTCTCTCTCTCTCTCTTTAGATATAGATATATATCTATCTATATACTTTTTTTAACCACAATTTAAAAAAAACCTTAAGATCTTCACCTTATGCCATAAGACTTGAAAATCGCCAAAATTCAGTAAGAATTATGTCAAAAGCATAAGACTTGACAGGTATGCTTCAATGACGGCTATGTCGTAAACAATGTTCACTTGTTTTATCCCAGCTAGGTCGCTCCAACGAAGGCTGTGCCTCAGCATGCCTATATAACCGGCTCGCTGTTCACATTTCCTTTTATTTTTTAAAATTTACATTTCTGGAATCAATCGATGGCAGCGAGTTGAACAGGGTAGCAGACCTGCTCTAGCAGCCGTTCAGACCCACAGGCGCTTTAGCTGATAGGACGGAGCACCTATCTATCTTGCATCGCTCACCGCCGTCGAGATTATGGGGTCCAGAAGTCCAGGCGGTGACAGCGACCTGTGGGAGATACCGATACGCAACTACACCTCATCCTTCATCCTTCATTTTCTTCTTGGTTGGACTCCATCGACTGGGCGGCGGTTGCTCTTCGCCGATGGCGCCTCGTCGCTGTGCTTCCGCCGTGCCTTTCCCTGGCAGTCCTTTTTTTTTTTTTTTTTTTTCTCACTACGATTGGCCATCACAGGAACCACCGTGCCGAGTAGCGCCTCCGGACTGCAGGCGCTTTGTGCCGCCAGCGCTTCCTCGTGACTGTCCCACTCCCTATCTACACGGTCTTCTTGCTGGATCAGCGAGCTAAATGTCAACACATCGTCGACTTATCTTCCTCATTTGGAATTTCTTAACTCATCATCGAGCGAGCTTCTTCCTTTCCCTTTGCGCGTCTGCTTCTTCACCCAGTGTGCAGCCACGAGCGCACCGTACTACTTGACTTCTTATTCTTCACGCCATCTTATTCATGTCCCCTATTAGTTGGCTTTGCAAGGAAAAAAAAGATTGGACATTGGGAAGAAATTTGAAGCTCATACGTCAAACGGTTCGTGAGCCCTCTGAACAAAAAGAACTATGGAGAGCATGTGGTCGTATGGGCATCGTCGTTTTCTGTAGAGGTTAGAATCCGGGCAAAGAACATGCCCACACTCCTAAGCTACTTGCCCAACAAATTTGAAGTTCATATATCAAACTGTTTATGAGCCCTCTGGTGAAAAAAACAACAACAACCATTGAGAGCATGTGGTCGTATGGGCATTGCCGTTTGCGTTCGACCCCGGGCAGAGAACACGCCCACACTCCTAAGCTACCTGCGTACCAAATTTGAAGCTCGTACGTCTTACAGTTGATGAGCTATCACCAGCTGAAGAAGAAAAACAAAACAAAAATATCGAAAGCATGTGGTCGTATGGGCATTGCAGTTTTCGTGGAGGTTCGACCCCGGGCAACGAACTTGCCCACTCTCATAAGCTACCTCCCCACCAAATTTAAAAGTCGTACGTTTCACGGTTCTCGCGTGATTGTGGGACACCAACGAAGAGATAGTTGACCCATTTTTGTTTCTTGACCTAGATGAGTGTTTACCTATTTACGTGACCTAGTTAATTTAGGCGACCTTCATTTAATAAATTCTGCAGATAAGTTGACTTTCAACAGTTGTTTATAATAAAATTAATACATTTGTGAAGGATAGTTTGAGTCCTGGCCTGAATAACAATTAAACAGTCATTGACCTACGTTTCAGACCATACCACGCCCACCTAGTACAACTGAAGTGCTGCTTCCCCTCATATTCATATTCCACATAGTCTTAAGCATTATTTGAGCCATGGTGCATGCTTTTATTCCAAAAGTGCAATCTACTGGCATAATGCTGGTCTTAGCAAGCGTACTATATACGCCAAGGTGTCCGGGGACACTAATCTATGCAACGAACGAATATTTCTGGTCAGTATAATATATTGGTCTGTAGGCTAGAGAAAGGAAGATCGAGTCGTTTTGTGTCTAGGTTTATTGGTGAACGAAAAGTATTAATTTTTTAAAATAAAAGTTGAGCCGGTCTTATTCGTGGCTCAAGTGCCTTGTCGTTGGTTGGAGAACTTCGTTCACATTCTTTTGCTATCTGCTTGGATCATAAGAGCCTTATGAGCAGAGACTAGCTAAAATGAAAATACCAAGTATGGTGTACAGAAGAGTGAGAGGAGATCTAATTGAAACATATAAGCACACACATGACCTGTATAAGACTACAGCCAGCTTGTTCACTCTAGACAAGGATAGCCACACCAGAGGTCACAGCTTTAAACTCGTGAAGCCCAGATGTAACTCGAAACTGAGGCAAACCTTCTTCTCACAACGAGTGATCGAGAGATGGAACAATCTGCCTGCAGCCGTTGTGGAAGCACCGACAGTGAACGCCTTCAAAAATAGACTAGATGAACATATGCACGAACACATTCATAGTTTAGAAGAGCCTCCCACAGTTGTTAGATCTGATCAAAAGATCAGTAGCCTCCTCACAAACAAAAAGTTTTTAGTTTAGGCCCCGGTTTGCAGACCTAGTTAGAGAAATATTGACAACAGACTCGGCGACAGGCCACAGAAGCCTAACGCTACGCCGATGCTACTATACTATACTATACTATACTATAAGTCTTTTATCACATACACACACGCCCACTTATGATGATGAAGTTTCAATTTAGTCCCTTAATATTGAGAAAATGTAAATAGTTGAGTCGCATCAAAATAGATGTGGCAGAGTCATGTTTTATGCATATATATGTATGAATGTTTGCAAGTGTGTGTTAATGTATGACGAATAATAAAAGATAGACAAGCGTGTTGAATGATACTGGTTTTTAATGGGACGTATTCATGTATGGTAAAGAAATAGTATTTTATTGAGTTATTTCCCTTGTTAGTTTCACTTGATTTTGGTCTGCGCATTTTGATGCATATTTGAAATACGTTCACTAGTAATTATCACTATTTCATGGTATTTTGTTGGGAACAGACGTATTTCTTGCCAAGCTCACAGTTTGTGCAACGTTTTGTGTTTTGGAAATACTTTGTAAACCTCTCATCTCACTGACAAGGTAAGCTATTCATTTTGTATAAAATGATCAGTTATTTTGTAATATTGATAATGTATTTTAAGATTAAGAATTAGTAAAGAATGTTGAGCCATATGAATGTGCCAGTGAAAACTTCATTCACTGTTATGTTTAGTGTTACCAAAGATCTTTAATGTATTATACTCTCTTTGGTGTTACTTTGAATATATATACTTTGATTATTCGGTTATTCTTGTTTAATGATAATTTAGGTTCCCTTGTTCATATTATTTATATTTCGATATTAAATATGTACAGACCATCACACAAGCCATTGGACAACACGTTGACCTGCTCACAGTGGTGAAGAAACGGAAACTCCAATGGTATGGCCACGTCACCAGATCATCAGGCCTTGCAAAGACTATTCTGCAAGGCACAGTGCAAGGAGGTAGAAGAAGAGGGAGACCGAAAAAGAGGTGGGAGGACAACATTCGAGAATGGACTGGTTTGACACTGAGCGAAGCAATCAGGGCTGCTGAGGACAGAGAAAGATGGGAGTATGCTGGTTAAACGATCATCTGTGGTGCCCCTTTGACCTCCGAGTTACGGGACAGGATAGGATAGGATAGGACAGTGTTTATCATATCATTTTGATAGGGAATTATGTATTATAATGGTGGCTCAAAGTATTTATTTCAGGAATATCGATAACATGTTTTGCATACCCTTTTGTTTGCCTTTGAAATTGTAGTAATGACAAAGGGTTTAACTATTCGAATGTTTTAATTTTCATTTAGCTTATAGTTATACCATTATATTATTCAATTGTTTTAGAGGTTTTCTTAATTTTCCTTGATTTGGAGGATTTGGGTTACATCAATAGTGAACCGTTGCAACCTACCGACATTGCCTTGTCCCGTGTGGTTTTGTTTATTTCCATCTTCATCTCACCTGCCTCTCTACTATGCACCCAAACCCACGAGGGGTTCCCTTCTTACCCCAACCCTTCAACATAGAGTTCGTATTGCGTGACTGTGTCTGTCTCTATCAATCAATGTGAATAAATATGACTTCCAATTATCCATCATTTGTTATGTGTTTATTGCTTGTAATCCTGGGAGTTTGGCGAGCGTTGAATGTTAGTTCTTTCTCCTCGGCAAGCAGTCATCATGATTAGATTGTCTTTTTTTCTTTTAAACTTTGTATGTAATTAGAGTGTGCAGATGCCTTCAACCCAATTCAACACTTCATATGTAATTGTATATCGAGTGACGATTTGTTTTTTTTTAACCAAGTAGTTTACAAGAAAACATTATTGGATGCAATAACATAATACATAGACTCTATTTCCTACGCATTTCGAATCTTGAATATAACAGATGAACACCTAAACAACTCCAGAGCATTAAGAGCACGCAAGTGAGCTTTGCATCCGTTAAAGTCCAGTACATATTGTTGTTCTTATGTTGTTGTTGGTGGTGGAATGTGTGTGCGTCCACATGCATGCTTGTTCAGCAGAATAGCTCTGTCACAATAGCTCGCATGTTACATTACATTACATGATTATTGCTTAAGGTCCAGCGGACTCTTCCAAGTCAAATCAGGACCAGTATAGCCGAATCAGGACCACAAAATCAAGACCACAACTTCGGTGAAAGAGGACTCACCCCTGATCCGCATAAAAGATCTGCTGAAACATCCCTAGTGGTAACACTGAAGGCACTCCACCAGCCGGTCACTTTATAATAAAGACATCCCACGCAGGGGACACTGAGGCTATACTCTGATTTATCGAACCCCCGTTTACAAAAACAAAATAGAATATAAACATCATTATAAAGTATCAACAAAACGCATACATTTAAAATGCCTACATTGCCAAATAATAACATCATAGGAAGCCCCAGTGACCACCTGGCAGAAAGCGTCCAATATTTCCAAGCTGATCCAACAGACCTCGCACACAAATGAGAAATTTTGTCCCGGAACAGTTTTCAAGAAAAAAGGTAGGTGACTGGTCTAGCGAAGTAGAAGATAGTATAGTAGATTGATAGAACAGAGTAGGAATGAGAAAGAACAAAGGAGAAAGACAGCGACAGTGGGAATGTAAAGCACTAAATTTCCATAAAGTGGGGATACTATTTATACTGAAACCCCCGGCACCCCAACGTGGGTAGCTCGCGTGTGTGTGTGTGAACAAAACCGACCACAACCGCAACCTAGACTTGTAAATTTATGTGTGTGATTTTCAGGAAATGGCGTCGTTTGGTTTTGATACTTGTCAATTCATTATTTCTAAGACGGTTCTTGTAGTCGCTGATTTCTCTTGGTAGATTAAATTGTTCCTTATTCAGGTAAATAATGAGAAACAACCCCAAATTGCCACTGAATGAGAGAGAGTAATTATGAACATCAAATCAATTAGAATTAAACACCGTAATGTTTATTCTCACCAAATGCCACAGATTAATGACTGGTTTGTCTTCATATCATAAATATTTCCAACTTGTTTTTCTCACAATATGTACAATTAGAACAATTAAAACTTTATTACAAGAACAACAAATATTTTCTTTCGTTCAGCACCAAGTATCACATCCAAGTATTCTTTCTTTAGAAAATAAAAAAATGAAAATAGTACTGAAAAGTTTTAGCTGAGAATTCCTGCAATAAATAATGAAGAATCTACAAAATGACAAATGGCCAATTTATTTTAAAATAAATAAAAATGTAATAACATAATCTTGTGCATTCCCCTCTCCTGTTAGACAAACATACACACACTAAATTTCAGCTGACTCATTGGTGCAAATGAATAATACCTCTGTGTAATACAGATATGCTATACAATCATGCAAATGTTCTTAGCCAAGTGAGTAATATGTACAGTGTACGAAATAATCACATTCATGTTATTGCCCTTTTGCACCTGAAAACCTATTAACTAAGATTTCAATTCAATTAACAATAATTCATTTGTTACAGCACATGCTGTTAATTAATTATTATAAAGTTAGCTTCAGCTCGCAAAGTAGATGGGACACATTAACACCACAGAATAACTCCACGTCACAAGCTGTATTAATCACAGCTTTGAGTATAGATGACACAAAATTGCATAGTTCAGAAATGAAATATCACGATTTTATAATAAATTATTCACAAACATTCTTTGGCAAGACTACCATTTTAAACTGTAAGTTACTTGGACTACGGAAGTTGCAGAATAATCTAATTGCCTAGTATATACCATATTTCCCCAAAATATTCTTATAAAATAATTTTACGTTTGCCCTGCAACTAAACATGATGTCAACTTCAGCTGGAAAAAAATGGACAAAATTAATAATTAGAAAGGAGAATTAATAAACAAAAACCTCCATCACCGTGACCTAACCCAAAGCAAAGTACCATTATACTTTCAAAAGCGCCCACTAACTGTCACCATTTACATTTTAAATACCACAATATAAATCTCGCTTTGTACTATGCCACTGTTTATCACAAAGTCTGGCTGCTTTGTCATCATGCACTATAAACCTTTACATCACAAAATAAAATCTTGGACCACAGAAATCGTTACATGCAAAATAAATGTACTGCTATTCAAACTGACATCATTTGAAATAAACATCCTTTCAAGCTAGAGACCATTACGAATCCAACATTTGCCTATAAAGACAATCATTCAAGTCCTAGTTCCTTCCATCACAAGATTTCAAGCCTCCCTCCCCCCCCCCCCAAAAAAAAAAAAAGAAAAAAAAAAAAAACAACAAAATAAACAAACAAACATATCACATTCATCCCCACATTCCTCTCATCACCTTGAACCTAAAACATCTTTAAGAATAGCACTAGATGATCCTGAAGAACCATCACTGGAAGTAGTGAAAGGTGTGAAAACAGGAAAGGCGGTAGTGGGGGACCCAGGTGGTGGTGACATCAGCAGATGAGATGCCGACGATGTGGCAGCCATGCCGGTTGCGCCCATTTGCAGAGGCATTGCCACGTGTCGTGGGGCGGTGAAAGGGTTGAAGGCGGGTGGTGGGCGGTTGGGGCGGTTGGCCAGGGTGCCTTTGTGATGGTGGTGGTGCTCCTGGACCTCGCGAGCCATCTCTTCTGCAGGCAGCCGCACTGGTGCTGGAGGAGGGGTGGACTCCACCTCCAGAAACTTGACAAACAGCTGTGAGAACGACTGCAACAGAACGATAAACTACGATTTAAAAAAAAAATTTCCCACAGAGGTAAAAGTTAAGATGAAATACAGCCCACACCGTTTAACAGGAAGGGCAGTAACTCTTGTATAACTACAATAAAACCCATCATCATCACAATGACACATCTACACAGCCAGGGTCACAATTAAATTCATTGCTGCACTGTAGCTTAAACAACAGCCAGCTGAATACCACTAAAAGCTGTGTCAGGGATGTCACTGGGCGTCGGACATCGGACTATGACCGATTGACTTGGTCAAATGTCCGATAAAAATAATGATCAGCAGGACAGATGTCCGATTGTTTTTTTCAAGAGGGGGTCATGTGTCTGATTGCTTTCCTTTTGATCGCGGACACTGCCAGTAACATTTTTTCCGAGTAGGCTACAAATTTGCGGTAGTCGGCTGTACACTGCGCGAGCGAGCGACGTGCGGGCCGGTGTGTTATGCGGTAAATAACGCCCTCTGATTGGCGGCTTAGTTCAGCTATTTTTAGCGAAAGCGAACTGACGTGAACCGCGTTGACAGCGCTTCCTCTCCTGTTTATCAAAAGTACTTTCTCTTTCGAAACGAGCGATTAAAATGCCACCAAAACGGAAACTTTCGATTACTAATGATCCGAAACAACGGAAGCTTTTCGCTTTCCTGCCAGTGCCTGCTACAGAGAAGGATGCAGTTGAAAGCGCAATTTCCGAGCAGCAGGACGAAGTATCAGCAGTGGAGACCGAGTCGCGAAAGACCGAGCAAGGCCCCGAAGTTAGTGCCGCAAGTAGGCCTACTACAACCAAAACCGAAAGCGAAAGCTCGCGACAGGTTATAACTAGGACTTATATACCCTCGTGGGAGAAAATCTTTTCCCCATGGCTTTTTTATGAGGAGGGGAGAGGCATGCTTTGCCGGATCTGTATTGCGGCCAAAAGAAACAACTCATTCACCACTGGCTGTACAAACTACAGAAAGAGTGCTCCCTCAGACCACGCCAAGATCGAAGATCACAGGCTGGCATTACAAGTGCCAAAATTACAAAAAGAACAAGCGGATGCACAGCTTAGACTGCTGAGTGGCGAGGAGGCAGCAATGGCCTCCACTACGAAACTTGTGTACTGGATGATCCAGGAATCATTACCGCTATCCAAATTTCCTTCTCTGCTGGCGCTTGTCAAAGACTTGGGCGCCCCTAATGTTGACAAACTCAATGTCAGTGATACTGTCACCTATGAACATAGAAACACCGCCACACAGCTCATGCAGGTGATGAGTAACGTCATTTCAGAGAACATTGTCGAGAAAATCAAGGGGGCCACCTACATAACCATTCTTGCTGATGAATCAACTGAAAGGGCAAACAACAAGCGCCTGGCTCTATATATTAAACTTGTAGACAGCCAAATACATGCAAGTACACACTTCCTGACAAATGTAAGCATAAGTGACGGTACTGGAGAAACAATGGCTGAAGTTGTATTGCAACAGCTGGAGGCTTTCGGGCTTGAGACAGACAACATCGGAAAATTAATGGGCCTTGGCACCGACGGGGCAACTGCCATGGTGGGGAAGGGGAAGGGCCTGCATGGCAGGATGCTTCGTGTAAACCCACATATTGTGAACATTCATTGCATAGCCCACAGGCTTGCACTGTGTACCAGCCAGGCTGCCTCAGGTGTTCCAGCTATGGAAAGCTACGTGGAGATATTGACATCCCTGTTTTATTACTTCAAAGCGTCCCCAAGCAGGTGTCAAAAGCTGAAAGATGTGCAAGAAATTGTCGACTCGCCAAAGTTGCGCTTCAAGGAAGTGCATGAAGTCAGATGGCTCTCCTTCTACGAGGCCTTGGAAGCCATCTACAGAAGCCTGGAAGCCCTCTTGACCTACCTGGAGGAGGCCGAGGCTGCTGCTAGAGCAAAGGACCCCAAGGCTGTCGGCTTGAAGAAAAAGGTTTTTGTTTCCTTGTAATTTTACAAATCGTAATTAGGCCTGGGACTCATATTTTATTCATATCTGGCTGGTTATGACCACATGGCTTTTCAAAGAGAAAAGGGTGAAAATTTTGTTTTGAGGGGGAGGGGGGGGGGGGGGGGGGGGCGACTGAACAGCTTTTTTAATAGATTTAGAAAAAAAATGTTAATTTTGCCACATTAGACCCATATTAGTGTATAGACTTCACCTTGTGTTCCACACTACTTGAAGTTGTTAACAACATGTAGATGAAGAAAATGGTAATTGATCTGTTTGTTGTTTTTGTTTTAGATATGCACATTGAAATTCATTGGCCTGACAAGTTTTCTGATGGATGTCATTCCTGCCATTGGTGCCCTCAACCTCTTCTTTCAGTCACAAGAAGTTGACATCGCCATGATCAAGGTAAACTCATGAGAAGAATTCTAGACTAGAGTCCACTTGTTTTTTTATCAGTTGCTTTTTTATGTGAATCAGAAATATGGTTAACAAGTGTACATAAATTATAAATCATAACTCCAATTTTTTTTTAAAGATGGAAAGGAATGTTTGCAGGTGAAATTGGACCGCTGCAAGGAGCACCTGAGACAGCTGAAAACGGATGGTGGTGAACACCTTAAGAAGTTCTGGGGGAACGTTTCTCATGATAGTGGCAAAACCCAGTACTGTGGACATGTTGTGACTGGCTGCCCCAACAGTGACATCACCTCAGCTGTTGACAAGTTTGTTGATAACCTGATCACCAACATTGATGGAAGGTATGCATTTTCAATTTAAAACAAACAAACAGCATCAACAATCAAACAAAACCAAAAATCTATGTTGAAAATGAAGAGTGGGTTCTTAAAGTTACTACTAAGTAGGTTTGTCAAATTGTGTTCAACTACTGTTGAGGTGGAAACAGCCTTTTGAGTTTTCTAAGTACATCTCTTACATCATTGTCCTCTACACACGGTGACACCTAAACCCCTTGCCCCATGACCTCCCCAAGTGGTCATGTTATTTTCATGCTTGGGGTTTTAAGGTGCAAAACATTATGGGAGCTTGCCTTTCTCATAAGTCAATCCTTATTTGTGTTCCAGATTTCCTAACACAGATCTCCTGACTGCCTTTGGAATCTTGTGCATGCGCCCAGTATCCTTTCTGTCTGAGAGGGAAATTGACAGATGGGGCATCGAGCAACTTGAGACCTTGCTTGATCATTACGGGGCACCCAAGACTCACTCCTGGGATGATGACAATGGCCAGAAGCAACACAAGACATCCCCTCCTCTGGTTGATAAGGATGCCACTCGACGAGAGTGGAAAGACTTGAAGGAGACTGTAAAAGCACAAATGTTCCCCAGAGACAACACAGCTGATCTATGGAAGCTGATTGCTATTTCAGACACAGCTATGGCGTTCCCAAACATGAGGAAGCTAGGGCAACTGGCACTGACACTGCCTGTCCACACAGCGGATGTGGAGAGGGGCTTCAGCAGGCAGAACTTGCTGTGTACCTCACTGCGAAACCGCCTAAGTCCTGAGTTTCAGGACTGCATGCTGAGGGTACAATTGGAAGGGCCTGATCAAGTCAAGGGTCAACACCCTTTTGTCTTAGGTGTTGTTGATAAGTGGGCAGCTGACAAGAAAAGGGTCCTGTTCTCGGCTAGGAGGGGTACCACTGGTCAACAGGACTCAGGAACACCATCCACTTCTGCAGAGTGAACAGAAGGCAGAAAAGGCCATATCAGTACCACTGAGGGTGTCATTTGTTTGTTACTAGTCAATAAATGTCGTTCATTCAGACTGTGTTTATGTGGTTTCTGTTTTACTATCTTTATTGTCACGCATGAGAATGTCCTATTGTTTTGATCCAATTCAGGACTAATGTCCTATCCTTTTGCCACCTTCCAGGACATTTGTCCTATAGGTGTCAAGCTCCAGTGACATCCCTGCTGTGTATAGCATCCCACATTATTATTGATATTGATGATAGTTGTACATATGTCTAGCTATCCTTACCTGATTAGGTCCACCTCTTACAGGTGTAGTAGGGGGAGTTGCACCCATCTGCCGTGGTGAACTTCGACGAAACATGCTTGAGATCCATCCACCTCCTTGGCTCTCTTCAATCTGGATGATAAAAAATTACAATGCCTACAATTAATAACAATACATCTGCTCGATTACTGTTGTATTATAATTATGCGTCACATTCTGAATTATGATGACTGTCAACTTTCAGAATAGTCAAGATTACAAAATATTCCAGTCACCCACTAGTAGCCAAAACCCTAAATCTCACCTGGTGGAAATCGCTTTGAGTAAAGCCCAAGACGCTGCCAATAGCATGGATGGCATCCAGTCTGTTCCTGTCAGGAGTGTGAAAGTAGCCAAGCAGCAGATTCTTCATCAGCTCTCTGAAAATCCATAACATACACACTTGTTATGTAGACAGGTGCATAGCGAGTTTCGCAGGCTGATAAATGAAACCCCATTATTAATAACTTTAAAACCCTTATGGGATTGATACGATCATCATCAGCGTTCTAATAAAAAATGTCTACCGACTTTCAAAACAAAGCTATCACACAAAGAAAAAAAAAAGGAAAATATATTTACTCTCGAACAAATTGATGCAAAGGGACAGAGATTTAGAAAATATACCTTAATGTAATTTTGTAAAAAAAATGCTTTGAGCCATAATGAACAACCATTTGCAATAATACACAGTAGGATTATTGTAGAAGATGGTTTGGTGTTGAAATAATGTATTTCAGATGGCAGCATATCTGCTTCTGGTCTGTATTAATTGGAAGGTTCAAAAGCTTTTTTTTTTTTTTGGGGGGGGTTGGGGGGTGTTCTCAGATCCCGAATCTAGGTTCTTGAACCTTCTTTTGTCACCTCTTTTGTTAAAACTCTACAAATCTTCCACATAAGACAGGCCATAAGCAGATATGCTGCTATCTGCAAAGAGTCCAATAACAACGAAGATTTACAAACTCTGTCCTAAATACTACTGTGGCTGTTCCCTACCGTGTATTTATTACATTATATTATTTAATCGTTACTGGCTGGTACAGGATCTAACAAAAGCCTCCCGATGTACCAACTCAGTACAGAGAGTCAATATAAACGTCAAAGCATTGCCTACATATAAAAATTAAAATTAAACATTTTAGTACCTGTCAACTTTAGCTTCCTTATTTGACTTCAGCTTTGTGAGTTCGGCTTCTGCTTTTCTCAGGGCTTCCTCTCTTTTTGCCACTGTGCAACAAAAATCCATGTTTTACCAACACACATACTTTGTGCTTACATTCTTTTGTTAAATAAAACAAATCACAACCTCATACTGGTCAACATAATAATAATCGGCCTGTCAACATTCGTGATGAGTATCATACTGATAGGTTATAATAAAAAACACACAAACACCTAACAAGCTCCTATATTAACACTCTAAATCCCAAAGTTCAAATTAAAATCATTAAAACAGCAACAACAACCAACACACGTACACAAACACACAAAGAAAAAAGCTACAACTCACACATAATGTTGATCAAGTTTAGGAAATAACAGAACAGGTAAAACAACTACAGTTAGCTGTGTTAAATTTATAAACACGATATAGAAATGTTCAGCTGAATGATTGAAAAATGCATATGATAACATAAATAATACATATTCACTAAAGTCTAGACCCACAGCCTGGAATGAACAAATTATAACACTCATTCACACCATCACGCATGCATGCTCGCCACATGCATTCACACATGCTATATGTGATATGAACCTTGTGGGCCAAGGCCGTTCTATTGTTTTCCAGGTCATGCGTCTGTTACTCAAGGTCAACAAAATGCAGCTTTCAAATTCAAGAACAATTCACAATATGATCTGTGCAGCAAAATGCAGGCAAGTGACATCAGACTGGGAATATCACAGAAGGTACTGAACAGTCCAAAACCCTCAGTACCTGATGTAATACTCAGAGCCTGAATGCCAATAAAATCATGCAGAATTAAAGATTCTATTCACACCAGAATTATTAAAATGCCACATCATCTGTCACTGTGCAAAAGGGCTCATCCAAAGACCAGGCCATACTGTTAGGATAATAAACTTGTATCAAATAAGACCACTGTATTCAACAAACACAATCCATACAGCTCAGAAAACATCACCAGTTAACGTTTAGGTTTCTAAAGGCTGCTAGGGGTTCATCATTAACTCTTCTCTACATTTCTGTCCCTATATTTATAAACCTCAAGTATTATTCTAGCACTTTTTCCCCCTGTATAATATCAAATGTAGTAATAAATATGGAAAGGAGAATCTATGTTGCCTCTATTCTTTCTGTTAAAATTGAAAGTATTTTGAACAACCATGTGTAACTTCTCTTTTTTTTGTCTTAAAAAGTGAATATGATACAGAGTCTGACAAAAAAGTTTTATAATTTTTTGTGTTCCTCCGCGATATTTGGCTGAACATATAATTAATGTACAGCAACAATTTATTGTCACAGTAAAGCTTTAAAACCATTTATATTCCCTTTAAAAAACAACTTTATATATATATACAGTAATAGAAAGACAAATCATTAGATTAATATATTACATTAAAAAAAAAACTGCACATTTTTCCAGAGCGTTAGGAACTACAATACAAATGTCTTCCGGGAAATACCAAAAAAAAAAAATCTACCATTTTAAATTAGTCAAAACAGGATCAAGATCCTTGGCAAAGCAGACAAGCAAAAGAGAAGCTTTGGGAAACTGAGGAAGAGCAAAATCACAGCAAAATCAAAAGCATAAGGAGGACAAAATAAAATAAATCCTCTTAAGCAGTTATATTATAGAACCCCTCCTATCTCCCCCACTCCTGCCCGCCTAAAAAAAAAAATAATAAAATAAAACAAATTCAAAATTATGCAATATGTATATTTGCCAAATATTTTCTCTATGTATACACTTCAAAAAAAAAAAAAAAAAAAAGAAACAAAAAAGAAAAGAGAGTACAAAAATTTTTTACCATGCATGTGGCAAAATTAACATAATGGTTAAAACAGATTTTCAAATCAAAAAAGGCACCACACAAAACATTAACTGCCTGGAAATAAAACAAAACCAAAAAATATAGCAAAAAAAAATAAGAAGAATAAAAAAAAGAAAAAGAAATCACAAGAAGTTTTGAAGCAAAACTTTTACTTTGTAGGTGAGGTAGGTAAGCGACAACAGTTAATAGCTACATAAAATTCTACATGGCATAATATGGCCTAGTCTGTTCAACTGTAGAGAAAAGCTAAATTGGATCACTGCAAGTTTTAACCTTGACACTATGCCTCTATAGTAAGTATTTGAGTATTTTAATATACCTTATCAAGCTCATATTATAAGAAAAGTAAGTACTGAAAAATAAGTCTGCAGTTGAAACAAAAAGGACCAGTTCACCACAACAAAAAGAAGTGAATGCTTAATTGATAATTTTTTTTTTTAATCTTTGGTTCGTGAGTTTGAGTAAAATTTTGTTGCAAGTGTTTTGCTAAAAAATTCCCCAATTAAAATTTTAAGACAATTTAAAAGGTGAGAGTGCAGGGGGAGATGTGTATTAGATGATAGGTAGTCATTCCATTTTTTTTTTATAGTGGCAAGAAGTAAGGTTAATTCATTAAGGTTAATATACTGTGGCTGATAATTACAACAAATCAGGCATATGAGTTATTAAGCTGTCAAATTAAGCATTAGTTATTTGAGCATTTTCAAAAGTTCTTTTTATTAGGCGGTCAAGTTAATACTTAGCCAAATGTTAGGTCAGTGCATGCATGCTCAGCAGCGAATGCAAGGGTAGGCTATTTATGTAATCTCGGCTAGTAACTTGAGGTGCAGGATGTTGCTCAGAATTACCAGCTGAGATTAGACAAACACCAACATAATGGATCATGCACACAAGACAATCTACACCACTGCAAGGCAGCAAAGGCCTCACAATACTGCTACCTCACTACTCCATGGACGGCTGCAGGGAACAAACAGGCTCTAAAACATTCAAAGCTTGCTTCACCAACTCGGTAGGACTGGATGTGCTAAGCTACCAGACGTATTGCAACCTTTATTGGGTGGGAAATTCTGATCTATTGCTGCCAACACCATATCCCTCGTTAGTAACACTAACTCATTAAGGCCAGAAAAACTAAGTTTTGCTCATGCATTATCCTTTGGTTAGCACTCTAGTACGGAAAAGTCTACATCTATACTAATCTAAACTGACCGTCTCTCTATCGTGAATAAATGAATTTTGCACACCACAATAAGACACATCTGACAGCACTTTACACTGACATGCCATTGTAAACAATAACAGAATACCAAACCGTAAAGTGCTTGTTCTACTCACTTTCCTCCCAGCTTTAAACCCAATATCCTCTACAGAATTAAACTATTATTATCCTTCTGACCAACTATTGCATATGTCTTTCCTGCCTTCCCCTCGCGTTTCTTATCCCCATCCCACAATGCTCTACCCTCACTACCCTGCCCCTAACAGCCTCTTCCATTTTCCCACACTTCTTTTATCTACCATAATATTGTTAACAATGACACTAAGAGTGCATTAACTTGAATGTAACTGACAAGATTATTTAGATATCTACCTGAGTGAAAGCCAAGCAAAGACCACAGCACAACACCAAACACAAACCACAACAAAAAAATAGGTAAAAGCAATCTAAATTAAAACCTGTTAGTATCTGTTCATAAAGTAATACAAAAACTGAAACATTTTAGTAAGATTATCAATGTGTAGTAATGCATTTCACCAAATTTTAGCACAACTGAACCATCAAATGCAGTTTTCACGCACACCATTCTTGTTTTAAATTAACTAGAAGGGCATATGACTCATGAATGAATGAATAAATAAATAAACCATGGCTAAAGCCAAACAAATAATTATTTAATCCTTCTACATGGTTTAACTGACCCAAGCAAAGAGGTAATAAGCAACAGCCAAATGGTCTAATTCATGCATAGTTAGTGATACATTATTCTGAATACTTATTTTAGATGATGCTTATTCCTTCCTCTTTGTTGCATAAAGTAATGGAAGCAATGCATCCAAAGCAAAAGCATGAAACATTTAAAATCATCCCTAAACAATCACCAATTCTAGCACATCCATCTGACAACAACATGTAATACTGACGTTGAACATTATATTAAATGTATGTTTCATAAAATGTAACACCACATTCACATTGTGACAAACGCATCTTCTTCAAAATAGTACATGACATACTAAGTGTAATAAAGCACTGTGAACCATAATAGATACATAAACAAACTTCACAGTTTTTATAGAAGTGTTAGGGAGTCAAGATAATGACCAAATAATGTAATACAAATAAATAACAAAATTAAAAAAAATTAAAAAAACCTAAATAACTTCTTTATATTTACAAAAATGACTAGATTATAAAACATAATAAATATTAACAGAGAAGAATGAACAGTTCAAAATATGGATCTAAAAGGAGAATAAAAGACAGGTAAAACAGACAAAGAAACACAAACAAAGGTGACTGAAATAGAACTAAACATGCAAAAAATACTTTACAACATCATGAAAGAAAATGGTGAAATAAAAAGTCTAAAGAAGAAAAAACACCTACAGACTTGACCACACACACACACAAATCAGAACACATGGAATACCAAAGACATAGAAATGACACAGACACGACAAAGAAAAAATTGTGACTGTTGAGTGTAGAGATGTATGCATCAACATGCACATATCCCCACCACACACCCATACGCACATACACAATCAAAGACACATCAAAATAAATGAGAGACACCAAGTATGACGATGAAAAAGAAAAAAAAAATTGAGAGAGATAGAGAGAGAGAGAGAGAGCTACAGTCTGCCCAGTTGTCATTGGACCAACACAACCATCATACCAGCCAGTGTCCTGGGATAATACCACTCAGGATTACCAGCTGATATTACGGCTGCGTGCCCGGCTTGTATCCTCACGACCATTTCTCTGCCATTTCGCGACAAGACTTTCATCTGTCAACTATCCATGAACCAAGGCAATAATAATGATTTGCTGTTCTGGGTTGAACTTTATTCAATATTATATGGTGTTGTAATGAAAGAACTGAAAACGCTTATCAACCTTATCATGATAAATAAGATACCAAAAAAAAATCGACTACCTAAAATGATTCAGAATTCAGAGAGTCATAAAGAAAGTAACACAAATAAGGACAAACTTAACAAAATACAAAACAAAATGTTTTGAAAAAGCTCATAAATTTGCAGTTGCTCAAAGCGGAGTTGGAAAGCTTTTAAATTGTAAAGCAATTGAGTCTATGCACTGCAAGAAAACTTAAAAATTAAAATAAATAAATAAAAATCAGAACCCTTTAACCAAAAACAAAGGAAAGATACACGGAAAACTAAACACATTTCTATTGAAGTAATAGCTGAAAGAACTAGAACTCGAATAGCAAACTTTTAACAAAAGCAAAATCGGAATGCTGCATAAAATTTAACAAGGTAGTTTGTGGTAAACAGGATATATGGTGCAGGAAAAAAAATTAGCTGAACTGAACAAGCGAAATTCGAGGATTCGAAGCAACTATAGGCGAGCGGAGGACAGATAACTCTGTAAGCCGGGCACACTGGGCGATAAGCATCTCTCTCTCACAGAAACAAATTGCACACAAATATACAAGGTAATGGTGATGATATACATGTGTGTGTACAATATAGAATGATGTTCAGTATATAAAGGAACGAGGAAAGAATACGACATGTCATAAACTATTAAACAATATTGAAATATTGAATCTGACGGCAGAAAAATATCATCTATTAATTGATTAAAGTTTAAATCATTAATTTAAATGATCAACAATTATTATTTTGTATATTGCATTAGTCAGTGTCTGCCATGAAGCCTAGGTAAAATACCCAACAGATAAACATGTGCTTGTGCTCCTGCATACACAATCACTTTTCTGAACCATTTGACAAGACAATCTGAACCATTTTACAAGACTATGTTTATAATTCTAAAGTATTTAAAGTCCTTATCAACGTGATGTCTGTTAAAGCACTTGAAATTTTAAAAACATCTGAAACCGAACAACACCGTACATTTGCTAAGATGCTTAGTTATTGGGTTTTTTATTACATATAATTATCAAAGATGGACAACTGAAAATATTGATGCACACATAGCCAAATCTATTGCACGTGAGGTTGAAATCCAACTTGGCCAGACAATTCTCTATTAAAACTAAGAAACCACAATTCCCTAAACCAAACAAGCATAGCTCAATCCTAGCCAAACTGTACGCCTTTTATCAACCCTTCAAGTACCCAAACATTATTTGTTGTTCAGAGGTGCCTACCCCCAGTCTGACCATTTGTGTACTGGCTGCATGAAAAATGTGTATTTTGTGTAATGTCAGATTTCGCGCAACTCGCAACATTTGATCAAAGAATTATTGTCATGAAAACTGCCACATTCACAAAACATCAATTCATACTAATTCCAGCTCACCATTTTAATCCTCTCATGAAACAAAATAATATAGAACTCAACAAGTTATGGTCACAAATGCACACTAATATATTATTTTTGTGTTGTATTTTACTCCATACCCCTCCACCCCCTCCTCCTCCAAAGGATCTTCATATTGTCCAATAATTAATATGAATTATGAATATATATAAATGCATCATTATTTTCGTATATTCTGCTGAAACTGGAAACACTTTTTGTTTTCTGAGCATACTAGAGTGTTCTGCATTTTGTTGTGTAAATACAGTGCCTTTTTATCCACTTTGTATTAATTTTAGACACCTGAGGCTGAGCCACTTTTGGGAAAAACGCGTTTTATTTTATGTGAGGGTTACCTACTTTGAACAGTTGTATGAGTGCCTTAATATTGACCTATTTTAACAATTTAATTTTTTTTTAATCTTCTAAAGGTTTGTACTATATAATAAAAACAAAATAAAACATCCTGAACCAAAATAAAATGTTTGTCCGTAATACCTAATCTAAGTGTCGCTGAATGTCGTATGCATAGCAATGCTGAACTCTTTGTTGCAGTGAGCATAATGAACTCCTTTTGAAGATTCGATTATTCCTCAAAAACGTTCACGGTATTCGCGTAAGAAATGTTGTGGCGCTTTTTGCTTACTTGCAACCTTATCCCGCTTTTCTTCAGACTCGCTCTCATCGTCACTCTCGTGTAAACGCTTTCGCGACACCATGTTTAGCACAATGGCGGATACAAAGTCTCGCACTACCTCTCACGCACGAGATTTCACTTTTGCGCATGCGCTCTAGGGTCAGCAAGTAAATAAAATAGCAGATCGAAACATAAAATCAGTGTGAATTTTTTTTTTTTTTTTACACCACGAAAATGCGTATTTTCAAGGAATTGCTCGTATTGTCGTATTTTATGATGAAAATTCGTAAAAATACGCGCCAGCGCGTACGGTAGGCACCTCTGGTTGTTGTTGCTAGTGATGCAATGGCAGGGGAAAAGCTGGAACAAGAGAAAGGCTGTGCACTTACTTTCTTGACGCATCTCGCCCAGGGTTTCTTCTTGTTTGTCCAGCTGCTCGCTCAATCTTGAAGCTGCTGCCAGGCCATCTTTAGCCTCTTCCAACTCCAGCTGAATCGTAAGACATTCACAGTTTCCATCAGAGCTTAAAAAACATGTTTCACTCTTTCATGTATGTATATGTATGCATGTATGTGTGTATGTATGTGTGTATGTGTATATATGTGTATATGAGTAATATAATATATATGTGTGTGTGTATATGTATGCGTGTGTATAAATGTGTGTGTATATACATGTATGTGTGTGTGGTGTATGATGTGTGTGAATGTATGGGTGTGTGTGTATGCGTGTGTATATAAGCATACCGTGTGTGTGTGTGTGTTTGTGTGTGTGTGGTGGGAGAGGAGACTGTATTCAGCTTGCTGCTATACTGATGGAGGGGTGTTCTAATGTCTTGTATTATTATTATTTTCTTTTGTCATGTGTGCACTGTGACACAACACATTTTCCCATGTTTTCTTGTGGAATAAAGATTTCTTGACTGACTTTAAGAAATTCATCCTGCATCCGTGTGCACATTATCTT
This sequence comes from Oncomelania hupensis, assembly GCA_036898135.1. NCBI lineage: Eukaryota > Metazoa > Mollusca > Gastropoda > Littorinimorpha > Pomatiopsidae > Oncomelania > Oncomelania hupensis. The sequence continues at coordinate 31,598,387 of CM072513.1, forward strand.
GTGTCAGTGTCAGTACATGACTCCATCTATTTTTTTTTAACAAATTTACAATGAGACAACAAGTACTTAAGGCCTTCCCATTCAGAGGTCATGTCCCTCGTCTTCATACTATAAAAAAAAAAGAAGAGGAAGAAGAAGATATACAATAACATTAAAAACAAAAAGTAACAGAAAAAACAACAAAAATAACAGCCATCCCTTAACCCCCGCCATCCCCACACAATGAATACCTTTGTCTTGGCAAGTTCTTGCTGCATTTTGTCAGCTTTTTCTCTCAGACGGCGAGACTCTTCTTGGTAATGTTCGGTCTCTGCAGAAACTAGAGCATCTTTCTCTGAAACACCCAGCCAAGAAATGATTCAACCAAACTTCACCGTTAAGCAAAAAAACCAAGATGATTTAAAATGTATAGTACTTCCTGATGAATCTTAAGCCCTCATTTTACAAAAAGAGTTTGAAATCAGGGTTGAACCTTCATCACCCAAGATGCACACTTCTGCCATGGTTTCCTGAGCTATCCTCTAAGTGGACCATGCCGCTATCCTAAATTCAGTTTCTCACAGGTTTCTTTCATTGGCTGAATCAATTTGACCTACCTTCTTGGAACTGCTCGAGAACCAGCTGGAGGTTGGCCAAAGAGGAAGAGTACTGTTGGCACTGATCCTCAAGGCTCGCCACCTTCATGTAGGCAGCATCTCGCTGAGATGCCACACTGTGAAGCTGCTGCTGCAGGCTTTCCACCTGATGGGTTGCCTGCTGACTGTAATAAAATACAGGCACAGCCCTGTCAACGTCATTCAAAACTCATTATGGACCGAAGTTTTATTATTTTCCAAACAAATTGTACTGTCTTGGAAGCCATAAAATACTGAAAAAGAAAGATTCCCTTTCTACATTACATATGCATAGTTTTGGAACCCATAATTAGCACACTGACACAAAAAATATAATAATAATAATAATAATATTGGATGCTATATGTGCTTTGTTCCTAAATAAGACTCAAAGTGCGGCAATCTGTAATAAACATACATGTTCACATGTTACAGACACTCTTACACACACAACAAACATATATCCAGGCATGCCTACCCCAAATTTCGAATTTCAGGAACACAAAACGTGAATTTCAGGAACAAATAATAAATTTCCGGAACAAGAAAAAAAAAAGTTTTTGTCAGTCTGTCTACGCTTAATGAAGGGGTATTTTTGCGTCCACTCCACTCTGTAGCATAGCGAACGTTTCTTGGTAGAAGTTTCTACAACTGATGCGACTTTTCTCTTACTCGCCATTTTAAAAACGGATGTAAACACAGCCGCGCATGCGCAATCGACTAAATAAAATCTCGCGAGACTTCAGTTACGACGCAAATTATGGTCTGCTAGGCCTAGTTTTCGCAAAGGACAGCTAGAAATCAGAAAGAATTACGTATGGTATCTTAACTTTGTCAAAATTAAAATATCCGGAACACGAAAATAATTTACAGATTTTATGGAACAGCCATATTTTTTTCTGAATTTCAGGACTAAATCCGGAAATTCAGGAACGGTAGGCATGCCTGTATATCCATCACTCAAACATGTGGTGTAAAGCCAAGTGGCTACTAGAAGACGTAAATCAAAATCGAATTTTCCTTTTGAAATGTTAGACTGCATCCAATACCATTATTGAAATTAAAATTGTGTTGCCTTGACAATTTACAAAACAGTTATAAATAAGTATAAACCATACAACCCAAATTAATTATGCACGCATCACCAAGGTACCTGGCAGACTGCACTCTGGAGGCAGAAGATAAGAGCTGCTCCTCAGCCTCAGCCAGTCTGTTTCTCAGTGTCTTCTCCCTTTCCTCGGCTTCCAGTGCCTCTCGAGTGTAACCTTCCTCGATCTGCAGCAGATGGCTTCTCAGGCGCTCCAGCTCTTTGGATAGCTTCTGCTCTTTCTCTTTTAGACGCAGGTTCTCGGCATGCATGTCATTCAGCTGCTGGTGCTTCTGTTTGATGTTGAGAGTCAGCTGGTTCACCTCTTGTTGCAGACGTGTCGACACGCTGGCTGCTGCTTCTTGATCCCTCAACAGTTGTGCCACCTATTATCACAACAACAATTCTGAGTGACAAAACCTCAAGCAAGTAAGTCAAATATTTTCCTTTTTAACAAAATGTAGTTTAAAAAAAAATACTCATTGATATTTATATAATTAAAGTGAAAAGGTTCATGCCTAAAAAGTTGAGATGTATGGATGATACCAAAAAAAAATCTTGCCTGAGTTTGCTCCCCTTGTTTTTCAGATAACAATGCTGTTAGCTGATGCACTCGTTCTCGAAACAGCGTCACCTCTTGCTCTTTCTCACGAATAGTGAGGGTCAGCTGGTTGTTGAGGTCCTTCAGCATCTGGCCTTGCGTCTGTTGTTCCTGGCGCCAGTGTTCAGTGTCAGTTTGTTCCCGTTTCAGGTCCGCTGTCTCCTGGCCCAGACCTTGCAGCTGGAATTGCAGACTGTCAACCTGTGATAGTAACAACCAATGCTTACTTCTTTATTCCTTAACCACTTGAATGATTGACCACTTACATAATGGGATTCTGCAATGGGCTCAATGAATACTTGATCTTTAGGATTGATCTGCAATTTCTGCAATGAGAGAAAAGTGACTGGTGCACTTTTTGTTCAGGAAACCTAAGGATTTTACACACATTAAAAATAGCCAGAGAAAGGATGAACAAAAAAAAGGTGTACAAAATCCAACAACAAAAATATATATGACAGTACAAAATCACAGTCCAATGTTGTACTTACCTGTTTCTTGAGAGAGTGGAGCTCAGAGTCTTTATCATAGGAGTTCCTCTCAGCTTCAATCAATTTCTCTGTCACGGATCTCAACCTCTCTTCAAAGTTCAGTGTTGTCTGCTGCAGCTCCCCAAACTTTCCTTCCAGTCTGCGTTTCTCCTCTTCCAACTGCCTGAAAGACTCGGCATCCACTGTTTCTGAAGCATTGGATCTCTGCAGCAGCTCGCCATACCTAGAATCAGGGAGAAAATGTAAACCTGACATGATATTTGAAATAGCTCTTCATAGAATACTTCCCAAACACCAAGCCTAGTATTTAAAATAATATCACTTGACTACATCGGAAAATTCAAGGTCTTCACTCAAGGCAGAAAAAAATGTCGATTTTAGCTATCATGAAGTGGAAAACCTTCAAACCATTAAATCTGTTTTTTCCTTTCCTCAGGTCTCATTACTATTTTGGCTATAATGAAGCCGACTCATTCCAAACATGGGCTAAAATTATATTACTAATTCTATAACACAAGCATATAGAAAAATACTGCATATCATATGTGTTAATTTGTGTTAATTTCAAAGTTGCCTACCTGACTTCCAACTCAGCGTACTTCTGTCTGCAGTTGATGAGATCGTTTTGTGCCTTTAGCAATGACTGCTGCTTGTCTTCAAACTGCGGTCGTAGAGAGTCATAATCAGACTGCATACTCTCAAATCGCTGCATTTCCTCCGCTCTAAGGGCTGTCAAGCGCTGGATTTCTGTGTGGTAGGCCACGCTCTCCGAGTGTTTCTGGTTGACGAAGGCAATCATCTGATCACGTTCAGACTTGAGGGCAGCTAGCTGCTTCTCAAGGTTCTCCTTGTCTGCCAGCTGTGCGGCAATGGCCGAGGATGATGACCCATTGCCACCTGTGCCTGTAAAATATAAACATACAAGAAAAATGTTGAACCAATATGAATACACTATTAGTTGGAGGCTAGAAAAAAACTTATCTATAACAAATACGTATACATTAGGAGACACAAATATGATCTAATAATGACAGGTTTAACAAATATTTTTAAAAACACACAAGGAAATAGATAAAATCATTCACGAAAGTTTTTGTTTTTATTTTTTGTTAAGCAGAGAGAAGTTAAGCTTATGGTATAAAGCTAAGAAGACTATATCACACAAGGTGTTGCACACAAGGAGTGATAATATAAAATCAATTCAACTTTGATGAACCTACCTCCTTGATTCATTTCTTGCAGGACAGCCATTAGCGTGCCATTCTTCTGCCTCAAGGCCTCTATCTCTACCTCTCTGTCCCTCACAAGACGAGAAAGGTTCTGCAATCAACAATAACAACAATTTATCAATTAATGCGGAATTGATGATGATGATGATGATGATGATGATGATGATGATGATGGTGCTAAGACATTTCCATCATGTGCAATGAAGTCTTATGACTGCGTCAGCATGGTTAGTGTTGGACTGAAATTCACTGTGAGACAGTATCGAAATTGTTTTCTATTAGCTTAAAGTAGGTAGTGGCAGCCTCTATCACGCACAGCGGGAAATGAGGTCATTAGCTTTAAATTGCATGTTTTGCTAATTTTATTTCACCCACAATTAAAACTGATAACAACCACCTTAATGCTTTGGAGTATTATTTCATTGTTTGTTGTTAATATGGATTTTTTATTTTAGTGAATCATTAAAGTTATTATTGTACTTTAATTATTTAAAGATGCATACCGTAGGAGGCCATGTCGCTGGCCGAAATGGCGTCACACTTGAAGTTTTCACGGTTCGCGAGTTCGAATTAAAAATACATGAAAAATATTCCATATTAAAGATGATGAAGATACAATAAATTAACGTTTATAAGTAGTATTTTAGTAGCATCACTTTATTTTTCATCAAGATCGACTTTTCTTAGACAGGGAAAGCTGTGAAAAATACCCAATTTTCATCACTGCATAACTCCATAACTAATAATCGTACAGGCCACATAAAGCGTGCGCTAGAAAGCTAATTCTTTCCGGAATCTGTACATAGACATGCGCAGTCGATTCGTTTAGTAGCCTCGTCGCGCGAGACAAAATGCGAGACCTACCGATTGAGGTCATAGGTTGCTACGAAAATGGCAACACATGAGAAAGTCTGTGCTGTGGCATCGAGTGAACAATCATGTTTTGTGAAACAAATTAGCCAAATCCTTTGTAAGTACTGTTGTTTAAAATAGTTATATTACCTATTCAATTGATGAATATGTGTTTCGGTTTACAATATCAATGATTTGTATTTTATTATTAATTTTAATTTCGAATGAGAGTTGTTGATTTACAAGTACTAATAGACTGATGACTTTCGCTATCCTTTTATTTTTGATGGTCTATTTTTTTCTCCTGCCGGTAGTATTATATCAATTCTGCAAAACGTTTTGTGGACTTTTGCATAGCCCAACTTAAAAATGACCTTCAATTCCATTAGTTTCAAGGCACTGACTAATGTGCTACTAAACCAGAATACTTGTTGAAATTTCTTTTAATTCCTGGACTACAATAATTCCTAAAATGAGAATCAAATCCAACCTGCAAAGCTTCACGTGAGAGCTCCAGCGAGTCATCCCGATCTGATGGAGAGGTTATCCTGGCCTGAAGCAGCTCTTGGTTGTCCTGCTGCAGCTTGTCCAGTGCAGTTTTCTCAGCAGAAACCACGCTCATCAGACGCATCACCTCTTGCTTCAGTGAGCTGGCCTCTCTGGACTTGTCGTTCATGATGGCAAGCATCTGTTCCTTTTCTGTCTTCAGGGCTTTCACCTGCACAGAAATATTGAATTCTGAACAAAATGTTTGAATTGTTAGTAAATGGTATTTTACTAAATACCAAAGCATAGGCATTAAGAGCAAGGTGAAAAAGAAACTACATTTGGGTTAGCATCACAATAAAACTAAAATATATAAAAAACTGATTATTTATTCAAATAAATTTTTTTTTTTTTTTTTTTTTTTTTTTTACAAAAGTGCAACTCACCTCACTCTGAAGGCGATGGACTTCCAGCTGCAAGTTGTTGCTCCCTTCTCCAGACTGCTGGCGAGATACTGCCGTCTTGCTTTCCAGCATCTTCAGCAGGTAGGCATTGTTGTGTTGCAGATCAGCAATAGTCTCCTCCTTCTCTTCCAGTTTTTGTAATAGTGTTCTATAATTCTCTGTCAGAGCTGCATGCTTCTCCATCACCTGGGTCTCTGCAGCATGCTTTTCTGAATCTCTGCTGCCTGGAAATTCTGCTTCCCCATTCTGCAGCAAGTTCTGCTCGTGATCATCATTTTTATATTCTAAGGCAGGCTTGGTGCGATATTCCAAGGCTGGTAAATTTGTAGTGGGAGAAGTGGAAGCAGCAAACAAAGATTGTGTAGTTCTCAAAATCTGATCCCTCTGTTCGACTGTCAAAACCTCATCGGCCTGCTTGAGCTGCACTTTGAGTACACCGATTTCTTTGTCTAGCATGAGGGAATTCTGGCGAAGGAGAACGATGGTGTTGGCTTGTTCCGAGATTTTGGCTTCAAAATTCTCTAGAGATTTAATCTGGTCAAAAATTTTATCATTTTGTTCTGCGATGCCTGCTTTTTGACTGATAAGCATTTCATCCTTTTCTGATATTTCATGCTCTAGCACACTGATCCTGTCTTGGGCAGCCTCCAGCTCTCCTTGTAGTTCTGAATTCACAATGCTTCTCTCAGTCAATGTTCTACACCTTTCCTGGGCCGACTCTAATTCTTGCTGGAGCTGAGTGAAGGTACTCTCCGTCTCCTGTAGTTGAGAGGTCAAGGACTCGATTTTATCATCCGAGTCAGAAAGCTTAGCCCTGCATCTATCACACTCTGCTGACAGCTGACGGACATCCTGGTACAGTTTCTCAATTTCATTGTCTTTTTCTGATATGACTGATTCAAGGCTGTTTATCTGTTCTGTTGCAGAATCTGCATGATGTTGGTTTGACAAGGACTCCTGCTTTGTTTCTTCTAACTGCTGTTTGAGCATGTGAATCTCAGCTTCTGTGTTTTTGAGCACACACATAAGATGCTGGTTTTCTGCCTGCAGTAAAGACATTTCTTCCTGACTGGGTCCCTGAGATTGATATGTGTGTGCCATGCTATTCTGTAACAACTGTCCACTCTCCGCAGATGACAGTCCTTGGAATTCTTGCACTCTGAGCTCAAGAGCTGCCTTCTCGGTTGACAGGAAGTTCACCTGTTGTTCAAGCTCGTCCAACTTGGCCTGCAGAACACCAGGATCCCTCTCCATAGTAGAAGGCTCCAATCTTGCATTTGACCGAGCTAGTTCTGAAAGCTGCTTTTCCAGTTCTGATAACCTTTCTACCACTCTGTCTCTTTCTTGGCATACCTCATCTCTTTCTTGCCACGCTCTGTCCTGTTCCTGCTGTGCCTGTTTCTTTTGTTCGATCTCTGCATCTCGTTCTTGCAAAGCTGCATCTCGTTCTTGCAAAGCTGCATCTCGTTCTTGCAAAGCAGCATCTCTTGCTTGGATAGCTTCGTCTCTTTCCTTGAACGCAGTGTTTCTTTCTTCTACCAGCCTGTCCTGAATTTCTATTGCTTTGTCCCTTTCTTCCACCGCCTTATCCCTTTCTTGTTCTAGCGCACTCACCTTTAAACAGATAGAGTCTGCCTCTATGCCTGACCTGTCTTCTATCTCCTGTTGCAATTTCCTGCACAACTGTGTAGACTCCGTCAACTTGACAAACATGGAGTCCAGTTTCTGCCGCTGAGCTGAATTTTCTGCCTGGAGTTCGACCAGCTCAGAACGAAGTTTCTCTTCAAACTGCCTCTCCTCCTCCAGGCGCGAGTTTTCATTGCGCTGCTCCCAGGACTCGACCTCTTCTTCTAGCTCTTGGATGCGAGTTTCCAGCTGCTGACGTTCATTGACTAGAGCTGACTTCTCCTCTCGCAGAGCTTTGACAGCTGCCACCTATGTTTAGAAAAAGAAAAACAGTTTACAGTTTGCCACAACTATACAAAATATGAATACCAAAGGTGAAAAAACCCCATGTGTCTACACAAGTAGATTTCGCCTCATGGCAAGAAAGTTTTACCATGAAACCTGTGTGGTTCGAACTTCTGTAAGAAAATTCAATTTCCATCTATAAGATTGGTAACACTTATGTATTTAAAACCTATATCTCAGCAAAGATTTCTAGTTTTATATACCGTGATAATTTTGAATAATTTATCTTAAAACTTCCTTGCCATTCTGATTCAAACATCAAAGCCTAACCTTCGTTTTAACCTCCTCCTTTGCCTGGGCAAGGTCCTCCTCAAGATCTTTCTTGTCCATGTGAAGGTCATTCAAGGCAAGGGTGCCCTTTTGCAGCTTGACCTTCAAATCAGACATCTCCGCCTCTCGTGCTTGTGCATGTTGTTGGAGGACTGAGATTTCTTCTCGAGCAGCTTCAAGCTCTTGTTTCAAACTTTCTACTTCCTCTGAGGAGACCTGAGAGTTAGAAATGTCAGCTTGTTGCTGACTCAGGTTTTGCAGCTCCTGCTGAAGGTCTGTCACCTGTTTTAAAATATTTATAACAATGAGATATCATTTTGTCAGCAAGATTACAAATCTAAAATAGTACCTGCATTAGTTTTAAGTATAAGAATGAGTTACATATTTTGCACAGATTAAAAACCTACAATATTACCCCAGCACAAAGCTAAAATCTAACTTCCAGGCTTAACCGTTGATAGTAAATTTATTTAAAGAGATCTGTTATTCAGCTCCCACAAATAGTTGTACCAAAAAAAACCCATGTCTTGTCTTGCCTTCGAGTAACCTTGTCAACAACATTTTTGTAAACAGCAGCAAACCTCTTGTGACCTGCACCAACTACACACTAACGATTAATAGAAATGTTCTCTATTGTTTCTGACACAGACGTAACTGATTCTTTTATTTCACTGACCTCTTCACCCTGCCCCATATAAAATGGAGCATTAAGTTTGAAACCAGTGCATCAGTTACAATGTTCAATTTCCTTCTCTCTCAATGAACAGTATGCTCTTCACTGCTGTAACATCTCTTAGACCTAACAAAGGACAACTCATCCATAGTATAGTAGTATAATACATGGATCATAAGACATGTCAGCTATTATTCGTAATCCAAAGACTTGGCAAAATACGTCAGTATATTACTACAGATGCCATCAACAAGCTTGCTGTCTTTTTCAATCTTTCTCGACTTGATTACTTTTGGCTGGCCTTTCTGATAATAAACTTTCCAGATTTCAGAGCAACCAGAACAATGCTGTTTACATTGTCCTTCATCAACCTTGTCATTGTAGAGCAACTTCTGCTCTGAAAACCTTACACTGGTTGCATGCAAAGGCTCATGTCGATTACAAAGTTGCTTCTATTTGCTTTCACTGTCTGTACATTGATTCCTGTCCTTCCTATCTTTCACAACTTCTGTGCCCCTACCAACCTGCTCAATCACTCAGTTCACAAGATGCAGCTCTTCTTTCTATTTCTAGGTACTTGCTTGAGTCCTTTGGCAAGAGATCGTTCGTTGTGTTTGCCCCAACTCTTTGGAACCCTCTGCCCTCCAACCTCTGGCATTCTCAGTCTCTTACCGTGTTCAAAAAGAACCTCAAAACATACCTCTTTACCAAACACTTTTATATCCAGAATAATCAGTGTGCGTTATTGAATACTGGTGTTTATGCGTGTGTGTGTGTTTGTGTGTGTGTGTTCCATCAGTGTCTTTTATGTAATGTTCTTGATTTAAATGCTGTACTGCCTGTACACGTCATGTTATTGTTTAATGGGGTTGGCACTGTATGATTTTTAAATAGTTTAGTTAAATGTCACTCTGGTTTATAAAAGAAATTCATATGAGTTATGTAGTGCTTTTGGATAAGTGTGTAAAACCGATTTTATTGTATAACTGCAAGGTATGGGCCCATGAAAAAATGACGATATGTAATAGATTACAACTAAAATATTTGACTAGTATGCCGACCTGTATAGTTTTGGGTGAAGTTGGTTGTGTTCGTATTTCTTTCGATGCTAAATGCAGGTTACTCTGTTTCTGGAATAGACTTTGTATTGATTTTTGCAATGATTCCTCTAAAATGTCAGTTCTTTTGTTTCAACTTTGTTCATTTTTAGTTTTTAATTCCGAGTATAAATTGTCCTGGTTAAGTACGGTTCGTTCTCTGCTAGATGATCTTGGTCTGTCTTTTATATGCTTACGAGGCTGTAAATTTTCTTAAAACCATAGTAAAACAATGCTTGAGAGACCAGTTCTTGCAAATCTGGTATCAGGATATATTCGATCATAATACTTGTATTACATATAGAACTTTTAAGAATAGCTCCTGTTTTTAGAGTTATTTACTTTTCTTGTCACCTTTATTGAGAAGAAACTTATTGAAATTTAGGCTCAGCTTTCACAAACTACCAATTCAATCACTACGATATTTGATTATCCAGAGAAAAGACAGACTGTGATTTGGACGAACTATGTGATGAATTTCATTATCTGTTTAGATGCACAAATCCTGTACTGATTGTTAACAGACTTTCTTTAGTACGTCAGTATTTCAGGAATCGCCCGAATACCTGTGAGTTAAACTAGCTAATGAACCCTAAATCCAAATGGAGGTTGTCTGATTTGAGCCGTTTTATAGGTATCATTTTTTCAATTTTTCTATAGTGATGTACAGTTCTTTTTTGCTTTAATTTCAAACTCGTACGTCGTTCTTGGTTGAGAGCTATGTGTATTCTTTTGGGGAATATTTTTCTTCGTGTCCATTACTTTTTAAAAATTATCAATTTGTTTATTTACATATTTATTTTCTCAATTTGGTGCTCCTATGTTAACTGTAACAACTTAATATTAATATGTACATTTTTGTGTGTGCAATATTCTTGAAAACTTGTATGCCGTTCTTGTTTACTACTGTATGCTTTTTTGTATCCCCATCACCCCCACTCCCCTTTCCTTGGCTATACGCCCCCCGCCCCACCCCCACCTCACCCATGGGCTAGGAGCCTATTTAATACTGTTTAATCTTGTAATATAAAATAAATGGACAAAGTTCCGAAGTTCAATAGAATATTGTTTTCATTACTGTCATATTACTTCTTTTCCCAGTGTTACTAAGTGGTACTTTTTACTTGAGCTATTTTTATAATTGTTTAATTATTTACTCTTAATGCTGATGTCCTCATTTGTGTGTGTGTGTGTGTGTGTGTGTGTGTGTGTGTGTGTGTGTGCGTGTTTCTCTCTGTGAACATGTCTTTTATACCTAGATGTGATGTTTGTTATTATTTCTTACAATGTTTATCGTGTTTTATCTCATAATGTTTTAGCACATTGTTTAGATATTTATCCTTGCGTGCATATGTGTGTGTATACCGTATTGTTCAAATATATATCCTTGTTAGATGTGATAGCTGTATTATTTCTTACATTTGTTTAACTGTTTTATCTCAAAATGTTTTATTACATTGATATATATTTATCCTTGTGAGCGCATGTGTGTGTGTGTGTATGCATGTGAGTGCTTAAGGCAAACTTTAAGTTTGGTTTTGCGCAATAAAAAATAAATTATTATTATTATTATTAATCTAATGATGTACAGCCTATGTTGTTTCAATCTACTTGCTTTGTAGTTATATTTGCAAATGCACTGTAAAATGGTATCAGATGAAAATGTTTTGGTCATCTCTTTGGCCCATGACCCATTGCAATGACTCATTGATTTACTCAAAAAGAAGCCAGTTGGCCCATAGACTTTCTATTTAAAAATACAAAAAAAAAAACAAACAGAGCTTGTACACTGCTATTTGACTCATGTTAGTGTACAGTAGGTATAACAAAGACATTGCCTTTTTCTGCTGCTTAGCACTGACCTGTTTCTGTGAGTGTGTCAGCTGATTCTGCAGATCAGAGCGGATGGATATCAGACGTTCGGTGGCCTGCTGATGCTGTTCATCCAGCTCTCCGATGCTGGACTCCAGCTCATCCCTCTCCGTCTGCATACTGGCCAGTTCTTGGTGCAGGCGTTCATTCTCTGACCTCAGTGAAGATATTTCTTTTTTTTTTTTTTTAAAAAGGAAGAAAATAAAACAATAAATTGAAAACTTCACAGCACCAACTGCTGCAGGCATACAGCTGAGTTCATACGTTAAATTAAACCCCATCATCATTGTCGCTACACAATCTCCATCGAGACACATTTATATGTTGTTTTAATTAGGATGTGTATGCAAGAGAAATATAAATATTTTGTTTTGTAAAAGTCACCAAGACAAACACATGAAAAATTGAATGACACAGCATGTACTCCAGGGCTTTCCTCACATTAAAAAAAATGTCTTCCTTTGCCTCATGGACCAATCGATTGCAGAAGTAGCATCATTGCATAGATACACAATTGCTAGGGAATTTTAACTGTTTAGTCAGTCTGTGAGAAGCTCTGCACAGAGGAAGACTCATTTTCAATAGTTAGTTATTCATTGCTTACAGGGTCTAGCAGACTGCAAAGAGCTGAATCAAGACCCCATCTTCGCTGAAAGAGGACTCACCCCTGATCCGCATAAAAGATCTGCTGAAACAACCCCAGTGGTAACATTAAAGGCACTCCACCAGCCGGTCACTATACAATAAAAGCATCCCACACAGGGGACGCTGAGGCTATACTCTAATTTATCGAACCCCCCGTTAACAAACACAAAATAGAATACAAACATCATTATAAAATATTAACAAAACCCATACATATAAAATACCTACATTGCTAAATAATAATATCATAGGAAGCCATAGTGACCATTTGGCAGAAAGCGTTCAATATTCCCAAGCTGATACAACAGACCTCACACACAAATGAGGAGTTTTGTTTCGGAAGAATTTCACGAAAAAAGGTAGTTGACTGGTCTAGCGAAGAAGAAAATAGTATAGTAGATTGATAGAAAAGAGTAGGAATGAGAAAGAACAAATGAGAAAGACAGCAACAGTGGGAATTTAAAGCACTAAATTTTTAGAAGTGGGGATACTATTTATACAGAAACCCCTGTCACCCCCATGGGGGATCATTTTCAATAGGCTCTGGCCTAGCTAACGAAGTTTTTTTAAAAAAAGATTTGTAATCATTATCATCATCATTATCACATCATCATTATCATTATCATCATCATCATCATCATCATCATCATCACTGCAGAAAAAAACCCAGCTTCTTACCATCATCTTGTCCACCAGTGTGCTTGCTGCTGGAACTTAACTCTGCAATTCTGTAATCTTTTTCCTGTACATTCTGTTGGAGCTCGGCCAAGATTTTTTCCAAAGCCTCTCTCTCCATCTGCCATTCATTTACACTGCCTTCTTCTTGCTCACTTTGTGTTACAGATCTGAAGTCTGATCCAGATGTAATGCTCTGAGCCAGGGTAGTGTCAGACTCTGAGGCTTGACTGCCTAAACATTTTTAAACAACAGTATGCATTAGTTGATTGCATGAAAATATAAGCAAAAGACTAAACTAATTCATTAGACAAAGGAATCAATCATGAAGTTGCAGTTTTGAAACTGCAAAAATAATTATGAGTAAGATCACTGGATAATGAAAATCCACAAGTTCTAGAAACAATTTCTGACTGTTACTACATTAACAGGCAAAAACTTTTCACAAACCTTTGAACTTTTTGAGCTCTGTTTTCAGAGTGGCGATGGTCTCCTGTCCCCTTTGCCAGTCTTCTTGCTGCGTGGCTAGTCGCTTTTCCAGCAGAACAACCTGCTCTTGCAGCTTCAGACCTTGCTCCTTTAGTACCAAGTTTTCTCTCTCCATTGTGTTGATCAAGGCTGTAAGTGCAACAGTAACTGTGTTTGTTACAAACAATACGTTTTCATTTACAACGATTGCACTAGAATGCAAATAATTATTTTCTCACGACAGGAGAAGAAAAAGTTCACTAAATTCTTTAATTTACCACACAAATTTGCCTCATACAAGTGAAATTATTATAACATTTTGCTCTCAACTTTTCTCAGCCCATGATTTATGTGCTCACAAGTCACGAACAACTTGTAAATAATCAATGCTTTAGAGCAACAATGGATTATCTGAAAAATTGACAAAATTTTAACTTTTTCTTATTTCATAGAGTTTACTATGAACATTATGATGACAAAATTTCAAATTAACATTTGCATTTGTTGGTATAGATTTTGAAGAAAACCCTTTATTGTACAAAATTAGTGGGGTGATGTATTTTGTGGAAGACAGGACCACCGAGCAGTATCCCAATTTTGCACTATATGGGCCAGTGAGAAACCTCTGCAAGTTTTCTGCAACAATGGTCTACAGGGATGTCAGCCGTTTATCCCTGAGAAAAAAAATGAGGGGATGGGTCAGTAGTTCAGGCCACAAAAGCACTTATAGCTGCTATTCCATTACTGCCTGTGGTAACTAGATATGGAAGCCTGATCTCCCACAAGAAAGGATCAAGCAGTGTATAACCTGGTCTTGCTTGGGAGAAAAAGTGCAGTTTTCCCCTGCTTTTGTCAGTAAACAGTGTGAGATCTGGTACTGTTGCCATCAACTGTATTAACAGTACCATGTGAAACGACTATTGAGCTAAAAAATAATGTTCATTTTCTGTCCGTTTTGTTGATATATTACTCAGTTACTGGAAGACATTATTCCGACCTACCACAAAATGTTCCTTGCTGTCCATAAGGAATTATCAGGCAACAACGGATTATCCATCGTAAACATTTTTCAATTTTATATTTCTTTTATTGCAACAATATTTGTATATGATTTTCTGTACACCAATACCTATGTTTATTTTAAAAAACTGAACACTTTTATTTAATATCTGATTTGTTCTGCTCTTCCAAAATTTTGAACTGAAAGAATTATAACAATGATAGACCGTTGTTCTAAGGCATTGACTGTTTATTGTGATAATATTGAACAGAAATTAATTCATGGGCTAAGTGGGAGAGATAGACAAAGGTGATGGCAGTGTGTTTAGTTGCTTACATCATTTGTACACTGCATCTGCTGTTCATTTTAGCATTCTACTTACTTGCAGCCTGCTCTTTTGATTCTTCTGACCCCAGCTGATCAATGAGGTCTTCAGTTTCAGAAGATAGCTGCTGCAGCCGAGTTCCGGTTTCTGCAATACTTGACATCACATCAGATTCCTGTAACGAGCAAACAAGAAATGAATCCCCAGTAAGATAAATCATGTGACAAGTTTCCTCTCAATCATAATGTTGGTTAATATGTTGCAATGCGTCATGCTGCTTTGTCATGCTGTTTTTTCACAAGGTTTTCACCAAGTGACAAAGCATTAGAGCCCATGCTGTTTTGCTATGCTGCTGCTTCATGCTGCACTAGCAGTAGTCAAATCCAACACACCTGAACAGCAGCATTGTACAGCCTGTTGGACATCCTCTGTTTCTCCAGCAACAGACGATGCTGTCGCCGCATTGTCTCCTCCGATAGCTGCTGTCGAACACAGCGCACATCGCTCAGCAGGTCTGTTGTTTCTGCCTGCAAGACGGTATATACCCCTTCATGCAGCTGAAGGAGAGTACTGACATTAAACTGGTTTGGCACAAATGCTTTGCAAACTGGTTTGTGCCAAGATTCTTGATGTATGGTCTGTGAGAACTTCCTGTTATGTCTATATGACATTTTTTTAGTTTGACAAAAATGTCATTCTCCATGCTGGTTTATCACAAGCTAATATAACTTGGCATTTGCATTGGACTGTAATATACTTTTGGAGCATGCAATTACAGATGCTTTATTAAAATTTGTTACAATTTAAAATTTGTTTATTTATGTCATTTACAAAAAATTTGGAAAACATGAAGAAGTCTAGAAAATTTTAAACATAAGATTAAACAAAAAAATGTCAAGATGCAACACGAGACACAGGCAGTAAACTCAAATGTACAGTTAGCATTATCTGTCCACTTCACTTTCTGGTGCATTCAGTTCCAGATATAAAAAGCTAGACGCGGTTTATATAGGTACTTTGAAGTGAACTTTATACTTCTGTTAATGTATTTTAAAAATAAAATCAAATTATTTACACAAGTAGTCATAATGCAGCAGTAAGGTTTCAGCAATTTTTCATGCATTTTTCTTCATACATGCGTTTTTCATACAGGAAAAGGACTGTTCTGCTTCCATAGCTCTTTTGTCAGAAAACAAGACAAATATTAACTAAAGAGCCAGAAAATTCTACTTCTATATATTGATCTTGAACTTGCCATATTTCATAAAGACTTTTATACTAGATAATTGCCAGATTTCGGTAAACGAAAATCGAAGCTTTACGTCCTATTATAGAGGTTAAGGACAATTAAAATGGTTTGTAAGAAAACCGTTAAAAGATCATGCCTGGGCGAAAGAGGCCATCAGCCGGCTGACGTGTTTAAAAGGGATAGTAAAAAAAAAAAACCCCCCCCCCCCCCCCCCCCCCCCAGGGGACCAGGCCTGGCGTGCATGAACGAACTTAAAAGCCGACTTAGACTTAAGTAGCATGTTTCAGTGAAGCGTTAAGTCTAAGTCGGCTTTTAAGTTCGTTCATGCACGCCAGCCCAGGAGCGCCGAGGGGAAAAGTCCCTCAGCGTAGCCTTCCAGTTCACCACCGAAGGATCATCCTTTATTGGAGGGCGGACCTGAGAAGTCAGCCCTCGCTCAACATCCGGGGCACTGTCACTTTTCTTAGTGCGGGCGACCATAAGAAGTTATGGTCTCCGCAAGAGAAGCGACTAAAGTAGTAGATTTTCAATTAGACCTTCAAGTATATGACTGTCCGCCTCAGGCCAGTGCGCGAGGTCTGGTGTTGGTTTGCAGGAATCAGTCTGGGCTGGACATTTAAGAGCATATTATAAATTAATTGGTGTAGTGAAACATTAAAGTGGGAGTGAGGTTGGAGCTTTTATTAATTCAGTTTAATTCAGTGTGTCCAAAAGTAATGCATAGCATCTAGAGCACAACTAGTTGCCTATTATTAGTCACAATTTTACAATATCAGGAACCCAAGCTAGCACCATCTGTGAACCAAATGTCAATAACTTACCATGCAGTGACCAAACACACCACAGCATACTTCATTCTATTTATTAACAGTTATTTCCTTTTTGTTCTCTTTCACTTGTCACAATGTCCAAACACACAAAAAAAGTTCTTTTATTTTTCTTTGGAAAATAAATTGTACATGAAGCAAATAAAAATAATAAGCAAACGGATTTCCATACAGATAAGGAAAACTTCAGATTTCTGGGTGGGTCCCAAGTACAACTACTCATAATGAGTCAAAAGTGGTAGGCCCATTGCAGTAAAAAGAGGTAAATGGGGAGGAAAATAAGGTATTCAATGCTACCGACAGCAGGCAGTCTAGGGAGAATAATTATAATAGTTATTTACATGACATACACTTATGGTCACCAGCAGAAATCAAGCAACTGTATTTACAGTCTGTCAAAAACAGACATGCAATCATGCAAAGTATTCAAAACTGTTCATATTCTTAGCAAATTAAAAAAACAAAAACTGAAATAACCGATAAGAAACCAAACATGTTAAAAAGAATAAAAATAACAAAATCAAGCAAACAAACTATAACTGAGCTTTCTTTGTACAAACTATAATTCAGAACAATTTTATCAACTTGTTCCCAAACTAACTTTTTACCAAGGAAAATAATCATCAATGATCAATTAGCTTATCTAAACTTTCCATTTACTAATCCTTTCAGAATGCAAACAGTATTTTAAAAACACAAAGGAAGGAGGATCTTTCTTCATCGTTAAAAAATGCCAGTATGATACATTTTGATAACAGCGTGAACAAAAATAATAAAATTAATATTGTTAATAAAAAGAACAAAAATCAAAATGAAAGAAATAATGTAAAAAGGAAATAAACTAAATCTCAAAGGAGTTATACCAGTGATACCTAGACCTAGGGAGACAGTTGTATGTGCCAAAATGAGGGAAAATCAACATGAAAATTCAAAATATTGCTGCCACCCAGAAGTAATACTGCAGTAACTTAATAATAATCATTTCTGGGCGGCGATATAATGCCTCCATTGGTTTTTTTGTTCTTCTTTCTTTTCTTTGAGTATAAAGAATAAAGTAAGAAAGAAAACACATCCAGTGAAAGGACATGATAGTTCATCATTTCAGCCAGAACAGTGAAATGATGTAAATGTGAAGAGATGACTGAGGCATTCTAAAAGAACTATCAGAAAATTAAGTGGTCATATAGTGGTATCATTGGTCACTACATGGTCAGCTTCCAGTTGGTCCAGAAGACAGTGCTTGGCATGGTACAGGTCAAGGCCCACCTGCTGCCGACTCTGTTCCACCTCCATACGCAATCGTTCAGACTCTGAAACACACACAGAAAAGGAAAAATTAAAAATAATACTGTTAGGACAAGACCAATCCTATCCTATCCTATCCCGTAACTTGGAGGTCATAGGGGAACCACAGATGATCGTTTAACCAACGTACTCCATCTTTCTCTGTCCTCAGCAACCCTGATGGTTTCGCTCAGTGTCAAACCAGTCCATTCTCAAATGTTGTCCTCCCACCTCTTTTTCGGTCTCCCTCCTTCTACCTTCTTGCACTGTGCCTTGCAGGATAGTTTTTGCAAGACCTGATGATCTGGTGAAGTGGCCATACTTTCGGAGTTTCAGTTTTTTCACCACTGTGAGCAGGTCATCGTGTTGTCTAATGGTTTGTGTGATGGTCTCTCGGACTTCGCCGTTGGTGATGTGCTGGGTATAGGAAATGTCCAGAAGTCTTCTGTAGCACCTCATCTCCATGCTTTGTATTCTTCGTTGTAGATCTGCTGTGAGGGTCCATGTTTCGCAAGCGTATAGGAAGATGGAGATGACAAGGGAGCGCAGCAATCTTACCTTGGAATGTAGGCTGATGGTCCTGTCTTTCCAAATTGGCTTCAACCTTTCCAGGGCAGCAGTTGTTAGTGCGATCCTTGAGAGGACTTCCTGTCGTGACCCACTGTCTGATACAATTGCTCCTAAATATTTGAAGCTTATGCACTGTGTTGAGGGATTGGCCTTAGACTTTGATGTCCGTGTTGATGCCATTGGTGTTGTTAATCATTTTGGTCTTCTCTGCACTTATTTCCATTCCATAGGCTATGGAGATGGTGTCAAGCCTCTGTACCAGCTGTTCAAGTTCTTGTTCCTCTCCAGCCAATCCATCAATGTCAACCAGTGGAAGAGTGATGACAAGACCAATAACAATAAATACTTTTTGTGTAAAAGAAAATGAAAAAGAACATAAGGACACACTGTTGATGACATATTATAAAGAAAAAATAAACACAAACATAAATTATCACCCAATAATATGAAACCTTCCTAGCCACTAAAACAAAATGCATGAAGACGTAGAATCATGAAAATGTGTAGCTGTTGTGAACACAGAAAAAAGGGTTGAGGGAGTGTATAATTGTCGCTGATAATAGTCCAACAATAACACAGGCTCCATTAGAACTCAACCCACCACCTCCCTAAAGCAACAAAACGGGAGCAGTAGCGATCAAGGGGTTTATGGTCTAAAATCACAAAGCAAACAGGCCTTTAACAAAATAATTTAAATAAAATGCAATCAAGTAAAAAGGAAAGGTGTTCCCATAATCTTTTGATCGTTGGGGAGAGAGGTGTTTGAGACCTCTTTTCTCTGGGTCAGCTAAATGAGGGTGGTGCCCATCTCCTCTCTCTCACTGTTTTAACTTCCCTGGTTCTAAACACAGCCATGTAAAGTCCCATTCACAGCTTGGTGAACTGGGGTGTGCTGTGTGCTTGTTTGTTTGATAGCTGCCTTCCGAGCGTAGCCACCCATCCAAGTACTAAACCGGGCCCGACATTGCTTCACAAAACTTTATCTAGTGTGTGCCCAAACCACTGCAATACTGCACCACCCTACAAGGGGTAAATGAGCATTTAACAAGGGGTAAATGAGCATTTAATAGCAAACAGAAGACATTGTAATCCAGATTAAAAATCATACCTTGCAGCTCATTTTCCAAAGTGTCAAGTTGCTGGAGATACCTTTGCTCTTGCTCCTGCATTTGCTCATGTGCTTCCTTCATGCTGGCCAAGAAGTCATCTTTCTCAGCCTTCAAAGTTTGAACTTCATTCTGCAGTTCATCTAGAATCCCTTCCAGGTGCACCTTGGCTGCCTGCAGCTGTGATGTGAATGAAATTAATGAATTTATGCATCTAACTAGTTCATATAGGGTAGTGGTGAATATAGGTCCAAACAGAGTGAAAATACAAATTAAAAATCATTTTCACTATAATTTTGTTCATTTTAATGTTTAATGGTAATCTTTGTACAGTACAGATTGTACCACAATGACAGTTATGACAGCAACAAAACAGTGCTTTGGTAAACAATGACAATTAATGCATCAATTTACTCTGTTGCACATGTATAATGAAGCTAGTAGGGCAAAGCCCATATGACTCACCTGCTCCTTATGGAGCTTGCAATATTTAACATGAAAATAAGTGCTCAAAAAATAAAGAAAAAAAGAAACGGTTAAGTGCAAAGTAATACCGACTTTGATCTTTCTATGCTCTTGACCTTGACCTCCAACAACATTTATGTATCATGCCAAAAAAACAGTGATCTTGGGATGACCTTGACCTTCAGTGACCTTAACTTTTCATGACCTTGAACTTCATGTGACCTCTCATGCATGATCAAATAATCCAATGGGTTAAATAGAGAGCAAAGGAGGGAAAGAGGTGGGGGGGAGGGAAGGAGTGAGGGGAGATGGGGCTAGTACATAGATTTACATTGCTATTCATGTGTTTTAAAAATTCCACAAACACACACACCCACACCCACACACACACAAAGAGAAGAATAGTATACAATCTCAATGCCTACCCTGTCTCTTTCTTGAACTGTTAGTTGCAGTTGCGACTGTAAGCTTTTCTCTATCTCTGAATCGACCCTCTCTGACTCCGGCAATCCTGAAGTACTACCTCCATCACGAGCTGGGGAAATTTTTTTTTTTTTATAAAACATTAGCCATCTATACACAAAGAATTTATCCACAAATGTTAAAATGCAATAAACAATCAACGTATAATTGCCTGAGCTGCTCCCAGATTCATTTTATACTGTTTTATGATCTTAAGAGTAGTACAAATAAAATGATGCTAGCCTAAATGTTATTTTACATGACCCAGTACAAATCTCCTCATAATCTAGATATATTATAAACATGAAATAAAATAAATACACAAACAAAAATAAATATAAAATAAACAAAATCTGTTAAATAAAGCATGCAAAGAAAAATAATTCAACAGTATCCACACCATCAGCTAGCTGCTGCTCTATGGAAGACAATTTCGTTTTGAGTTGGGTAACCTCATCCTTGTGCCTTTTCTTTAAGGCGGCCATTTTGGTTTGGTGCACATCCTGTAGAGAAGCAACTTCATGCTGTGCCTGTTCCCTACTTTGTGATACTTTCTTTTCCAGCTCCTGAAACACACAGACCATGCAATTTGAGAAATAATCACACAACAGAGCAGTTAGTTAGTTCGTTAGTCATTGTTTACAGGGTCCAGCAGACTGCAGAGAGCAGAATCAGGACCACAACTTGGTTGAAAGATGGCTCAGGCTCACCCCTGATCCGCATAAAAGATCTGCTGAAGCAACCCTAATGGTACAATGAAGGCACTCCACCAGCCGGTCACTTTACAATAAAGGCATCACATGCAGGGGATGCTGAGTCTGTAATCTAATTTATCGAACCGCTGTTTACAAGAATCAAATATAATATAAACATCATTATAAAATATTAACAAAACACAAACATATAAAATGCCTACATTGCTAAATAATAATACTATAGAAAGCCAAAGTCACCATATGGCAGAAAGTGTCCAATATACCCAAGATGACCCACCAGACCTCAAACACGAATGAGGAGTTTTGGGAGAGTTTTCCAAAAAAAAATGTAGTTAACTGGTCTAATGAAGAAGATAATAGATTGATAGAACAGACTCAGAACGAGAAAGAAGAAACGAGAATAAACAGTGGTAATTTAAAGCACTAAATTTCCACAAAGTGGAGACACTATCCATACAGAAAACCCCGGCACCCCAATGGGCATACAACAGAGTAGGCAACGGTGGATAATAAAAAGTGGGAAATACAAGTTTTACTAAGAAACATAAATAAAGGTTGGGAAACTATTGAGCAGTCAATATTCATTCATTTTCTTCTACACTTACCCTGAGCCATAAAAGAGTTCCTTTGCAATGCAATATCTAATATTCAAAAAAATACCACCCACCTTGAGAACCAATATCCAGTCCAACCGTTTTAAACTATAACCCTAATGCTTAATGGAGCAGAAAATAAAATTATTTCCTTGTCATCTGAAAGCAGCTAAACTGCAACCCTGTCCTCTGTAAACCCTTCCTGTGGCCACCCTATCTATATAATGAAGAATCAAATTCATGCCATGCCCACTTTGCATTCCTTCTGTGAAATGGGTAGCGAAAGGGATGGAAGGTAGGGGAAGATAATGGGAATTGGTGGGGGTTAAGGGTGGGTACAAGAGTGTGAGGGAGAAAAAAAACTACCCAATACAACAACCATAATCATACCCATTTTTACCTACTTTCAAACTTCACAATATTCCTTCATTGCAACATTCCTTCCTTTCTGTCACCTATCTCTAAAATCATCTTTGATTGAGCCAAGGTAGAACACTAAAACCCTTTAAAATGGATAATATATATTTAAACAATAAAAAAACCCATCTTACAAGAGAAAAGAAACTGTTACTGGGAAACTGACTTTAATCAAAGGTAAAATGAAAATGCAACAGACCACTCCCAACCTACTGCCTGTACAAGGCAAATTTTGCAAAATGTATGTGGGTGAAAAGCTGGGCTATTTTCATGCTACAATACAGGCTAGTGCAGCTTGCATGCTGTTGGCCTAGTTGCATTCCAAATGAGAAAAAAATCTACAGGCTCGCCAGTGGAAAGTTAGCAGAGGTGAATGAATAGAAAGAGTGACAGTGTCAGTCGAATCCTTCATTCTATTCACAATGAAGTTGGCTCAATCAGCTATCTTACATTCCAATGAGATCTGATGAAGACAGGCACAAGAGCATAAAACTTCACCCACACAACGACAGAATGTTCTCTTGCTGTAATTCAAAAATCCAATGAAAGTGCTTGTGTGTCTGGGAATATGATTTATGGAATAAAATGTTGAGAGGGGAGGGGTGGAGAGTGGAAGAAGAGGGAGAGAGTATGTGAAATATCCAATGCAGAGGTCCTACCTCTTTTCCCCCTCTCCCTACACTCCTCTACCCACCCACCCCCTCCAACTCCACCTCTTTCCTTCACTGCATCCTAAACACAAACTAAAACTTAATGTCTGTACCATAATAAAATTAAATGTAGGTCAAATGCAATCCATGAAGAAACTGAGAAAAATAATACATATTTTTTAAACACAATACCTTATTTTTTTAACAGACAATATTAAAAAATATAATAAAACAATTTATAAAAGACAAAACTGGAGAAAAAAAATCCAAGTCATTACGTGCAGCAATGTCTTCTTTGTGCTTCACTACACACAGGCATTTCTCCTAATCTGGGGAAATCCACCCTGCATGGCTAAATCCCCTTTACAGTGTGTATAAATGGCCAACAGGCATTTGGTTACACCAGAATTACTTTGCGTGACAAACAAGAATTCGCAAACAAGAAAAGGGGTAAAACATTAAGATGCATTTCAAGCAGTTCATCGGATCAAACACACAAAAGAAAACCACGAATTTTCTCACAAACAAATCTCTTAGGCATCCTGAGGTAAAGGATTATGCATACAAATCTGTAGAACATGGTGGTAGTAGATTAAAGATAAAATTAAAAGCAACAAACAAACAAAAGGTAGCAGGATGGAATAGGATGCTGGGGGTGGCTGAGGCAGTGCAGAAAGCATGAAGACCACACATTATATGTTTTCAGGGGTGAGGGGTGGTAGTGAAGAAGGTCAGACCACAATTACAACTTTCAAACCGCCAGTGAAAAATACAAAGTCAATTGCTCGTTCTACTAAGCTTCTTTTTTTTCTTTCTTTATTTTGCTGCTGAGGGGTTATAGCAAAACAAAACACGAAACTATCTGAATTCAAAGACATATTCAACAAAAGCAATGACATGTCTTCATGCTTCGGGTAATAAAGATTGTGTTGTATAATACTTTTAACAAAGCCGGAAACAGTTTAACTTGCCCTTTCCCCTGCCAGCCTGGGTGGAAATCAATCTTGGGTGGCGGGAAAAGAAGCGTGTCAATTTGACACAAAGGCAAACAGTGTACGTGAACATGGGAACGTTCAATGCTGGCTAGACTGGGAACACTTGTGTCAACAAAAATGGCGAGATAAGACAGATCTTTGCTCAACTCCACGTCTCAATTTGTCAATACTGTCCAAATGCCTCAATATCTGTGATAGCCTGGTGATCATGTACAGTTTGGGTATGGCGCTACTTTAAGTGAAAGAAAATGAGAGAACGTATACATGTGTGAATTTGTGTGTGTGTGTCTGTTTTAGGGAAATGAAAGATATAAATAATAAAGGGAATGAGAGAGAGAGAGGGAGGGGGAAGGAGAGAGAGAGGGGGGGAGGAGGAGAAAGGGAGAGAGACAGACAGAGACAGAGAAGGAGGAAGAGAGAGAAAGAGAGAGAGAAAGACAGATTACATGAAAATATATAATAAACAGAAATACAGCGGCTAGAATGTAATTAAAAGGAACATGGAATTAAAGAATGCAGAAAAAAACCTGATAATCATATGAATGACTTTTTGTCCCCTTTTAACACATCAGTATAAACTGACCTTGACCCTGGCCTGAAGGTTAAGGATGTCATGCTGTGCTGATTGGTCCACATCATGTCCTCCCTGCTGACTCTGAAACCAAAAATATCACAATTCATTAAAAAAAAAATTGTAATTGTTAATCATAATTTTTACTGGTTTATATTTTGGCTTTCAGAGTAATAGATCAGCCAGAAGTCAAATTCTACAGGAAAGGGAACAGAAATAAATATTTCCCATGAAACTGTGCTACAGAAAATATAAACTTTCATTTAAATGCAACAAATATACAATCCAAGCAATGAGCTTGCAAGTGGTTCACCTTTAACAGCAAAAATAAAAACCTCTCCTGTTCTATTAAATTGTACATTTTATTCTATAATTATTGGACACATATACAACAGATCATAACAGGGCTCGACATAATTGACTGTCCGGGACAGGTAGAACCCGCTGCTGGACAAGTATTTTTCAGCCGCCAAGACTTCGTAAATATTGTCAGGAAAGTTTGGGCATGCTGGAAATGTTGTGGGGACAGGTAAAATATTTCACAACCTGTCCGACAAAACAGATTAAAAAAAAAAGTTGTTGTCAGCCCTGCATAATGTCAAACAAATTTCCCTTGAACAGTAACTTTGAAGAACATCAACAAGGAAAATGTGCGGAAAAAAAAAAAAGTTCGAAACAGTCAAATTATCTTTAATAACTTCCCAACCATTGCAGGGTTTCCTTACAAAATAACATTCTGTCTTATTTACTAATGTATATGAGTTTAACCAATATTATGATTCAAATTATGTACAACATAAGTAAGCATGATATAAATCATGAAAATCTACAGTTAATGAACATTCTTTTTATCTGGCATCAAAACAGCATTTTATCTTAGCACTGTTTTAAAAAAAAAAGGTATTGTACATTACATTTCTTTTGTTGCAGAAAAAAAAAAGAATAATAGATTTTAAAAAAATAAAAAATTAGACCACCATAGACCAATGTCACAATATGACCTTGGCAGAATTCTACAATTCCAAAAAGTAGGTGGCTCTACTTCTTCTACCTTAATTTTTCCTGGTTTTCCAATTCGAAAAAAAAACCTGAAGCAACAAGAATGCAACAAAATCTCTTCAAACCTGGAAATTTCCACAAGAACAATCTCAAATCCTGATGAAAAATTAAGCAAGAGCTGTTCAAGAAAATGGCAGAACTAAGATGGCGACATGACCGCTACCTCCAAAGCTATCTCTACTGCCAAAGCTGTCCAACTGGATCACACCGTCTTTTGCGCCAGTCCCATGAAGCAATGGGGCTGGGACACTACTTTACTGATAACGAAAAAGCCTGTTTGCCTCAGAATTCTTTCCTGCGATAGCAACCGGGCAGTCCTGAACAGATAAACAGTGCAAAACTCCCCACAGGTTCTGAATAAGGGCCTAAATTCTCTTCAGTCATATACAAAGCATGAACTACAATACTGTTGGCCAAATGTTATCAGAGCTGAGAGGACCTCTTCCTTCAAAAATTTAAACTGTTGCAATGTCGTTATCTGGTGAAAAGGTGATCAGTTAAAAAATCGCAACCTGTTGAGTTAGGAAGTGTTAACCCTAATCTCAAGGAAATTTTATAATTTACTTGAACTCTCTTTCATACTCCATCAAACAATGTGCATAATAACGCCTGCTGTACAAGGCAGCTGAGGTCACCAACGCAAAACTACAGCAAAAGGACACAAAAAATTTGTATAGTAAACCTATCTACAATGTCTGAGACAAATAAATCAACATCTCTAATAGTTACAATAAAGTGTCATATTTATATTCCAAAGATAACATTTTGGATGACTTCTATTCATAAATTGTCTTTAAGCAAAATATCAGGTCTAGAAGTTATACTTCAGGTTAATGCTGTTTTCATCAAATTATTGACATCTCTACAGAATACAGAATTCTTTTGTCCCCATAAACATTAAAAAAGAAATGTTGTGTGCAGTGTCCATCTGCATATACAAAATCCAAAATACAATCCAACTTATTATAGCAACAAAAAAACTGAAACTTACAGTGATTAAAACTCGTCAACAATGACACTATCATATATAGTGGATAAATAGTATTCATCATGCACAAATGCTCATCATCCCCTCTCCTCCCCCCCACACACGTAGACAACTGAGAAGCAGGCGACATACTTTAACATGACACATTTCAAGGTTATGTCTTATGTTTGAAGAAATGTTGCTAAAAGATCTGAAGGCTCATTGGTTAAGAAAATTCCAAGAATGATGATGAATGGTGGGAGCCTGTCTGATTTTCTCAGGCTTACTTCAAAAGCGCATTGTACAACTTACTATTATCTCTCCAGCATGGTAAGACAACAGCAGCATATTATGAGTAGTCAAACAATCTGAGCTGTCAAAGAAGCTTTGCTGATCAATCAAAAGTAACATTACTATTATTTCCAAATACAACCTTGCATACAGTAAACCTGAAACTCTGTAGTGAACTACTAAAATTTTAGAAACGACTCCTAAAGAAGTTTCACACAGAAAATATAGACACATATACCAGCTCCCACTAACAGGCCTAGTGTGTAATAAAATACTGTGTGTACGTAAGCTACTCAATCAATCCACATAGCAAACACGTTTAAATTACAGAACTCCTAACAAATTGAACCATGCCACATTGCGCAGGGCTCATAACTCTCACATCCTTTCTATAAATATTAAACTTATTGCTCTAAACATATAATTTATACCAAAAATGAAGCATGGGACACCGTCAGGAAAAATCAACAAAGTTCTGTAACATGTCCGAAACGGTACTTGCCAACATGCCAGGCTGAGAATAATAAGGAACAATGGCCACCTCCGTTACAACTCAACACTTTAAGCAATCAATATCAAAATCAATATGGAAACTACAGTTCCAGACACATTAACCAATGTTCATGCAAAATCTGCAGATTCTATAACTTGATGATAAAGGTAATCATGCTCCATATGGAATAATCAATACCAGAACCCATGGCACAAATATTATCAGCTACTGCAGGGAGCTTTCAAAAACAATTATAATAAATAACCGCCTCACTGATCCTAGAATAAGCTCTTTTAAAAAAAATCTAGATTGGTCAGTTTGTAAATGTTCCTCTTATTATTAAATTATTATTATTATTATTATTATTATTATTATTATTATTATTATTATTATTATTATTATTATTATTATTATTATTTATCAAACCTACCAAAACATATAGCTACAGGTATAATTCACACATGTATAACCAAAGAGAAATCAAAAGGAAACAAGATAGCAAGCCATTCAAATGTACAGACAAAAACACAATATTTAAAAACCAGAATTTTCTAAAATGTTCATTTTGATTGCAATGTTGTGGCTCAGCTTAATCCTAAAGAAGAAAAATAAAAACATGGAATGATGGGCAACTATCTGAAAGCAAAAACATTATCAAAATTGGTTCAGCCAATTTAAAATAAAGAGCAAACTGTCTGTATAATATTATTGACCTCAGTGACCCTGACTTAAAGAAAGCGCAAAGGTTAATCAAATAAAAGACTGAGTGGTGGTTACAGTTTCTGTATAGTACAAATAATCAATTGGTTAAGAAGTCATTCTTGAGATACAGCCCAAAAAACTAAAGTGTTCGGACAAAAGAAGTGACATTTGAAGCAACAGACTGACAACAGAGCTGCTACTGAAAATTTGGCACCGAGTTGAAGTACCTGTATACCAACAATCATGAATATTGATTCACCATTTTTTAAATATAGAGTAAATTAAAACGTGTTTAGCAAACTGGAATGGCAAAGCCCATATGACTCACATGCTCCTTATGGAACTTGCAATATTTAACATGAAAATGAGTACCCCCCCCCCCCCCCCCCCCCCAAAAAAAAAAAAAAAAAAAAAAAAAGAGACGGTGGCATTTAAAATGCAAAGCAACACCGACTTAGATCTTTTTATGCTCTTGATCTTGAGATGCCCATGACCTTCAGCTTCAAATATACTCAGGCACTATAAAATACAGTACAGGAAAAGTTGTATTCTGCCAAAAAAATGGTGACCATGGGGTGACCTAGACCTTGACATTATAATGACCTTTACTTTCATGTGACCTTTCATGCATGTCTGATCAAATAAACCAAAGTTTTGCATGCAATGGGTTAAATAAACAGCCATTCCACTGTACAATGACAAATTTTTTTGGTATGTTTTTGCAAGGCCTAAAATAACCTTGACCTTCAAGATTAACGCAAAAACTGAACAAATATGATAGATCAAGCTATTATTTCTAAATACAACAAATTTGGACTTTCTATTTCTCATAGTTTAGGGTCAAGGTCACTTCACAATACCTATACTAACAGACTTTGGACAGCTCCAATGACCTTGAGCTTAGAGCGAGGTTGACCAAATTTGTAAAGTATGTGTGTCTCATTGATATCTATCATGCATGAAAGAATCGTAAGTTCAATATTAATAACCTTGACTAACATTTGTTGATCCTGTGATCTTGACCTTGAAGTGAAGTCATTCATTCACTGATCTTTTATGAGGTTTCATGGATATACGCCATCATACCAAGTTTGGTTGTGATAGTTGAAATAGGTTCTGAGATATTAATCCACTTGCAAGTTTTGCACAGACACACAGCGGACAGCAGGCAGCCAGATAGACAGACTGAAAAACTGTGTTGATGTCATTTTTGGGCTATTTAGGACTCATCTCGCACAGATTTTTAAAAATCTGTAAAAGGAAATGTTGGGAGGTAAATACATTGACATGCGAGTTAAACTTAGTCATTGTTCATAGGGTCCAGCGGACTGCAAAGAGACGAATCAGTACCACAACTTGGTTGAAAGAGGGCTCACCCCTGATCTGCATAAAAGATCTGCTGAAGCAATCCTAATGGTGTTCAATGAAGGCACTCCATCAACCCGTCACTTTACATTACAATAAAGGCATCACATGCATGGGACACTGAGTCTGTACTCTAATTTATCGAACCCCCATTTACAAGAATACAATATAAACATCATTATAAAATATGAATGCCTACATTGCTAAATAATAACATCATAGAAGCCCTAGTGACCATTTGGCACAAAGCGTCCAATATCCCCAAGCAGACCCAACAGACCCAATACACAAATGAGTTTTGGGAGAGTTTTCAAGAAAAAAGGTGACTGGTCTAACGAAGAAGACCTATAGTAGATTGATAGAACAGATTATGAATGAGAATAACACAAACAGTAGGAATTTAAGATACTCAATGTCCACAAAGTGGTGATACTACTTATACAGAAACCCTCGACACCCCTACTGGGGGCATGTGAGTCAAAAATGATCCCAGAGGCCTTGAACTTTGTGCTAGAGCCGATATGATGAATGGGATAATAACCCAGGTAATATTTCAATGAAGTTTCTAGTCAAAATCCGTTTAGTAGTTCTTGAGATATGATGAGCAAAGGATTGGCCGACAGAAATTTGGCTCGTTCTGATTCCTGCTTGTTATTTCAAAGTATTTCCAGACATTATCAGCAAATACACACAAAAAAAAAGGCTCACCAGCTGCCCAGCCACAGAACGCCAGTGCTGGCTATCTGCCCGCAATCGTGTCACTTCTTGTCGCAGAGTGTTGATCTCTCGCTGAAGTCTCAAACTGTCATCAAACTCTCCCCAGCTCTCATTTGCCCATTCTTCAAATCCTGAAACACATACAATACACCAACTGCATTATTCTAAACTGCCATACAACTCATGCACGGATGTATCTTTATGTATTCATAAATGGCTGTACCAATGCTCTTTTGCAAACTCATGTATCTATAAACCTTGTCTTATTGTAACATGATTGATCACTTTAACCGATTTTTGTTGATTTGTATTTTAGATCAGGGTAGGGTCATCAATGTTGATGCAAATAAAATTGCAACATTTGTTCTTTGAGATCACACAATTTAGAGGGTTTATCTGCAATAATTTTTGAGATATTGCATTTTTTACAAAAAACTTCAAAATCTACACAAAATACAATAGTTGGCACTGGAAAGTAATAGTTCGTAATAAAAGAGTTAAAATACAAATATGCCACAGGATAACTTTTATTATTGAAATTGTAGTTAGCAAGTCATAATTACAATATAAAATATATTATAACACGCGTACACACAAGAAGCATGCCACTATGTACACTTGCATACATGTACACACACACACAAGCACATAAATACATACACACTCGCGTTCTACAAATTACTGACTACTATTTCCTCCTGTAATTAGGATTAATTTAAGTGCATAAATATGTGTAAATGTGTGTATGTTTGTGCATGTGTATATATGTGTGTGTTTATGCCTGTATAGGTTTGCAAAAATCTAATATCCTTTTATCAATGAAAAGACTTTAAATTTAAAAAAATCTGAAATCTAAATTATGATAACCCCAATCCAGCATGAGGCCCATACACATTAATTACAGAACCCAACATTAGTAAATGTATCAAGTAAGATAATTTTCCTGCTATCAAAGGTGGACAAAAAGTGCAACATACTGGCTTTTAATTCAATGATGATTATTAAAACAATAACTGCCGAGCTATAGTGGCTATTTAGGCTAGTTTTAATTCCATGGAAAAAAGAAAAAAAAGAGAGAAATAATATTCCAAGAAGTGATTTCCACTTTTAGTCATCAAAATCAAAGGCAAGCACTGGCATTAAATACCATCTGCCGTTCTGCCTTAACACACACACAGACTTTCTGCCACTGTAAACAAGGCACACCTGTCCAATAATTCAGCCTGGATATCTAACGACTTTTTGGCTTGTAACCACATCCTACTGGCGATAATTGTACTGAAATCTAAGAGCGAAGCTAGCCTTGCAATTGGCAGTGCGATCAAGCAACCATAAAGCTGACTGCATAACAGAACCCACAAGGCTGACAACCACACCATATTTCACAGTACTCAATAATTATAGTAGTAAAGTGTGATGTAGTAGTCCTACCACTTCTCTCAAAGTTACTGAACCTCATAGAACATGCAGAGTCCAGTCAGTCAGTCAAATAAAAGATCAGCATTTGACCATTAAATAGAGTGTATGCATGATTGAGAGAGAGAGAGAGAGAGAGAGAGAGAGAGAGAGAGAGAGAGAGAGAGACGAGAGTTAATGCTTACTTTACCCTGAAGTGGAAAGTCATCTCAAACTCAGTGCAAAACACAATAATGTCAATATTTTCATGAATCATTTCTATTTTTACTGACCCAATGTTAAGAAGTCAACTTAGCATGGCACAGTTTATAGACACACATTTTTACTAACAAAAAGTAACATTAGTTCAGACTTTGAAAGATTCGCTAGCCTGCACTGCATCATACTTGCTTCAGAATTCAAAGGTTTCAAATGACCCCATTCATGCTTAAAGTTATGTGTCATAAGCCTATCTATGAACTATTTCAAAAACCTCTCACTGGTATCCGGAGCACAACGAACCAGTCTCTGTTTTCGCTCTTGTTCCCTCCAAACCTCACACCTCATTAATTCCCCTCTAGCCTAGAGTGACGCAAACAGCAGCATTTGAATATGAATGAAAAGACATGACTGCAAAGAGAGATCCTGAATGTGACAATTAATCACAAACCATTGCACTGAAGCAGTGAAGGGCAGCAGGTGTACACAAACACGCACAAATAAAGAAAAAAAAAAGACAGCAGATGAGAGAGAGAGAGAGAGAGAGAGAGAGAGAGAGAGAGAGAGAGAACGGTGGTGGTGGGAGAGGGGGGGGGGGGGAGATGCACAGGCACATGACAGCTACTACTTTGATCTTCAACGTCCATTTTCACAAGGCCCTATGTTCTGCATCATAAATTTATAACCTCTTATCCCACAATGTAATTTATACTATCTTACAATCAGTTACTTCTTTGGTTGCCTTTTCAGCATCTATACTACTCAAAATAATACAAGGGCCACTTGGATATATGGGTCTCTTTTTTAAATCAGATGCATGGTTAGAAAAGCAGCAAAAGCGCTGCCATTTATACCCAGAAAAAAGCGCCGATTTTTGAACTGAACTCAGAAAATGCAAGCCTTTTGCGTGCAAATCACTTTTTAATGTTGAAAATTTTGCTTTATTAGCAAGACAACAGTAAATTAGGGTCATTTTTTTTGTAAAAAATTGGGTATGTTTTTCAACTCAGTGCAGAAAGTTCAAAACTCACACATGTGATTACTTGTCAGAATAAGATTGTCTTGAATGTTACTGTACAGGATAAGTTTTGAAATAAGCAATATAAGCGATATTATTGATAGCAGCAAAAAAAATAATTAAACTAAATGAAATATTAGAGTGGCCCTTCAATTATTTTGAGTAGTATATATTTTGAGTCTATTTTAAACCTCAGATCCTCTTTTTAAACAATTGACACTGTATGTATTAGCAAAGCAGGCTGTTGATAATTTGATCTCTAAAATTCAAGGTCTACTAAATCTACACACACAATATTCTAACGGTAATATAGTGCTTTCTTGAAAATCTGAAAAAAAATCGAGAGAAAGGTTACATGAATACTTATACAACATACTATCTTCTGATTGTCTCCCCTTATCTCACCTAGTTCAATAAAGCAACTTTGCATTTATAGATGCACATATCTCCAATTTCAGTCAACCCATAAGAACATGGTGCTCTAGGCGGTTGAATTCAAATAATATTTGCACCAGGTAGTTCCAACACCACTCTCACACTCACTTTAACCTGGATGACATGTTGAACTAAATAAAGTTGAAAATGTATAATTGTCATCAGGTGATACAAAAGATATATAATTATAATTTATACAAGATGATTCTGAAAGATGTTGGTGTGACCTGGGGAATGGAAGGGGTTGGGGGAAAGAGAGAGAGAAAGAAAAAAACAACAACAAATTTTTAAAATAAAAAAAAATAAAGAAAGAAAGGAAAAAAAAGCACTCTAAAATCTGGAGCAGACAATCTATTACCTGCGAACATGTGAAGCATGTTGAGTTCAGTTACAACGCACAGAAGAACCAACTAAACAACTGATATCATGAATGGAAACAACACATGAAGGAATAAAAGAAAAACAAAGCCAACAACTTACATATAATGTCTTAGTTAGCGCCAAGGTGTAGGTAAGGCACTAAGCCTGCACCTGTAAGATCGGCCACAAAATGGAAAAAGAGACACTACTACACTGCTCAGGACGCATGCAGACAAGAGGTCCGGTGTCCTGTTTGCTCTGTGCCAAGTCACCAAAGACTGGCATGGGTACAAGGGTGTAAAACGGTCCTCAGGTACAGTTGCACCTTTTGCAAACTACCCACTACCCGCAATATGCTTCACCGTCTTCTCTAACAATAAGCTTCTGCACGGTAGTCACACACCTTACAAGAGGTGAGGGAACGATTGTCGTCTTGATCTGTGGCTCCACTTGTGGTGTTATATTTATAACTTCAAACCTAACAAACAATACAAAGGGCCCTGGCTCTCATGAATATTAGTGACTATGTCTTTTCTCACCTCCCCCATCCGATCACAAAGTTAAGTGGTCTCTTCTTCAAGGAAACACTAGGACACTATTTAACACCAAAGTAACTTCGTGTGTTAACAATATGAGTCACCAACGTACAGGGAAAAAACCCACAGTGGTAAAATTAAATGCAGACATCAAAATGAATGTAATCTTAGGAATAACTACTGTAATGGCACATGAGCATAAAAACACGTTGCAACATGTTATGTGCACCTCAACACGGATATACATTTACAGCAGCAAAACCAGTTAGGAATGCAATAATTATATGCTCATGTTACATACACTGTTGTTTTTTTCTTCTCATATGTGTAATTGTTTATACACCATTGCCTTGGCCATATAAAAATGGGGATGGTAGCTAGAATGTTCGAGATGGCTATATTGCTGCTTTAATAACTGAAAACTACATAACTGTCATACCTAATATTAGGTACTTCACTGTCCAGGTGTTACTTTTTCGAGGTGTTTAATGCTGAGGTCAAAGTAGAATCCCATTCTAGGTTTCCTTCTGTTGCACGCAGTCTTATTCAGACCCAGATCATCATTCTTTAGAGAAATCTCAATCAGAACCAGATTCAGACCTTGGCTAGGCCTTGTGTGAGGTCTTATTCAGCAGGTTCCACTGTTGGGTAGCCGGAGTGGATGGGTGGGTTAGTGGCTGGGCGACTAAGTGCTGCATAAATCAACAGAGATAAGGTTGCAAAGTGGCCTGTCTACCAAAACCCTGCCGGCTCTCTTTCTCCCTGCTTCTATCGATCTCTTCCACAATGCGGGGCCCAAACCTCCATCACCTCCCACTCCAACCCTTCTTTCCCACTGTTATTACCTCTACCGCTTCCACTCCCAAGTTTCAACGCTCACGTTTATTACCATCACCTCTACCTTAGCCAATCCAAAATCTCACCGGTTCCCGTGAAGGACGAAAAAGATCTCAAGCTTCAAACACACTCACACTTTGATCCACGGCCCACAACACCATTCCATTTACCATTCCCAGTCTTAAACCTTACGGTTTCCACCACCTCCTTTCTCACAGTTAAGAGTTTCTTGTTCCCTAACCTTGTTGAAAAACGTACACAATCTCAATCTTGAAAAGCATACTTCATCCGTTGTGACAGCATCTGCAAACCCTATTTCCTTTCTTTGGGTGCCTGTTTGCGTGCATGTATGTTGGTGTGTGCGTGTGTGTGTGTGATTGTGTGTGTGCATGTGTGTTCCGAGACGTTCTCGACCAAAGTGACAGCTGAAACTAGTCTCAATGATAGCCGTCCAACCGACTCTTTATCACCTTAATTAAGACATGTTCTGTACGCGAGTACTTAGTGCTAACCGTTACAACTTGTAGCTAGAATATCAATCTTTGAAGAAAACATAAGCTCAGCAAAACTTCCAAAATAAACTACTTTTCTTATATTTACTAGCAACAATTCCAATATCAATAATGACAGCTCTTACAAGAGTAGCCTTACCAAAAAAAGATTGAATTACAATTCGTTGATGATAATATTATTTCCCGCCAATTTCTTCCTACCCTACTTTCCCCCACCGCCCTATCTATCTTTACACTCCATTTCCACGTACTTCTCACTTGTAGCCTACAGTCAGGTCACAAGGGCTTGATCTAATATCACACTTCCTGCCTTTTCATTGGCAAACACTGACTTAACCCCACAGGAGAGGAAAACCCCAGTGATCTTTTTTTTTCTTCTTCAAAGACTGAAAACTAGAGGGTGCACTGGTGTCGTGGGGTGTGGTAGGGGTGCATTGGTGTCGTGAAGAGTTGGGGTGCATTGGTGTCTAGCGACTATGGGGGTGGGGATGAAGGTGCATTGGTGACTAGAAGAGAGGGGCCAGGGGTGAGGTATCAAGAAAAGTTGGGGAGTTGTACTAGTTTCGAGTCCGACCTAGCCTAGATACCTCTCTTCCAGGAAGCTGCCACTGATATTGTGAAATA
This sequence comes from Oncomelania hupensis, assembly GCA_036898135.1. Taxonomy (NCBI): domain Eukaryota; kingdom Metazoa; phylum Mollusca; class Gastropoda; order Littorinimorpha; family Pomatiopsidae; genus Oncomelania; species Oncomelania hupensis. The sequence goes on from CM072513.1 coordinate 31,634,642, forward strand.
GTTTCATATTAGAAAGATGTTCTCTACCTCTCGTACTCATTGTGAAATACTTGTATTTTATAATGCTACATCTCTCTCTCTCTCTCTCTCTCTCTCTCTCTCTCTCTCTCTCTCTCTCTCTCTCTCTCTCTCGTTTAAAAGAAGAATCCATGGGGAACCCCAATTCAGGTAGGATAAATGACAACCTGTGCATTATCAAACCATTTCCATTGCAAAAAGAAAAAAAAAAGTACAATACATTGCATTTCTAACTTCTGCTTTGAAACATCGCAAAACCTTTCCCAATATAACTTCTTTTTTTTGTTTTGGGAGGGGTGGGGAAGGGCGGGAGGGGGGAGGGGTGGGAAGGGAGTGGTCAAGGGTCACTGCCCCCTTCTTCACTACCGTCATTTTTTATTATAAACACTTATTACCAAACTTCTGTTTTGGCGGCAATGAATAGTTTGAGACAAGTGCATATAATCCAAGTTTTAACTGTGAGGCAATATAATATTATTGTTTCAAATGTAGAGTAAGGTACGTGGATGACATAATAATCAAGTAAACTGAAAACTCTTTTTATAAGAAATAAAAAGAGTCAAGTGGTGATGAAGCATAACCAGATGGTGGGGAGAAAGAGAGAGAGAAAACATTGAGCATTGGACCTTTTAAAAGAACAAAGGTTTTAGGCTCAAAAGTCTCCTCCCACAACCTGTCTCAGAGAGAGAGAGAGAGAGAGAGAGAGAGAGAGAGAGAGAGAGAGAGAGAGAGAGGAGATGAAGATGGGGATGAGAGGGTGGGTGGGTGGTCGGGGACGAAGGTTTATGGGAATGAAGGGGGAGAGGGAAGGGGTAATTACGTTTCGATGTTCTTGAATCCACCATCCACATCATTATTCAATACTAAGCGTCATCTAGCATACTAATAAAAAAGTTAGGAAGAAGAGGATTTGAAGACTATGAACTGTCAGTACAGGGACCTGTACTGTGATTTATAAGTGGCAAACATCAAAGGAATTAAACACCTAAAAGTAGTCTATCAACGAGATGAGGTGGTTTAGAAGGAAAGGGGGCACACAGTATGTACTTGAACTACTAGACGGGAAGGGTATGTATGGTAAGGGTAGTTTTACACCTGAGCAGTAGAAGGACGTTTCTACAACAGACAACACAGGAGGATAACTTCATTGTTAAAGTTGCAAAGCACCCTGCGCTCTCACAATCGGGATAAAATTACAGAGGCAGACGCTCAAGTGAATGGGAGTCCAGTTAATATATGTGTGATGTGAACATGCCGGCAGGGTAATGGGCATATTATTTCATAGTTAAACGGCTTACTGATAATGGGATGCATAATACAAGCGACAGAACTATTTACAATTTGCTTAGGATCAGGAAAATAAGTTACGGTCCCGCCTGATGCGCAATTAAGATGCACACATCAACATGGCTACACAATCCTTTAAAAATAGACTCCTTGAGAAGGTTTCTGTGCTTGTAAATGCGCTATATAAGAACAATCCATTAGTATTTTATTAAATACATTAAATTTGGGACTTGGTCTTATAAGTACTTGACTTTTTTTTTTTATGCCAAAGTACCTGCATAGCTTGAACAGATCTTACAAGAACACTATAACATGAGCAGAAATAACTGGCTGGCTGGACTGCCACATTGCAAACTCTTCCTTAACCCAGAGCAATGATTAGTTAGTTAGTCATTTTTTTAATATGACTGCAAAGAGCCGAATCAAAACCACAACTTGGTTAAAAGAGGACTCACCTACCCCTCTTCCCCTCCACATCCCCCTCCTACCGATCCGTATAAAAGATCTGCTAAAACAACCATAATGGCAACACTGAAGGCACTCCACCAGCCGGTCACTTTACTATAAAGGCATCCCATGCGGGGGACACTGAGGCTGTACTTAAATGTATCGAATCTCCGTTTACAAAAACAAAATAGAATATAAACATCATTATAACATATTTAGAAGAAAAAAATCGCATACGTATAAAATGCCTAAATTGCTAAATAACAATACCACTGAAAGCCCTAGTGACCCTTTGGTAGAAAGCGTCCAATATCCCCAAGCTGACCCACCCATACACAAATGAGGCGAGTTTAAAAAAAAAAAAAAAAAAAAAAAAAAGGTAGGTGACTGGTCTAGAGAAGAAGATAGTAGCTTGATAGAACAGATTAGGAACGAGAAAGGACAAATGAGAATTACAGAAACGGTGGTAATTTAAAGCACTAAATTTCCGGAATGGTGGAAGGCATTAAAAACACACGCCGGCACGTCACATACAAAAAGCAGTTACCGCCAAAGCCAAGCTGACAAGCAAATAGTTGTATTGCACACTGTATGCGTGGGGGGAAAAAGCAGAGCATAATGGGGCCAGGAGGCGGGTCATAATGGGGCGCTGTTTCGCCGCTGCAGACGGGTTTCCGAGAGCTGATCTTCTGGAGCCACTGGACCATGACCATTAGCTCTGTGGCACACACGGCATCGCTCACGGTCAATTATTCCTAACACCAAAACTAGGCACCAAGCTGATAATTATATTCAAACACAGACTTGATAGCGACGAACACACACTTTTGATGGCACAATGCACCGAGGTGGATACCATCAGCTATTTCCCACAGCAGCCGCTATTTTGTGGCCAATTTTCACCAACAGATCATATCCACTCTAGTTCCTCCTGAATGCCCTCCAGTGTTGGAGCTGCCTACCAACGGATCTGGGAACAGGAACGTCATGAAATAACGAGTGGATCACCTCTGTGGTTACAACTGATGCAGCAATATATTCAGTATGGAATGACTAAATGAGGGAATAATAATGATCGGTATAATCATGCCTTCTAAAGATGCTATGATCACCCTAATCAAAACGGCCTCGAGGCGTCTGTGCTGCGCATACACGTCTGACAACTAGTGAGACTGCATGTAACTGATCACCGAAGCCAAAAAAAACACAAAAGAATGCCGTTGACTTGACACTGCAGATGCCACAAGCAATAGAACAAATTTACCCATTCATGACTTCGTTTATATTATAGTCACTTCGTCTGTGAACACCAAAATAACGCAGAAAATTTAAAATAAAGTAGAAACACACTGAAGCCACGTTAGCTCAACACCAATCAAATCCAAAATCTAAATATTTCAAATGGTATTCATTAATAATATAATATTAACAGAACAAGATATTTACTAAAATACAGATCCAGCAATGATAACAGCAAGACTAACGTTACATGACAACACACAAGGAATATTACTAGAGCTTGAGCAGCGTTTGGAGAACAGTTATAATACAAATACGTCCCCAAAAAGAAATGAAGTCAATGTCACCTGTAAACATGTAAGGCGCGGACATTCAACAACTAGGTCATCTGCCATGGCAAACATGAACCACTCTCTCATGATAAATGTTATTAAACACAAACTACACAAGCTAGAAGAATTGCTGTACTGAAAAGACACTGCTCACGCACACTGCAGAGTTATAACATACTTCATTCTTTCCTGTTTCCTTTTTACCACACAATCTCCCCAAGGACATGCAAGAACATCTGGGTTCTACATAAAAAGTGGTATAACAATTTACACACATCTTAGTTAAACACAACCGTTACTCAAATAACAAACAACGAAAAAGTCCGTTACAAGTAACGGGGACTTCACATAATAACTATGCTCCCATTAAAAAAAATGAAAAGGATGTGCTTCGTACAATGTATAAAGAACACTGTACGGTAAATGAAAAAACCTGTATTTAATAAAAGACTTCAAGCCCTGATGACTCAGCCACTAATCGTCTCCGCAATAATGGAAACTCATGGCAAATAATGACAGAGCTAGAGGAAAAACTAGATAAAGCATGAAGGCGCTAACACAGTACCAGCTCGTCGAAATGAGAAGGATCTCACGAAACACATAACCCATGCAATCCTGCAGATGAACATATCCAACAATGAAGCTTCGGTGACAATATGCTATTAAAAAAACTGCTCAATTTTGTATTTACAAAGACGAACTGACTAGAAAATATTAATAATTATACCTACGTGCAGAGTAAAAAACACAAAACCAAAGACAACGAACCGATTTTTAACAATTAAAATCCCATGGAGAGGAGAAAAAGTGTGGTCACACAAGCTGTGAAAATTACCGCACCATCAGCCTCATCAGCTATCCCAGCAAGGTCCTATTGAAAATAATACTCATCAGGTTGAAACCCCAAGCTGAACAAATCATAGCTGAAGAGCAAGCAGGATTCAGGGCAGGGCAAAGTACCACTGAACAGATTTTCAACCTCAGAATAATCTGCGAGAAATACCTACAGCACCAACAACATCTATATGATGTGTTCGTAGACTTCAAAAAGGCGTTTGACCGAGTCTGTCATGTAGCTCTGTGGGCAACCATGAGAGTGTACAACATCAGCCCTAAAATTTTTGAAGTCATCAAACGCCTGTATGAAAAGGCTACCAGTGCAGTCCTCCACAACAGCGCCATCGGAAACTGGTTCAGAACAACAATCGGTGTGCGTCAGGGATGCCTACTCTCTCCAACACTCTTCAACATCTTCCTAGAGCGCATCATGTCAGATGCCCTTGAAGATCACGAAGGCACAGTCAGCATAGGAGGAAGAGCAATCTCCAATCTTCGTTTTGCAGATGACATTGATGGATTGGCTGGAGAGGAACAAGAACTTGAACAGCTGGTACAGAGGCTTGACAACACCTCCAGAGCCTATGGAATGGAAATAAGTGCAGAGAAGACCAAAATGATGACCAACAACACCAATGGCATCAACACGGACATCAAAGTCCAAGGCCAATCCCTCAACACAGTGCATAGCTTCAAATATTTCGAAGCCATTGTATCAGACAATGGGTCCCGACAGGAAGTCCTCTCCAGGATTGCACAAACAACTGCTGCCCTGGCGAGGTTGAAGCCAATTTGGAAAGACAGCACCATCAGTCTACATTCCAAGGTAAGGCTGCTGCGCTCCCTTGTAATCTCCATCTTCCTATATGCTTGCGAAACATGGACCCTCACAGAGGATCTCCAACGAAGAATACAATTACAAAGCATGGAGATGAGGTGCTACAGAAGACTTCTGGGCATTTCCTATACCCAGTACATCACCAATGACGACGTCCGACAGACCATCACACAAGCCATTGGACAACACGATGACCTGCTCACAGTGGTGAAAATACTGAAACTCCGATGGTATGGGCACATCACCAGATCATCAGGCCTTGCAAAGACCATCCTGCAAGGCACAGTGCAAGGAGGTAGAAGAAGAGGGAGACCAAAAAAGAGGTGGGAGGACAACATTCGAGAATGGACTGGTTTGACACTGAGCGAAACAATCAGGGTTGCTGAGAACAGGGAAAGATGGAGTACGCTGGTTAAACGAAAATCTGTGGTGCCCCTATGACCTCTGAGTTACGGGATAGGATAGGATAGGATAGGACACAAGCTGTCGAGTCTGCCCAGTACTTCTTAAACTGCCAGATCTTAAAGTTAACTGTTAGTGCATTAATAGTCATGTATAGTACAATCATCGTATTAGTATTAATTCAATCATGACCCAAAACCTCCACATCTGAATCATTGGAGAGGGCTTAGAAGTAATACAATACTCTCTTATGAAATCAAACTCATGATGAGTATTTCATGAAAGAAACCAAAGAGAAAACTGAAACTGTGGGCGAAATTAGCACTGGAGTCATCTCCCTTTTCTGTGCCTTATACCATTCATTTCGGAACCTCGTGAAAACTACTGTGCTGTACCAATTTTATATTGTATCAATCTTACATACAATTATTAATTAATTGTGGACATAAATTATTTAATCTTTCCTTTCGATATCGCAATTGTATTTAATTAAACGTCAGCAATTACACAAATTCAATGTGACACCCACCCACTGCCTCAAAAAAACAAGAAACAAACAAAACAAAAACAACAATAAACAAACAAACAAGGGACTGACCTGCAAGGAGTTAATCAACACTTCAATTAAATGATCTTCCCTTCAAATGTCACAAGTTTACTTACTCACAATTGTGCAAGCTTGCTTGACAAACATATTTTAAATCTAAGACATTCAAACCCAGCCCCTCATTATACTGCGCTACACTGCTCTGAAAGGGGGAAACAGTCACTGATTCAGTCTTCAAACCAAACAGGACCTGAAGCAGTTTTTAACTGCACCTTTATTGACATTTGCTATTCAGCCATTACTTCCCTGACAGAGGCAACCTAACCTTGAAGAAGTTGGTTTCCTCCAGATGGATTGCTTCACGAATCTAATTGTGAATGCAAGAATGTGATATGTGCAAGCATTTTAGTTGTGTGTGTGTGTGTGTGTGTGTGTGTTTGAGGGTGGGTGTTTGTTTGAGAGGGTGTGTGTGTGCGCGTGCATGTCTGTGTGTGCATATGCGTTAGTGAACGTGTGTTTGAGTATACATTTATTGACACATGCGGTAATTATACTATATATTGCTCCACAAAAAGTGCAAAACTGTCCCCTATTAATTGCACTTTACATGTACCAGAGTTGTGTTTCTCCTTCTGAACCATTACATTTTATTGAGGTTAATCTGGTGATGTACACTTATACATAAAGCCGCATGATTTTTAAGTTAACCATCAAGTTAGTTAGTTATTCATTGCTTACAGGGTCCACCAGACTGCAAAGAGCCGAATCAGGACCACAAAATCAAGACCACAACTTGGCTGAAAGATGACTCACCCCTGATCCGCATAAAACATCTACCGAAACAACACTAGTGGTAACACTGAAGGCACTCCACCAGCCGGTCACTTTACAATAAAAGCATCCCACGCAGAGGACGTTGAGGCTATACTCTAATTTATCGAACCCCCGTTTACAAAAACAAAATAGAATACAAACATCATTATAAATATCAACAAGATAGATATTTTATAGGGTCCAGCGGACTGCCAAGAGACGAACCAGGAACACACAAAACTAAGCAAAATCAGACTAAACTGTTAACATTTAAATATGATAAAAGATGTAAATAAAACCAGTCTTACTAATAACATTTAACCAAGAACATAAAACAAGACGATATTATCTATATGCGATAAAACAAACCAACATCATGTAAAACTTGAAACAGGTTTTTACTATTGCATACTTTAAAAATCTCATTAAACGGTATGGAACCAAAATATCTTTAGCTTTCATCAAACAGATCAGTATATTCAGACATAAATGGGCAGACGGAAAAGGATTTGTCACATGCAAAGCACCATGGTTGTTCTTTTCCTTTTAAAATGAAACTATGGGAAATATGAAGGTGAACCAAAATAGTTTCTTCTTTGTGGGTGGACCAATGGACGCAAAGTTTGGCAAAGAAGCAGACAAATCTGGAAGAATTTGAAATAATTTGTTATTGATTTAATTAGACCAATAGGTCTGCCACAGCCGTATACAATAAGTGCCAGTCATATAACGCAGGTCAGTGTATGGAACAAATAATTTATTGGAAAATCTCTAAAGGGAAATCTAGATGCAGAGCTCCTTTAGCCGCTTTGTCCACTGCAATATTGCAGCAGATACCCATGTGACTAGATACCCACAAATAACTATCTTTTTACCCTCAGAAACAAGTTGGTTATGGAGGTCATGGATCTCTGCCAGAAAAGGGTGGGCTATCTTTCTCTTGGAAAGAGCCTGAAGTGCTGACAGTGAATCAAACTTGATTAAAAAGGGGGCTCTTTTGGATTGATAAACCTGTTTCAGAACTAAATTAATTGCCTTGAGCTCAGCTGTATAAACTAAACAGAACAAAAATCAGGTATACGCTGTTTGCAAAGGCTGGTCAAGATTTCTCCAAGAGACCGACACAGCAGAAACTGAGTCTCCTTTCTTCGACCCATCTGTAAAAAACTTTTTCATAACCTTTAAACAATGAACATTGTTCTAGATAAAGTTTCTTATAAACAGCTTCGGAATTTTCAGTCTTTTTAAAGGATGTAAGGTTGAAGTTGATAATGGGGTTGATGAGGTTCCAAGGTGGGAGCACAGTTAGCAATTGATCATCAGTAACAGTCAATAACTATGCCTGCAGTGTCAAAGTGAGGACGTATTCTGATACCAAAAGGAGGAATTTCTGTCAGTTTGTGGGGTGTCGGATAGCGCAGTGGTTGGAGCACTCGCTACTGTGTCGCAAGTTAAGCACCGTCAGTGCGGTTAGCACTTGGATGGGTGACCGCAAAACGTGAAGCGACAAATAACAACGCCCCCGGTTGACTTAACTGTGACTGAGTACCTACTCTCTTAAGGGTGGAGAAGGTAAAGCAGCGAGGGAGAGAGATGGGCATCACCCTCATTATGCTGGCCCAAGATAAGTGTGATCTCCAACATCACGCTCCCCTTTGGCCACAGGCTATAAGACTACCTTTACCTTTTTACCTTTGGTGGGAGTATTTAAGTGTAAATAACAAGTTTAGAACACAATCATAGGCTGGATTTTCAGGGTTTGCTTTAATTTTGATAAAACAGTTCATGGCGAGCTGAAACCTATGGATCTCAAAGGGAGGTTCACCAGCCTCTGTGTAGAGACTTTCCTTCGGTGAAGTGCGAAACGCCTCCAGGCAGATCCCTTTAAGATGGATCGGACACAAAGCTTTCAAATAGGCTTTCCTAGCAGCACCATATACGATGCTGCTATAATCCAATGTAAAGCGTACCAGAGAACAATAGAGAAGAAGCAGAATTTGCTTGTCTGCTCCCATGTCTGTGTGGCTGATAATTTTCAAAATATTAAGACCTTTCTGGCAGCTTTTCCTCAGGTATTTAATATGTGGTAGAAAAGTCAATTTACTGTCAAAAATATACCCACAAATTTTACGTGTTTAGAAACTTTGATGGGTTGGCCATAAACAGGGAGAGAAGGGTTCAAAACCTGGTTCTGTTTGCGATGAAAATAAATGCATTCGGTTTTATTGGAAACAATTTTCTTCTACCAACCCCTGAATTTTATCAATGCAAAGCTGAATTTGACGCTCCACCCCTGCCAAGCTTTTACTTTAGCCGAGAAGGAGAAATCATCAACAAACAAGGATTTATCAATGCCAGATTTGACGTTTTAAACTGTATTGTTGATCAATTTTAAACAAAAGAAGAGAAAGAATGCTACCCTGAGGGACATCCATCTCCTGCTCAAAAGGACCTGATAACGTGGAGCCAGTCGGAACTAAAATTTTGTATTGGTTAAAAAATGTTCTATAAAAATGAGTAAGTTCCCACAGAAGCCCAGGAGTTCTAGATCTTTTAGAATCCCAAACTTTTCAAGTTGTGTCATACGCCTTTTCTACATCAAACAACACAGAAACAACATGTTCACCGTTAACCAACGCATCTCTGACGAACGACTCGGAACGAACAAGATGATCTGAAGAGCTCCTGTTTTTGCGGAAACCACATTGAGAGATATCAAGAGCGCTGATGAATTCTATCTGCCACATCAAACGCTCATGGATCATTCTTTCCATAGTTTTGCACAAAAAGCTTGTAAGGGCAATGTGATCCTTACCAGGTTAAGGGTATTGGAACAATAACTGCTTCCTGCCAAGATAGGGGAAAGGAACCAGAAAACCAGATATGATTAAACACTGCCAAGAGAATTTTGAGAGAATCTTTAGGCAGGTGCAAAATTAACTGATAATATCATCAGGGCCGGGAGCAGAATTATTGGATTTTAGAATGGAATCTGTCAATTCTTCCACATAAAAGGGAAGGTTATATGGGTCACAATTATCGGAGTCAAAAAAAGCATGGTTTTCGTTCTTTTTTTTATCTTTGATGTTTTGGTATTTAGGGAAATAATGAGCAGACGACGAATTGTGATGGATGAGGCCAACAAATCAGCCACTTGCTTTTTGCAATGGGATAATCTGTCCATGTTTTTTAGACCTTGTATCACAATCTTGGGATTTTTTTTTTCATTTAATTCTTTTTATTATTTTCCAGACTGTTTTGGAAGAGGTTTTGGTATGAAGTTTGGAACACAAGATTTTCCAAGATTGACGCCAATTTTGTTTAAAGGGGTAACTAAAACTAGTTTTGGCTCACAGCTTCTGGTGATTAAGTTTATTTTTAGCAGTAGGATTTTGAAAGAACTTCATTGGGCTTACTTCCTTTGGTGATGAAGAGTCCTGCATTCTTCATCAAACCAAGGGGTCTTCGAAGCACTGCTTTTAATAGATGTTTTGGATATATTTTCAGAAGCACATTCTATTAAGATATTAGAAAATTCCAAAGCTGGATATTCAGAATTTAGAATGTCATTGGTAATTCAACAAGTTGTGGAGTGTCCAACTTTGTCCCAAAGTGCTTTTTTGAAATTCCAGCACGGCTGGGGCTCCTTGGATTGATCTTCTAGAAACTTTAGAAAAATAGGAAAATGGTCACTCCCACAGAGATCCGAATGAGGTTTCCAATCTAGGTCCAAAAAAAAGAGAAGTGTCACAGATGTCCAGGTCTAAATTAGAAAATGTTCCTAAATAGCTACAATACGTAGGAGAATCTAAATTTAAAATACAGAGGTTGAGGTTATTGACAACATCCTCCAAACTTTTGCTTTGGGGATTCTGTTGGTCACTTCCTCATTTGGGGAAGTGACCTTTCAGATCCCCCAACAATCACAAAGGAAGATGGGAGCTGGTCTATCAAGTTTAATAAGTCAGCTTTGCAAATGGTTGTTGAATGGGATATTTATATAAGGAGCAGACTGTTACAGTTTTTTTATAAAGATACTCGAGCAGCAATTGCCTCTTGGGGTGTGTTCAATTAACTGGGCTAAATAAAATGTCTGACCAAACACATAACGCGTTCCCACGAGAAACAATGGATTGCAAGCAAAAGTATCAGGCATCAGGCCTCAAGAAGAGTTTCCTGTAGACAAATTACATTTGGTCGGTTTTTAGTAAGCAGGAGCAACTGTTCATAGTTGGCTTTAAGACCTTAATGTTCCATTGTATTAAAAAGGCCACGATAGGAAGAAATAAAAGTAGTTTTATTTCAAGCAATTTTATACTCTTAAGTTTCTCCTTAATGATAACTATTTTTTTAGCTGGAGATGGAGGTGCTGAGTGCTGACCCCTGTTGAGGTGACTCCTCCATGTCAACTGGTTCTACCTCCATGGAGGTGAAACGATTTGAAGTAATGTCTTTTATTTAGAAAACAATGGTCTTGGTTTATTTTCAGTCCTTGAGGAGGACTTCGAGTTCGTTAACCGTTGTGTGGTTCCAGTCAAAGGTGTTTGACACCGATGGAGTGAGGAGGGGGGGGGGGGGGGAAGGAGGGGAGTATCTGATCCTAGTTGTATAGCCCTATTTCATATGTGATGTCATATCATGTAGAGAGGAGTCTATGTAGAACCGCCATCAGAAAATCGGAGAACAACCAGAGCTCTGTTTCATCTAAATAAATCTACTGTATCCATAAGCATTTGATGTTTATTTTGTTATTCGTATGTGCCTGTGACAACTTGGCGACGAGGAATCAAGTTCCTATGTTAAGATAGGCATCTTCTTTACCTAATATCAGTACAACTTATGTTAATCTGATGAATAAAATTTGATACAACAACAACTTTACCTAATTTTGAAGTTTTTTCCAGTCCATTCGGATGAAACCACGATTGGCACAAGATGGACAAGATAGCCCCAACGGTTTGAAAATCTGCTCAGTGTGATCAATGTGACCAGTAGAAGAAGAAAGAAGGCCCTTTTGCTTCACTATGCTGGAGAAGAAGTATTCAGTATTTATGAATCATTCACTGCAGAGCAGAAAGGAGAAGATGCAGAATTTGAAGATGAGTATGCTGCATTGAGAAAGAACAAAGGAGAAAGACAGCGACAGTGGGAATTTAAAGCACTAAATTTCCAGAAAGTGGGGATACTATTTATACTGAAACCCCCGGCACCCACACGGGGGAAGTTTCCATGTGGCTGTCATAATCATGTCCATTAGTTTGGTCCAGTCCGTTATAAGTTCTTTTATGCTTTTTTGTTTTTGTTAGTGTTGTCACTGAAGGGTAGGCTTAACATTGCAGAAATAAACGGTCACCCTAGGACAACTGCCGTGCTAGGGAAGGGACAATGGATGGTCAGTGATGTTCATAGGCCTGGGGCCTCCCCTCATGCCAGACCCTCCGCATTCACGATACTAAAATTGTATTAACAGGCCACAGCCATCCAGCCTCTGGCAATGCGGAACCAACGCAGGCTTGCCTGTATGGGGGAGAGTTTTGGGGAGAAAGAAGGTATAGAAAAAACCCAGTAAGACAGAAGAAAGAAAATGGAAAAGCTGCAAAGTTAGTGGAAAGGGATTTAGGGTGAAATAGAATACAGGTGAAAGGATCGAAAAGGCAGAAACAAGACAAAAGGGAAGAAAAGGGGTTGAGCAAGATTAGTCACCCACCCAGAGAGAGGCTAGAGTCCACCCCTGGCACGCAAAGCCAAGCCCATTCGGGCACATTTAGGCAAATTTGGAATAATAAATCAAATCAGTGAATGAAACCTAAGAAATTTAATGATAAGAATAAATTAATTTGTTTAAAAATTATATAAGAATTATCAAATAAATAACTAACTAAATAAATTATTGGCAAACACCACATACTACTACTAATGTGCTACTAGTCATATTTGTTTCTTTTGCTAACTACACCTAAGTAATATCCCACCCCTCACTATCACATGTAATTCTTCAATCACACTTAAAACCAGCTAGGAAAGATGAAAGTAAATAACAGTACCCATGGGATTCACTGATAAGCATTAAAACATTGTTATATTAAAACGTGGCAAATTTCTATTTCTTATACAAACAGCCTGAAGAGGGGTGGTGGGTCAAGATTTGGCACACAAAAATATGAACGATCTATACAGATCCAGATACTATACGCATACAGACTTGTTCATTGCAGACATTTAGAGACGGTAAGAAATTGATTAAAAACTAAAACCAACAAGATAGCCAGGATGACGATCAAGCTGTCAGTCGCCCCACCACGTTTGAAAATTCAAATCTTTCGCCTGGGACAGCGAAGTAGCTAGTGGCGATAGTTGCCAGGATGCAGAGGAATTGCGGGAGATAAGAGACAAACAACGCCAGGGCCCCAATGGGTCTCACACAGCCTTAATCAAACCTCGGTTCTGACTGGTCATGGCATGCAGTGACAGCCAGTGGAAAGACCCACACTATAGCAAGCAGCCAGCGAGATAAACGACAAGAGAGACCAAAAAAAAATCAAACTAATATGTCTTTGTTGCATGTGAGTGAGTGTGTGTTAATGCAAACCTGCGCACGTGCGCATGTTTGTGTGTGTGTGTGTGCATGTGTGTCTATATGAGTGTATGATGTGCCTTATCAATCATAAAACAAAAACTTTTTCACTTAGGTGCGGATACAAGAAAAAAAATGCAACAATACAACTAAGCAACTTAAAAAAAAATTAAAAGAAATCTTCATTTGTAAAAACTGAATTATGATGCACTGTTAATAAGCCATCTCAATACCTATCCAAGAAAATTAAAGATTACTATGTCAAGTACTGAAGCATTAAACTGAATGACAGAGATTGTAAATATATAAATAATATCATGTGTAATGAGGAAGTATCAAGTTTACGAACAAACAGACACCCAAAACCACGTGCATTCGGTTGACGTCATCCATTATTATAATGTTCCATGCATGTGTACATCCTTTTTTTTTTTATCCCAAAAGTCCTAGTTCTTATTTTTCAAAGTCATTTACATATATTTATTTATTTACTTATTCACTTATGGGTCATATATTGTTTTTATTGTTCAATTTTGGATCATTTTGACATTTATAAAATACACACTAAATCACACGTATAGAGAGAGCATAAAACACTGCGACTCCCTCAGTGTATAAATGACATGGTTTCTATGACTGTGTTTGCTCAGCTAAATCAAACAGCATAGCTCCAGCTCACTTTATTCACACAGCCCACCGACATATATTATGTACAGCACAACACATCTCCAGTTTGGACAATCAGTCCACACCATTATTCTCTTCCAAATTTACATTGCCTTCATATTTTATTATATCAAACAGCACTAACCTTTCAAGGGGAAAGAAAGAGTGTTAATTATACATGTACAGGCATTGAATAATCTGTACTAGAGAATGACACATTTTGGAAGTCAGTGACAGTTCATTAAAAAAGGCCAAGAACTTGATCTCAAGACTTGAGTGTCATTGTGAACTCCAGATCTGATTTATGGACACAAAATAATAGCAAAGATATAATTAATCAGTGATTAAAACTACATTGAACAGTAAAATCTAGGCACCAAATTAGGGTAAGGTTAAGGTAGTGAAAGGGGCCCCGTATGATTTCTAAACCATTCTTCCTAGGTCATGGCATATTAGCAGACAAATTATAATTTATAACAATTTATGGAACATTTTGTCTTTCCCATGTACCAGGCAAACCTCTAGTTGTATCAAACCTTGCAGGACTGGAAATGTCAACCTAACTCAGATGGTAGTCACTTCACACTACGCTATTAACTGAGTGGTGCAGTAGCGCAGTAGTTTGGGCACATGCTAGATAATGTTTAATGAAGCAACGTCGGGACCAGTTAGTACTTGGAAGGGTGATTATGCTTTGAAGGCAACCATCGAACGAAACTATCCTCCCTCCCTCACTCTCTGTCCCACCACCCACCCAAAATAAATGAAAAAAAATGAAACAAGCACACAACACACTCAAGTCCACACAGCTGTGAATGGGTACCTGGCTCTGTTTAGAACCAAGGATGGTCAAGCAGCAAGGGAAAGGAGATGAGCACACTGCCCTCATTAAGCTGTCCCAGAGAAAAGAGAGGTCTCAAATGCCTTTCTCCAGGAATGACCGAAAGCTTATGAGAACACCTTTAAACTTAAATTCTGTATTAATCAATGTGCGCCCCAATTTCATACAGCTGTCATACAGGATAGTATTACAAAACTAAAGTACATGGTGTGAGAACGTTTGCAGCAGGAAACAGCGTGGGTTGAAGAGGAAACTATTGAGGGCAAGTGAGGGCTTTTTAGCAGTGCGCCAGTGTGTGTGTGGAGAGGGGAAAAGAGGGAGGGAATGCAGAACAGGATACAGATCTCTAAGTGTTTGAACAGATAGCAAGTCAGGGGAGTGAGGGGAACACGCGGAGCTGGGGAGGCCAGCGTGGGTTTACTGTGGACTTTGCTCTACTACAGCCGCTATCTCTTCCTCACCCGATAAGCTGCAAATCCTCATGTCAGTCAGGAAAGGCCTCACGGGAAAAGACAGATCACATATTGAAAACTTGCTGTGACCACACTGTCTTACCCTGGGTAGATTTCTTCAAACCTGATATATTAATTTTGGCGGTGAATGGCACAGAGACAAGGCCTATTGGGTTGTAGGTATAAAATGTACCACAAAGAATTCTGAACAAGTGGATACATTTATTAATTTTACTCCATTAATATATCAGGATTCATTATTTTGTAAAAAGCTCAGATACTGTAATTATTGATTAATGTCAGCTTGCAAAATAACTGTGATTTCCAAATAAAAAATCAAATTATAGGTTCAACACGATTATTGTCTCTATTAATCAATATTACTTGACAGCTTTGCTGATAATGGTCAATGTAACATTGCTGACAATAACTTTAATTTCAGTTTACTTAATTTTCACTCCGAAAACCTTCAAAAAAATTTCTTACAGGGGAATCCTATATATATTGAAACAACGTTAGAAATGACAAAAATTAGATGACCTGAAATTACAAAATAATATTAAATGGAGCAATATTTGAAAGAAATTAGTTATTTGCCAGATGGTTGGGGCAGGGAGTTTGAAATGGGTGGTATGAGAAAATTCTAATTTGACTAATAAATTGTTGCTTCACTGAATTTTGACTGACTGACTTTATTTATAGTCAGAAATCATAACGAGCCAAATGTCGATCTAACTGATTAATTTTTTTTTAGTTATGTGTGTGAGAGTCTGGAAATACATTTAATGGCAAACCATCTTGTTCATTTGTTTGTTTGTGTTGAGTTCAGCAAACAAACAAATACACACATGAAATTAATATGTGTTCTGAGTATGTCTATTAAAGTTTATTATAGCAAGAAGAGTTCAGCTCTTGGGAGTTGAGGATTTCCTGAACCCTATGGTAATCATAATAACATATAGGTTACTTGGGTGGGCCATGTACAAGCTGTGATCTTGTACAAATAATTTTGTCAAGGGTTTATCAAGAGTATAACTGCCCCTTCAGGGTTATCAGACTTCGTAGACCAGGTTTAATGACAAGCAAGTAGTGTAAGTAAACATTGCCCAGGCTGTTGCCACTGGGTTTTAAGGCCTTTGGGCAAAATTGAAGGCTATTTCACCACTATTCAGTGAGGAAGTTTTTCTACAAAGACAATTATATGGGTAACAATGGTCTCATAGTAAAAAAAAAAATAAAAATAAAATATCATAACACCAGCAACAATAGCTCAATCCTGCATTTACATTGATTATTTTCAGGCTCATAAAAGGTTATTTGTGTTACTTGCAAGAAAGCACTCAATGTTTTAACCACAACGACTTTACCCCTCCTGCTGCTCAACCTCAACACACTAAAACATACTAACATGCGCACACATTTACAGACACATAAACACCTATGAACATGCACAAATACACACTCATCCTATCTTTATCTTCTGAACCTTTTCCCTGCAGTAGCATTTTAAAACCGAACGGCACTGCTTAGCAAGAGCTGTTTATTCATAACAGTGTGCTTACTAGCTCAGACCTACTCAAAGTGCACAGATTCTTACCAATTTTACCTTGAGAAAACATTTTTTTAATTTCTGTCTTTTTTTTCTTCTTAGAAAACAACTGAAAAGCTTTGGTTGTAAAATTTAGCAACTTCTTGTGCTGTTTTTATTTACTTCTTCTGCAATCCAAGAGTGAGTCTGCTCTTTGTGTGATAACCAGCACTGCAATTAAGTTTGAAAAAAAAAATGAACAAGGGATGCTCCAATAAGCCAATACACCACAATCCCAGTAAAAGAGAGGACAAGCCCATTACCAATCAAAGCAATAGTTGCCTTCAATCTATATATACTACATAATTCTAATTAACCCTTTAACACGCGGAGCGACCTAGAGCGACCGATATTTTTGCTATGTGCACGCTCGCGGAGCGACCGTCAGCGGCGGTAATGACGTGGTCTGCTCAGAGGCTGCCACGTGGAAATTTATTTATAGCAAACGTGTGAGATTCTCGCACACGTGATCGTGATTTCATGCGGTTTGCGGCGGAGTTTTCACTGCATTTTTAGAGTGTGTAGAACACACACAGTGAATTTTCTAAGTTTGATTAAAGTTTGAAGTTTTAGAGGCGGAGAATTATGGCGTCAAGGTTCTGCAGAAATGACCCATTTGAAGGATTTTAGGAGGCTGATTTGGTACAGATTAATGATAGAGGAAAGTGATTTGGACTTTCACTTTGACAATCTTTTTCTGTCGGATTTGAATAACAGAAACGATGAACAATCGGTGCTTTATTATTTGTGGCAGTGATCGTCATGCTGCATGTTGTGCAGTATGCAATGTTGACATTCAGATTTGTTTTCCAGTTGCAACACATTGTAAAAATGTATGTGTAACATTTCATTTTGAAGAAAAATATGTGGTTGATTTATTAATAATGATAAGTGGAACATAATTTTGGGTGGTGCATTTTTAATTAATTTTTGTATGTGCATGGTGTAGCATTTTGACAAAGTTACTTACCTTGACCTAGGAAATAGAAGCAGATAAGGCTTAGGCCCCTGTGGGGGTTAGAGGGTTAAAGAAAGCCTATGGCTATAAGCAAAGCAAGACAATTGTGCTCACCTCCTCCTTCAAGTCCCTGCAACTCTGTGCTCTGTGGGACAGCTAAAGGAGTGGTTTCCCCTGGAGCATGAAGGCTTGCTGCTTTTGCATGCTGTTCCAAAAGCTCATGATGTTTCTGCTTCAAGCTGTTGATTTTTTTCTGCAAAGTAAAGAATAAACATCTCTGGGTTAATACAATTCACACTGGTGTAGAGGTACATACACATAACACATCCATGCACTCGCTACCACAATGAAGTATGGTTTGTTTAAATCACAACTCAATAGTGTCAGACTATGCACCTGTCACAAACTGCTATTTATGTTAAAAGTTACAAACCTGTAAATATATCTTAATTTTTTCTACAATGATGCCAAAATATCTGCTAATTATTGTATTTTCTTCAAGAAAAATAAGTAAATAAATAAATAAATTAATAAATACATTTTGATCCCACCCACAACCAGACCTTGTTCACAACCAAAATCAATAATTTCCAAAATAGCTACACCAGTAGGTCTACACGCTACTTTGAAACGCTAGTTTTAAATGCTACTACAGTTACTGCGTTTAGTTCTCAACTCATGTTGGTGCTAATAGAAAATCAACAAAAGGGCAGCATAAGTTATGCCAGCCAGCTGCCAAATGTTTACCCAGGCAAAATGCTGTATTGATTCGTTCAGTCTCTTTTCCTTGTTGTGTACACATCTTTTCTAGACTCACAGGCAGCCCTTGTTAGTCGTTACCACAGATACATGCATACTTTCCCCAACAGTCAAACACAATTAGGTACGCGCAACTTTCCTAACAATACATTTACTGACTAAGGCAAGAAGGCCTACGGGGTCTTAAACGAAAGTGAGGTAATGACAAACTTGTGCATGCTATAATCGCTTCGAACGTTCTATAGATATTACTTGTCCCTTTATTGTTACCTGAATTATATAGTGATTTTGAATTCTTGATACATATTTCTTTAGAGGCTTACTCTTAAGCTACCTTCGTCGGTAGCTTAAATATGATCTGTAACAATTCAAAATTTCCAACACAGAAGATGTAGAGAGACTAAAGATATACATTTAGACCCAAAGCAAATTTAGACCCAAAGCAGAATAAAATAATTTAAAACAAATTTATTTAATATGTTGTTTTGTATTTTACCTCCTTTTCTTCCAAAAGAGCACGATATTCTCTGGATATGCTGTTGATCTGAAGCTCTGAAGATTCTGCCTTCTCCTCAAGTTCTCTGTTGGCAATCTTCAGTCTTTCATTCTGAAAAATGAAGCACTTAAGCTGTACTATCTTATTTTATTGAAATTATTGTCTTTCACTTGAGAAAGCAACAATTAATATTTGCATAAAATGATATATATTACAAATCAAACTGGTGTTAGAAACTTGTAGCAAATACTGGTTCCTTCTTTTGCTCCTTAAAAATGGTTTTAACTATTATTTAGTGTTTTTAACTTGTTTAGATAACATCTTGTAGTCTAACCTTCGACTTACTTACACCTTAATCACACTGATCCAGAAAATCTGACATTCACATTGATAAGCTGACCTGATCTAATGCTGTACCTCAAAAGTTTTATGGCATTTAATGATCCAAGTGCAAGTCCAATTAAAAAATGCCCATATCATGTTCAAACATTTCAACATTATTGCTTTATGATTGTGGAGATCTTGGATACATCTGTACCTGTTTATGAATTTCCAATTTCTCAGTTGGTGTTCACTAATGAATATAATTATATGTATATACACACACACACACACATTAGTGATTGTATGTATACCGAACATGTATTCATTAGTGAGCCCCAAATGAGAAATAGGAAATTCATAAATAGGTAAAGGTATCTATCCATCTATCTACCTACCTACCTACCTACCTACCTACCTACCTACCTACCTACCTACCTACCTACCTACCTACCTACCTACCTACCTATCCTATCTATCTATCTATCTATCTATCTATCTATCTATCTATCTATCTATCTATCTATCTATCTATATCTATATACAATTACATGTACTTATGAATTTGTTGTGTTAACATAAACCCAAAATGCAAATGAAATGACAATGAATTAAAGATTTTTATTCCCTCCCTCTTCCCCTTCAAATAATGAAACAAATATGTTTATCTTTACTGGGTAAGTGGGGTTCATGTAAATTGAAATATGTAAAAAGCTACTCTAAATTGCAGACTGACAACGTCTCTGTACAAAAAAAAAAATGTCTATAATAATTTTAAAAAACCAAAAGAACTTCTGAGAATAAATTCCTCTAAGTGTTACCTGATAAAAATTTTTAAATATAAATTTCCTTTTAATTTCTATAAAATTCCTCACAATTTGTGACGTATTATTAATTTCCCAATAAGCAATGATACCATTGGAGCAAGTTTTAGAATCAATGTCATGATCTTGAAGTTGAACCGATAAAATAAAATAATAAAAAATTCAGTAAATCTAGCAATTCATTTATGTTTTACACTAAATACATGGTGGAACAATAAAAAATAAAAAAAATCACAGAGAAAATTACATTTACCTCAATCCTTTGTGCTGCCTGGATGCTTTCCAAGTTGCTGATCTGTTCTTTGGCCAGGCTCAGTTCTGTAGCATGGTCTGAAAAATGCGGGCCACATATATTGAAACAGTCTGATGACGAGAACTAACTTTGAGAACTCTCAACAAGCTCTAAAAAAAATGCTTTCATCAAGTAAAGTCATTCAGTTTCCGTCTTTCTTCAGTTCACGAAATGGGAAGGCCCTGTGTACACAGTTGAAGTCATTAGGCGATTGTACAATGCATGCTGATTTCCAGGACATCCTGGCATTTCTGCAGCTGCAGGTGAGGTCATACAGCTGCTGTGTTGCTGTTTCGTAACCAAACACACATATACGGTCCTGCTTTGCAACCCTTGCTTTGGTAGAACAACATTTAGAAACAGACAACGTGCAACACACCAATGGTTCCTAGTTAGCGGACCTACAAGTGAAGAAATAACAATAGAGTCAATGGTTCACAAATATTCTGAAGAGGCAATAAACGTCAGTATTGTGATGACCTGCCACATGCCCTATATATATATCTATATAAAATAAAATCATCTAAACAGAATGCCGCCAACATGCACAAGCCAAGAAAAGACCAGGATGTAATGATATCGAACAGCGGCGGGGCAAGCAAACAGTGGATGGCGGGCTAGCGCGGTAACACAAGCAAGCTCTGCAAGCTGTAGGTGTGTGCGTCCCAGCCAGCGTCTACCCTGCCACACCGGTCCTCTCTGTGCTGATAAGCCATATTTGGAAGGACGCACTACGTGCCTGGCCGGGTGAAGGTCAACCTGGCTACCACAGAAAATTCAAATTAACCACCACTGCTGCCGTATCATCCGAATCCCAAATTATATGACTAGACCCATCACAATCTTTTGTATAGCAGATCCTAATTTCTTTTTTTGCCAGTCGCTGCCAATAACCCACCCTCTTTGGCCAACTCCCCTCTTCCTCTCACTCACTACCTCAAAGGTTTGTGAAGTCAGCAAAGTTAAGTCAGTTACCGTACCACTCACAGGTCGGACTGGTGGGTTACTTCTCTCTCAGATATCAGCACAAGAGCAGGTTACATGGCTGGGATAGTCAGGACAAACATTCAGAGCGCTCACAAAGACAGAACAGCAAATAATAAGCTGGTCACAAGGGGTGGTGTGGTCACTTACTAAAAAGGAGGGAGGCAAGAGTAAGGTGTGCGACACATGGGGAAGGAAGAGGGAGGGAGGGGAGGATACTGTTAATACAGTCGCCATAACTAAGTGACAGCTACTCATGTGACCAAGTAAAGCTCGGCACATCATTTTCATACTTACAGCAATTTTATTTTCATAATTTTTGCAATTTTCAGAATAATGCTTAGCTTAATTTAATAAGGTATCCAGTGGTTTCATGGTCAAGTGCAAACTGCACTGACTGAATTAAAGGTTGAGAGAAAATTAAAAGCGTTTATAAGCTTTGAGAACATTATAGTGTATAATTTGTAAAGTTTACTTCAATATCCATTTCAGCAGCTGCATTAGGTAAAAAGCAAGGAGGTTTTAGACAGGCAATCATGCCTTAACTAATGGTCACAGAATTGAATAATCAAGTTCCATTAACCTAAAGTGATAAGAGTTGAATAACCATAATAAGATCTCCTGCCAAATTACAGGATGCTATTTTCGGACAAGAAACGAAGAAACCACTGATATATTATTACAAATAAAATATAAATTGATCAACACCATATACCTATCCATGAAATGTTTCAAATTTTATTAAAACAGGTCACACACAAAAATGTAAATCAACAGTTGTGAAAATACGCCTGTGTTCAAGCTGTCATACTACATCAACATTGTATAACCAGGGTCTGCTTGATATTCATTTGCCGATACAAGTGCACTGTGGGAAATATCTTTCCATGGAACAGATGCGACTGAAAGTGAGAGCATTTCATGGAGACCCAACACAGCAACCTGAAACTAGAATTAACGTGCATCACACCAGCAGTACAAAAAAGTAGTATGATCAGTAGAACAATGAGAAAAAGGTTTGAATAAAACATTGGGAAAAGAATAGCAAATTTTAACTCATGCTTATGTAAAGAATGTATGTTATGAACTTACTATGTACTATATGTGTGTCATTGTATGTGTGCTGGAAGAGAATTCAGAAGTGGAAGAAGCTGTGGGAAGAGGAGAACATATACTAATGATAGCGGGCATGGATAAGACAGTGGAGTGACAATCCTGACTGAGGGCTCTGTTTTACCAGCACACTGGTTGGGCCGCTAGAACGTCCCGGGCAGTGTTTGTGGCATTGAAAGCCCCATTGTCTGAAGGCAAACAGCTAGCACACTGTGACATTTGTCCCAGCATTAAGCCAACGCTAATTCCCCCAACCTGCCTCCTGCCCCGGCATCCCAGCAGTATTTGGTCCTCAAACATGTCTTGCAAGGCCTAGCGTCCATTGCAACCTTTCTTGTCTCGTCTCCCTTCTCACCAGCAGTTATTTGTATCGATCAGACCTGGCTATATAAAGACAAAGACATTCTCCAGGCAACCGAGTGGACCAAATGCTGATATTGGTGGTGACTCCGGCCAAATGTCAGTTGATCGACACCTGTTAAACAAAGAAACCCGCATTGCTGTTAATTTGTTCTCAAAAAGTTACAAGCAAAAAGGTGAACTTAGAGTTAGAGAAAGAACGAGGAACAGTATAAAAATGCATGCATAAACTACCAACTTGAAGCAATGGAGAACAAAAGAAAAGAGGGATGACAGCTGCTAAAAGCAGAATTCACATTAAAACAACTTATAGGTTGTACTACTAATACTAGTAACACCTTTTCCATCCCTAAACTTTCCTCTCTCTACCCCTATTCCTACATCATCAATTTGCACAATTTACTGTGTCTCTGCTTTCATCTTTGAGCATAACAAGGGAACTCTCAGCCAGCAAATGGAGTTTGACAGACCAGCTTGCTCCAACCAATAAGCATACCCACGTTGCTAAGGCAAGGGTAGTGAGGGAAAGTAAACAGGCCATATCAGTTGGGTGTGCGTGGTATAAACCGCTAAATCACGGCTAAAACACACAGGCTGACAAAGCGGGTAATAAATGCCAGGATAGGGGCCCTGGAGCACCGGCAACCAATCACGACCTGACCAGTCACCAAAGTAGCCCGGATGTCACAGATAAGGGAAAAAGAACGTGCAGGCAGATTTGAATCTTTGCCCTAACCCTGTAACTAGCTACAATGTGATATATTGATGTGTGTGTGCGCGCGCGCATGTGTGTACCACTAGGGAAGGGGGGTTAGATAACAAAGGAGGGCACACAGATTACTTGAAAGTGCCCATAGTAAAAATCAATACTTTGATAAGAGATTTTCCCTCTAGACCTAATTGCAAGTTGCATGCATTTTAATTCAATATATGGCATAGAGGCATAAGCCATTCTGGATAGAAGTGGAGGGATGATGGTGAGTGGGTAGTAATTTAGTTACCGGAATAAGGATTGGAAACAAAGTTTGAGATAGTTTCAGAATAGTTAATAATTGTTGACTAATTACTTTCTTTAAGACTTTAGGTATTTTTATAAACACAATGACCAAGTAAAACAAACAAATGAAAAAAAATTAAGAAATTTAGATTTTTTCTTTTTTTAATAGCAAGCTGCAAAGGCAGGTGAATATTTCATTTTTAACGTTTCAGCTGCAAGCCAGTTTCTGTTTGTAAAAATGTTTTTAAGCAGCAAAATTCTTACGCCCCAAGCAACACATCCAAAACATAAATTATGCTAATACTTCAACTGCATTTTCACAGTAACCCCTTTCCTTACCCCTTCTAAAGACTGACATGTCTATATGGCAGGCATGCTTATCTTACAGTGCTGACACTGACATGTAGATAAGAAAGACAATTATATAATGTATACACACTAAATCTGTGATTTATCTCCCCTATTGCACCTAACAGGTAATCATCCTCTTCCTGTTTCTAAGATCTGTATATCCTATAGTGAAGAGAAGAAAAATGCAATAAAGCAGCAATTAAATAATAAATTAAACTAAATACTGAACCACTCTACAACAGGACTTAAAAAATCAGACATCATCATCAATGGTCCATCATGGAGTTTGCAGAGGTGCCTACCCCCCAGTCTGACCATTTGTCACAAATTGTGTACTGGCAGCATGAAACATGTGTTATTTTGTGTAATGTCAGATTTCGCGCAACTCGCAACATTTGATCAAAGAATTATTGTCATGAAAACTGCCACATTCACAAAACATCAATTCATACTAATTCCAGCTCACTATTTCAATCCTCATGAAACAAAATAATATAGAACGCAACAAGGTATGGTCACAAATGCACACTAATATATTATTTTTTGTGTTGTATTTTACTCCATAACCCCCCCCAAAAGATCTTCATGTTGTCCAACAATTAATTACTATGAATTACGAATATATATAAATGCATCATTATTTTCGTATATATTACTGCTGAAACTGGCAAAACTTTTTGTTTTTTGAGCATACTAGAGTGTTCTGCATTTTGTTGTGTAAATACAGTGCCTTTTATGCACTTTGTATTATTTTAGACACCTCAGCCACTTTTGGGAAAAACGCGTTTTATTTTTATGTGACGGTTACCCACTTTGAACAGTTAAATGAGTGCCTAAATATTGACCGATTTTAACAATTTCATTTTTTTAAATCTTCTAAAGGTGTGTACTATATAATAAAAACAAAATAAAATATCCTGAACCAAAATAATTGTTCGTCCGTAATACCTAATCTAAGTGTCGCTGAATGTCGTATGCAGAGCAATGCTGAACTCTTTGTTGCAATGAGCATAATGAACTCCTTTCGAAGATTCGATTATTCCTCAAAAACGTTCATGGTATTCGCGTAAGAAATGTAGTCGCGCTTTTTGCTTACTTGCAACCTAACCCGCTTATCTTCAGACTTGCTCTCTTCGTCACTCTCGTGTAAACGCTTTCGCGACAACATGTTTAGCACAATGGCAGATACAAAGTCTCGCACTACCTCTCACGCACGAGATTTTACTTTTGCACATGCGCTCTAGTGTCAGCAAGTAAAGGAAATAGCAGATTGGAACATATATAAAATCAGTGCATTAAAAAAAAAAAAAATTTTCGTACACCACGAAAATTCGTATTTTTAAGGAATTGCTTGTATTGTCGTATTTTATGTTGAAAATTCGTAAAAATTGCGCCAGCGCGTACGGTATGCACCTCTGAGTTTGTCACTTGACAAATATGACACAGATATGATTCCCATCAGCATCAATGTTTCATGCAAATCAAGCACACACACAACATAGCCATGCGCAAGCACATCTCAGAGCTCTTGAACTATGAAAAATCATAATTAATAATTTTAAGTAATCTTACTCAGATACTGAGCATCAATACTCTCAGTTAACAAACTACTAAACAAGACAAAAATTACTGACAGTAAAGTTTATACATTTGACTCTGTGAAGTGTGATATTTATCCAACAATAATTTATACATGTATAATAATATAAATGTATCAATTTATTTAATCTTTATTCGGTGCTAATGAGCTGCTTGAGGAGCTGACCGATACTGGCTCTAACTCAAGATGCCTAAGGGAACCTACTTGCTGTCTAATGTGCATCGTCTGATGTCCAGAAAACTGAGCACAATACTACTTACTACTACTAGGCAAAAGAATGGGGGGAGAAGAGACCTAGAGCTCGCTGGGTATTTTTAGACAATATAGCTAGCACATACCTTTCTGGGACATCGAGGGTCAGGATCTTTAAGCCTGTGTCTGTGCGATGGAATACATGTGTGTGTATGTGTACAGACTTCGTTGGAACTCTCTGTATATTGTTGGCGCATGATGAAACACCGTGCATAAATTGGTGACACTTAGGTATTGTCAGCTATGAAAGAATGGATGGATGGAAGTGAAAAAAAAAATTCAGCCAAAGCCCCCAGCATACTTCAGTAACAATCAATAAATTGATCCTGAATATTATCGGAAGAAGCAGAAGTCCACCAGGCGAGTGAGAGCTGCAAGTTTGAGGTAACCCACAGGGATTTTTCTCGGGCAAGTCCTTTTAGCAGCAAAATTTAAGTCTAAATACACCACAAAGAACTCTGCAACTTAAAACAAAATAGCTGATTATAAGTTCACACAACTTAAATTTGTATTAATTGTAACTTAAGTTAAAAGTTACAACAACAACAACAACAACAAACGGTCTGACTGAAGTAGGCTTTAGAAATAAAATGAAACTGGCAATGCACACGAATAGAAAAAACAAACAACTAGCAATCAAATTTGTTTACAATAGTTCACAACTAGTAGAGAACTTGTATTACATGTATTTCCATTATTTAAGAAAATAAATACATTACCCACCACTGACTTCTTCTGTTCCTTCCGACAGAATATCTTTGGTCAAGTTTGACAGCTGCCCTGTAAGAGAAGAAACACTGTCACCAAGGCTTCTACTTAGCCACGCCATGGCGACAGCGGCAAAATTTGATCTATCAAATTATTTTCTTTGTGTCTGCATGTTGTATATTCAGTATGTGCGGCCTGAGTTACTAATAGGAGCAAAAAAACAATGATCTAGAATAGTTTTCTGTCGTCTGCCAGCACGGCGTCGGCCATTTTGCGCTCTGACGTGTCTTGCGCATGGGCAACGGATCAGGGGAGGACACCAACAAAACAGACTGGATGCAACCTAAATAAGTTCTTCCCCTTGAACTGGCATTTGGTTGATTGTTGCTATTTTGGCTAATTAATTTACTTTTAAATGTAAATAAATTATATTTGCTTTAAAATGTCTAGTTTTATTTCTGCATGTTATTTGCAAAAATGCTCTTTTTTGGTAACTAAAATTTGTTCAACAAAGTTCATTAATAATTATTATTTTGCCTGCAAAGGATTCACTAACTTAGACCTAAGAAATAGCAAAGAAGGCAACATTATATTGAATACAGAACAGATCATGCCAGAGACAGTCTTTTGGTTCAAAGCAAATCGCAAGGTCAAAACAAATTCAAAGATCAGCTCTAATATCAGTTAATTTTTTAAAATGTTTTTTTATTCACCATAAACATATTACACCTTTATACATTCTGTTGTTAATTCATTAGCACGGTGATGTTTTAAATTTAAAGAGAGAAAAAGAAACGGGAAAAAAAAACACGCACACACACGCACACACAAAACATAAAAGACGATCATAAAGGGAAACACGAAAAGAAAGGGAAACAATATTACATAAACAGTGGCCTGTAGAAATGCCAAAGTGTTTCAAATTGCACATATTGCATGGATAATGTTGCATTCCATCTGTCAATGTCATATCTAGATTTAAGCACTTTGGTAAACCCGATTAGTGAAGGTAATTCCTGCTTAAATTTACAACTATACAAATACGATTTTGCAAGCAGCAGTATCAAATCAAGGACAGCATTTCATGACAACCAAACAATATTAGTTGTTCATCCAGCGCAAAGTTATGGACAATTTCACATTTATTATTAATTAATCTTTGAAGAGTCATCCAAAAATTATTACTAACGTTACAATGCCAAAACATATGCTGAATATTTTCTTTTTCTGATTTACAAAACGTACACTTTTCCAGCTTCCCCTTTTTCTGATTTACAAAACGTACACTTTTCCAGCTTCCCCATTTGTTTACCAATAATATTCGTACCCAAAATTCTGTGAACAATTCGTGTTTGTAACCACTTTAGTTTAATGTCTTTAATCTTTGCCAATGTTTTAAAAATAACTTTCCAATTAAGATTGCCAAAAATTCGTTCTTCCCATTTACTACAGCGATTTGGATGTACCCCGTCTTTTATCAAAATGTCATAATAAATTTTAGCTCCTTTAAGAACAGTGCAAAGAGTTCGTTGTGCTTTACTATTTTCAAATTTTGCTGTCGCATTTTTTAATGACGTGCAACCATTATTTTTTTTTTTTAATAAATTCCTTAACTGCGTTTAAGCACCCTTGATATGACAGAAAGTCAACCACAATATTATATTTATTTTTAAAGGCATTGTGGGTATAACAATTTCCAGTTTCTGTAAGTAAATGTTGAACTTGAAAAACTCCTTTATTAACCCATATTTGACTGAAGAACGGCTGCTCGGCAATCAAAATTTTGTCATTACACATAAATGGTTCACTGAGAATCTCCTCAGGTTGATAATCATTAATTCTTCTGCCAAAGTCAAAATAAGCATTAAAAACATCACACCAAAAACTATTAACATTTACAAAGTTACGCACTGCAGATCCTAATTTTTCTAACATAGTTGTACGTTTATCTGTATAATGCAAAATACTCTTCCATTTTTTATTGTTTAACAAAAGTTTTCGTATCCATGTCAATTTTAAAGCATCCATAAATTGTTGCACGTCTGGAATACCAATTCCTCCATTTTCAAAATTTTGTGTTGATGTTTTCCGGCCTATTCGGTCTTTTTTCATGTTCCATACAAATGTCAGTTAATTGTGTAAAGACTTTAGACTGATTTGAATTGAAGACACACACCACTTTCAAACCTAATAACATTAAACCAGAATTCATTTCACACAAATTTATTGATATAATGACCAGCAACAAATATATCTACGAGACAATCTAATATTCTGTGTCTTCCTTGACATTTTTGTTAATTTAATGTAAAATAATCTAATGAATAGTTGTTTGGGGTAGGGTAGGGTCTAATTCATCAACCTCCAACAGAAAACCTAAAGTGCAATTCTTTTTATCGGCTTAGAGGGTGGCAGCCCCCAACAAAAGAAGATCGAAGAAGAAGAAGAAGATGCTATTTTTAGCTCCAGAATGTTGGCTAGCCCTTGCTATTAATAGGCACAAAAGCTATGGAATTTATTCATTAAAAAAATAACTATACTATGGAAAGAGTTTATAGTTTTGTTTTGTTGTTGTAAGCTTGTATTTTTCAGTGGGGCAACACTCACTGTGAATGTTAAAAGGCTCCATCAAGAAGGCGTGGTCGAAGTGATCGAGTCCCTTGACGGGGGATATCAAGCTAATCTCCGTTGATCATATTGATTCATGATCCCTGGACGTTTTAATCCTATCCTATCCTGTCCCGTAACTCGAAGGTCGTAGGGGCACCACAGATGATCGTTTAACCAGCATACTCCATCTTTCTCTGTCCTCAGCAGCCCTGATGGCTTCGCTCAGTGTCAAACCAGTCCATTCTCGAATGTTGTCCTCCCACCTCTTTTTCGGTCTCCCTCTTCTTCTACCTCCTTGCACTGTGCCTTGCAGAATAGTCTTTGCAAGGCCTGATGATCTGGTGACGTGGCCATACCATCGGAGTTTCTGTTTCTTCACCACTGTTAGCAGGTCATCGTGTTGTCCAATGGCTTGTGTGATGGTCTGTCGGACTTCAACGTTGGACTTTTTAGTAACTTTTATTAAAAACCTTTTAAAATTATTTATTTTATTTAATCGTTTTCGTATCAGCAGCGCTTTTCCTGCTCAAAAGCTGCCCCCCGGTGTTAGAGTGTGAGTGCATGTCAAAGAAAAGGACAGACCAACGAAGAGATGCAGAATGGAGCGAGGTAATTAACATATAAACGGACCTAAAGTGGTGGATTCAAGTCTTTAAATGTTCATGGACTGTGACGACACGAGGTTTCAATGCACAATAATAGTAGTTGTGCCGTAGTTACATATCTTGCAGAGTTGCACATCTCTAGTGATACAGTGTACAAAGTTTTGTATCAGCAGTTTTTACTGCGTATGTAAGACAAGTATGTGTGGGTTGCACGTGGGTTACGGCTACGCATAGCGCATAATGCATAGTTAGGGAAATTGGGGATTGAGCTGAACTCGAAACCTAGCTTAATTGTACTGTGAGCGGGATAGATTTTGGCCCAGCAGAGGCAAGTTGGTAGCTATTGCAGGCAGACATTTTTTGGACGAAAAGAGACTTTTGAGACTGTGTTGTCTTAGAATAAAGGAGTCGGTTTTCGTAAGGGTAGTGTTTTGTGTGATTCGAACCACCCAAGTTCTTGTGCCCTCGTCGGGACAAGAATGACCAGAAAACTGTAACGGAAAGATTGTTACTGCCACTTATAAGTGATAATAAGTGTAGAGTACCTTCTTAAGGTTGTGTGTCCTTCTATTAGGCACTGTGGTCTAATGGTAGTGCTTCGGCTTGCAGATCTGAATGTCCCGGGTTCGAGCCCTGGCCGGGCCATTGTGTTGTGTCCCTGGGAAAGACACTTTACTCCTGTTTTCCTACTCCTTCGGATGAGAGTATAAACCGAGGTCTAGTCTGTGTGTCGCATACATTCCATCATAACGGACTTTAAAGATCCTGACGCTCATGTCCTAGACGGGTGAGTGCCGGTAACAAGAACACACCCAGCATGCACTTGGTCCTTCTCCCCCATCCCTGGCTGCCCAGGATTGTGCTCAGATCAGTTGTCCGGGCGTCAGACCATGCGCCCAAAGGCTGCGGGTGGGCGTCTCGGGCGGTTTGAGTTAGATCCTGTATCGCCCGGCGCCTTGATCCTTAGGCTAAGGCGCCCTACAAATGACGAACATTATTATTATTTCAAGGTTCAGTGACTTCGCAAGTACTGAGATGCTCCAAGTGTAAAGCATAGCAATAGCATGTTAACGAACTTTATGCTCTCAAACGGATAACCATTGTGGTGTATTGTGGTGTAGGTGTGGTGTATCCGTGTGTCACAGGCCGAGAACTTAAAGGTGAGTGTGGAACCAGTAATTCTATTCCTTAGTGGCTATGCACTCCGAGCTTGCGTACGTGATTGAATGATGGTGAATGAGGGGGAAAGGGAGATATTTTGCTAATAGTATTTTTTATATGATTTTATATGATTTTCTTGTTTAAAGATGTAAATTTATGAATAATGTTGTTGATGTTGTTGCTAAAATGGGGTCAAGGGGTGACGATGAAATATGCATGTTAAAATGAGAGAGAGAGGGGTGATGCATATGAGGGAAGGATACTGATGTATTATAGCATGCCAGAGAGGGAAGGGAGATAATCTACTATAACGTGGAGAGGGTTGATGTAGGTGAGAATGGAGATGAATTAAGATGGTTGACTAGAAGTGTGATTATATTTGTAATGTATATTTGTATAAACAACTAATTTATGAGGAAAGACATGAATTATTAGAATGGAGAATCGCATTGAATTGTTTGCATGCACATATAACAGGTCAAGATGGCGGACGGCGGAAGGAGATATTTGTTTGTATAGTTTAACCTTCTGTATGAAATAGTTTAGTAAGATAATTTATTTGTTGACCAGATTGGGCCTATTTTTACTTCTACTACTTCGACTATTGCTTGCCATACTTCTATTACTACATCTGCTTGTTGACTTCTACTACCCTACCTGCCATACTACTGCCATACTACTTGTTGACTCCACTTGAAGTATCTGTGGGCTACTGTCCTTACTTCTTCATGCTGGTCGAGGGTGTTGTCTGAGGGGCTGTGGGATTCATCACCGCTGTACACTTTATGTGCTTCGGACGACAGAGGGATCACTGCCTAGGCATTTGCACACCACACCCTAGTTCTTCTCAATCATACTCGCATACACTCACCTAAACACGCTTCATCGCCTGGATTCTGTGCAGTACACTTTATTATTTGGGCGTAATTTCTCCATCTCTTTGAGTTTAGCTAAAGACAACGTGCTACAACAGGGATTTAGTAAGCCAGTCAACCCAAACTAATTACTCATCAAGCTTTTGCTGGCTATAGTGACTTAACTTGTGATTAAATTTATTTTGTTGCTTGATTTATTCACTGTTGCCTATTGTTTATTGTCGTATACTATAATTGTTACATATTGTTGTGGGACATTTCTTGTGTACAGATCTGGGGTTTTCAAGTTAGACAAGGGAGGTAATTGTTCAGTAAATATTGGGTTGTGGGTCTAGATAGGGGTTGAGGGCGGTTTAGTTATCCCATTGTCCTGTGTGTGCGTGTTTATTGTTGAATAAAAGAGTGTGATTGTACAACTGACATTTTGTGTTAGTTCTTTTGTTTGAGTTTGTATCCCCTCTCTCGCTGTTTCAGCTGAACGCTCATGACACCCACTAGTGTGACGTGACATGGACCATACTTCAAGTCAAGTCAAGTCAAGACACTTTATTGCCCAATGAATTCAAAATACATAGGATTTTGTTTTGGTGATGCGGTAAAACATTCAGTCCCTCTGCAACAACAAACAACCTTCCACTGGACATTAAAACATTAAAATACTCTTATAGAGAAAGTTATTTTAAGGAGTAAAGCACAGGCGCACACCCACTCGCAACCCCCACACGCACACGCATACCCGCATGGGTATCTAAATTAAAACATAATGAGATAAAATACATTAAAGAATCAGAATTGCACCACTAACACATTATCGCAACTAATAAATTGGCGTTTAAGTATAACACCTCATGCTATGTGGATAACTGAGGACCCTGGTACTGAGAGGGCAGCCTCGGGGAAGAAGCTGCGTCTAAACCGGCTAGTTCTAACTTTTAGTGCTCTGAAGCGTTTGCCTGATGGGAGGAACTCGAACAGACTTAACTACTAAACAACGAAGTTCACACTTCTCGTGTTTCAGGAAGCCTATCTATATGCAGGAACATTACCCATGCATCCTAACATGATGATGATGATGATGATGTCCACTTGTATGGCGCACATATCCATGCTGGCAGCATGCTCAGGGCGCAAGGGGTTGGAAAAAAAGGGTGAAAAAAAAAGAAAAAAGAAAAAAAGAAGAACTTCTCTATGTATACACTCAAAAATAGTCAGAAAAGATACGTCTTCAGACGCCTCTTGAAAGAATCCAGTGTCTCTACGACTCTCAAGTCCTGGGGGAGAGTGTTCCACAATGCTGGGCCACAGTGGGAGAAGGAGCGGTGACCCAAGCGCCTCTTCCTGTGACCATCCACACTTGGAACGGACAACATAAACTGGGAAGAGGAGCGAAGGCGCCTTGAGGGTTTGTGGGTAGGGACAATGTCTCACAAGTACCGGGGAGAGGTGGGGTCATAATTGCATATACCTACGTTCTTACTTGAGGTGGAACTTAGTTAAGTGCATGAAACATTGCTGGAAAAGTGTGTTGGTATGTTCATTCAAATATCCCGACAATACTACAACTATTTTGCTTTTTATGTGCTTTCTGCAAAACTAAATTGTTATCTAATTTTACTGTTCTGCCGTACAATGGGAAAGTCCCATGTTTGTCTTCTAAAAATTTCTTTTAAAATAGCCTCATAGATTATACGATCAGACGCATCTTTAGTGTGAATTTTGAAAGTCGGTTGTCTCTAGATTGCAAGCTCCAGACAACAACAAAAACAAAAGTCAAAGAAAGTAATAGAGACGCAAATGTCAGTTTCTCAAGATTATGTCCTTGAACTTAATGGCTTTGCTTTGTCATCACACATACTCTCTAGCTCTGCACAATGTGTCTCATGATGATTGAAATTGCGTTCACGCATTTATAACAACAGAATGTACACTGTAGGATAAATTAACTGTTTTCTTCTGCCTCATTCTGTCAATCACAACGACAACAACCACTCATGACTTTAGTGGAGGAAAATGTCGGTATAGTATTTTAGGAAAATTATGTGGTGTTGGTAAAATGGTGTGGTTGTGTTTGGTAATGGTAACTCACTATAAGGATTGACATCAAAGCTCATTTAGGACTTCTGATGTTAGTATTTACAAACAAGGAATAAAGGACAAGAGAATCATGTTCTCTATTCCTCCCATTCCCTTGATAATAAACAAATTGGTTGTTGCTGGAGTTAATATTCTGCTGCATTCTGGCAGTGGGCAGTGGACAGGTACTCAGGTATCTGTGACAGGGTTAGGTGGCCTGGTCCCCACTGTCACAAGAGGCTAGTTTTAGACCCTGCAATAAGTTCATCCTTCTTTGGCCTTTGTATCTTAAAGTCAATGCCTCGCAGACGACAAAAGTTAGTTGTGTTCTAAGCATAGGTAGGGAAAGTTCTTGCTAAGGTAAGCCGTGACCTAATCCCGCTGACCTATATCCGTCATCCCCTGCAAGAGCGCTAAAGCATTATGGGATTTCACGTGCTTTAGCTGCCACAGCTTTAAGGTAGATCATTCTTTGTCTAACCCGCACACGAGAAGGACGCACACGCTGAAATATCTCTCTGAAGACTACGCAGGTGACGGGTGAAATCCATTCATCGCAGTATAGCCACACAGTGGTGTTCCTAGGATTAGAGGGCAATAGGACAAAATGTCCTAAATCATAAAACTAATCGGACATCATGTCCTGACTACATAAAAGCAATAGGACATTCAGATTGTGAAGCGAACTGATTAATGGTGCTTCTTTAAGATCGTTGCAGAGGAAGTATGGTGTCGGTTAATTATTTCCCTTTCAAAAGTGTCGAGAGTTGCGGCCCTTTTGTTGTTCGACGGAATGTACTAAAGAGTGATAATAGTCTAGCATTGTCCACTATTCAAACTCGTTTTAACGGCTTTGACACTCCAGTTTGTACAGATGTTTCTTGCAGTGACCGCTCTAGTCATAATACTATCGGACAATGACCGCTAATTTCGCAATAGAATCGGACATTTGACGGGACACAGGTGTTTGCATTCGGTCATTTTCCAAACGAATCGGACCATGACCGATGTCCGAGGCCTCGGGACATCACTGGCCATAGCCTGACATTGTCAAAAAGGTAAATGATCAATCTTTTGTTTCACCGCGATTTATTGATATTATTATTGGATTATGTTGGTGAAGTATTGCCATGTTTTATACTTGTGAATGTTAGTAAAACTTTGCTTGACCACGTGGCTGACCCTGCGACTGGTTTCGACACCATGAGGTAACCCCTACGGATCCATTGTTGTTTCTCCTATTGATATTTTTGCAGACTAGTGGCTGTACCTGAGAAGGTGTATATTATTAATTACTTCTCCCTGTGTTTATTTTAGCCATGATGTATATGTATAGGAATTATGTTGGAGATTCCAGTGGACCACGGACTTAGAAGATTGTTCGTCTCTTATCTGTATAAGTGGAGATGATCTCGCTGAGGGCTGTTTCGGCCAACAGTGAAACGCTCTGCACACCCTTTGTAAGCAAGGCGTTGCATAAACGCGTCTTATGTTTTGCAGATGAGCAGGCTTGGTCCGAGGCAGGAGATAGACCACTGAGAGTCAACCCTGACATTCGGCCTGCACTTGAGCATCGAGCACTGCGATAGCTCAGTAGTCAACAAACGAGACCAGGCGACAACAGCACCGCACCTCAACGATCAAGTTAAGTGAGACAGAATAAGTGCATGAACACTGATCTATAGGGACTGTGCGATAGTCCACTCTTCAAGAAAGAAAAAGAAAATTAGGCCAAACAAGAACAAAGTTCAGTGATGAGACAATAGCAAGAATCGAGAACAGTAGCAGAATAGATCCATCAAAGAGCAAACTACTCGAAGTGAATCTATGACTTTTAAGTGAATCCTAGCTATATTACGTTTTGGACATTTAAGTTAATGTAGCGATTAGATAATTAGATATAGAGTAGAGGAAATAAATGTGTGATATTTACTGTTAACAAGTGGCTGGACTACCTATGTTTTATAGCCATGCAAGAGCTAGTGTGTCAGTGAAGCTATTACACTTTTCTCCCTCTCTATGTAACCCTATCCGCACACAGACCGGGCCAAACATAAATTTATTAAGATTAGTCATAGGGCGATCTAACTAGCCGATCCCCGCAGATGAAAGACGAGTGGGTAATAGCATTCCATTGTGCAGAGCGCAGCAACAATTGACCCACCGTCACACCCACGAGATTCTAATTAGGCCTTTACAATTTTCAGTAGGCCTAAAAGACAACAGCTGCGCCTTCTTCTGTAATAATAATGGTAACCTGCATAATGCGCTCTGATAGAATTGCAGTATGCATGTGGTCAGTTCTTAAGGCTGGAGATGCTCACATCTTGTAAAAAAGAAAAATCCACCTTCTCAGCTTGGAGGCTGTATGCTCCTGATTGCAACTGGAATTTTAGGTTTTATATTTTTAGTTATTTAGTTATTTATCCTGCCCTTTCAGATTCCATTTGACATTTCAGCTGGAGTTTGTCACGCAGTGCACTTGTACAATTTCTGCTACAGGTTAGAGTTGAAAATTCTGTTTCAGGACCCATGCAGACATATAGAATAACACAAATCGTTCATGTTGCGACACAAGCAGCATGGCTGAGACTAGATGAAGCCTTTTCTTATGTCTCTGTTTGAACAGGCCTACGCGCAAAGTCGGGTGATGCAACAAAGAAAAAGTTAAAGTTTCCTATTCTATTTCCAGGTGGGAAGGGAATATGATGTTGATGTGATGACATAATCCTTCAAGCAAACCTGCAATGTAAAATATGCCTGTTCAGCAGCTGCTGAGACTTGAGAGAAATAAAAAAAAAATAGAAAATAAGAATACAAAACAAAAGAAAAATAACATTTTTTAAAACCAACTCTTTCAATTCCAGATTTATTGAAATGTAGATCATTGTACAGTGTTTGAGAATGAATGAATGTTGCGTGTTGAGCAGACTTCATGTGTTTGGTATCGCTCTTTACAAAACAAATTATTATTATAAATATATATAGATATTTTTGTAACTTTTGTACCTGTGCACTATCAATCTAACCATAACTTATGTACACATATACAGACATTATGTTTTACATGCACATATAACATTCGAAACCTATACATACAGCAGACAAATAAAACTTTATCACAACATTCAAAACTGTATACCTGCAAGACTTGAGTATGTCTGAAAACGCCTTAAAATGCATCAGTCAACAACCTATATGTCATATAAATAATCACAGGCAACAACAATAAACTCAAACAATGGAAATATATCATTATATTTACAATCTGAGATCATATAAGTTGGATTTGAGAGGCCTCTTTGGAATATAATAATAATAATAATAATAATAATAATAATAATAATAATAATAATAATAATAATAATGACTAACATTTATATATCTCAAATTTTACACTCATTGCGCATAATAACAAAACATGTTGGCGACCATTGTCTTTCAGGGCAGCAAATAACAAATAACATAAACTAAAAGTAGACTAATTCTATTTAAGTAAAAAGTATTCCTATCCTATCCTATCCCATAACATGGAGGTCGTAGGGGCACCACAGATGATCGTTTAACCAGCGTACTCCATCTTTCTCTGTCCTCAGCAACCCTGATGGTTTCGCTCAGTGTCAAACCAGTCCATTCTCGAATGTTGTCCTCCCACCTCTTTTTTGGTCTCCCTCTTCTTCTACCTCCTTGCACTGTGCCTTGCAGGATGGTCTTTGCAAGACCTGATGATCTGGTGACGTGGCCATACCATCGGGGTTTCGTTTTTTCACCACTGTGAGCAGGTCATCGTGTTGTCCAATGGCTTGTGTAATGGTCTGTCGGACTTCGTCGTTGGTGATGTGCTGGGTATAGGAAATGCCCAGAAGTCTTCTGTAGAACCTCATCTCCATGCTCTGTATTCTTCATTGAAAATCTACTGTGAGGGTCCATGTTTCGCAAGTGTATAGGAAGATGGAGATGACAAGGGAGCGCCGCTGTCTTACCTTGAAATGTAGACTGATGGTCCTGTCTTTCCAAAAAGTATAAATAAATAAATAAAGGCATTCAGTTTGCTTGAGTTACTGATATTATAAAACAAACCAGCTGGAATAACAGTCAGTTGAAAGATAAATGAGATTCAATAACATTTAAAAAATCTTTTAAGTTTTATTCAATCAACAATTTTTAATACCTTTTTTTAAAATCCCTTTTTTGTAATACTAACTTTCGTCTAAACAAAATCAAAATTGCATACCATGTTTTAAATGATTTGTATGTTTAAAGCAATACTTATCATTTCCTGCATATTAATCTGATAAACATGTAACCCATGGGGTGTGAAAGGGATTGGTGCTTTAATGTATTCACTTAATCCCCCTCCCCTCCAATTTATATGGCTGTTTGTGTGTGTGTGTGTGTGTGTGTGTGTGTTTGTGTGTGCATTTAATTCGACTCCCTCCCCCCCCCATTCCCCCTCCAATTTAAATGGCAATTTGTGTGTGTGTGTGTATTGTTTCATTTAGATAGATTTGTGTGTTTTTGCCTTTGGTCCAAGCCAATGCATATGAACAGCACTTTGAGCAAACACTACGTCTGATTTTGCGCTATACAAAATATATTATTATTATTTATTATTATTAACCTTGTGCATAAAATACCCATTTAACATCAAACACACTGAAACAAGCATTTTCGGACATTTTTGTCTGAATGATTTAGTCCTAAGATTTGCAAGGAGGGTTATGATAATTATTATGGGTTATTTTATGATTTGCTAGTAATAGGAGTGAACATGGTTATGAGATGCTGCTTGATCTGCTCATATTCACTTGCTGGCAGTTGCGAGTCGGCAATAATAGCATCCACAGCCTCCTCTGTCAGAGTGTGGTACCCATCCAGCTCTGAAAGGGAAATTCAAACTGAATCATTGTAAAACATCATCATCTACAGAAAAGAATATTCACACTGCAAACACTTGTACCAGTTGAGCAGTAGTTTTGCGGTATATAAAAGCATTTCATTATTACAACAGAACCAATGTACAGCACTGTACGTCAAACACAGAATCATTATGCAATTATACTTTAAAACAGTCCAAGCAATGGGTGCTGAAAACCCGAATTTTTAACTTGCCCACTGGACCAGTGACCTAGTCAGAAGCCTATAAAGAACTTTCGTACAAAATGAAACTGAAATTTTTTGCATGTGATGAGAGGTAGTGCAGGATTCACTGAAACTTCAGAGCAAGTTGTAAACAAAGGGAGGGAAGAGTGAGAACAAAAATGTGCCTGAATTTTTAACTCTCGTTTGGTGAACAGACTAGTGCTTTCTGCAACCCTGAATGAAATGTCACAGAAGT
This sequence comes from Oncomelania hupensis, assembly GCA_036898135.1. Classification (NCBI taxonomy): domain Eukaryota; kingdom Metazoa; phylum Mollusca; class Gastropoda; order Littorinimorpha; family Pomatiopsidae; genus Oncomelania; species Oncomelania hupensis. The sequence goes on from CM072513.1 coordinate 31,674,200, forward strand.
GTAAAATGGAAATATATATACCTCTAATAGGAAGATGGCCGCCCAATTCTATACTTGCTACATTGAACTCTTCAGCTGACTTGGTACCTGAAATATATCATAATCATCAGAAATTCTGTTAACAAAATTTGAACGTTCATAAAACTGCAATAATAAATTTAAACATACACACAAGTAAATAAATAAAAACGTTAGACTATAACAGTTGTACAAATCCAAAGTCTTTCTGAACGGAGATGAACATTAGATTACTTCCCTTTGACCACTGTACACTGTTGTGTTTGTAACGAGGCTTTTGGTTTTTAACATGCTTCCACTGCAACAATGGCGTCCGAATGATATGCTGTATGAATGTTGCACTAAAACGCGCATGCTTACAAACATTGCCAACCTGACAAACACCAATGCACTTACCCACAAACTTGCGTCGAGGCCATATAAAGACACGAATAGTGGTCTTGTCTGAGTCCCTGCTCTCACCAAACTGAACTCCACGGCATATAAACAGGTTGTGGGCAATGTCTCCTTCTTGGAAGTAGCTGCTCACTGTGTACACTTCTCTGCACACAAAAAAACAAAAAACAATAACAACAAAACGTCAAAAGAATTGGCATTGATACAAGAAATAAATCGTTCAGAAACCAAACTAACCACAACAGTGACTGGTATTTTGAAGACTTTGTACTGACAGACAAATGAGAAGGCCAAAAAACAAGTGAAAACCTGGCAGGGGGATGGGGAAGAAGGAGGGAGGGGGGAGGGGGGCAAATGGGTAAGACAAATGAATTGCTCAAATACATTTGCAACTGCCAGTTCAAAGAGCTACTCAAGGCATTAATCAATGAGGTCCACAATGAAGTCTGGATCAAACAGCATTCCCCCATAAGACATGTGATGCAAACTAGAACACAGTGGACTGCCACTGACTGCTCAGCCAGCACAAAAAGACATGACAGGAGGTGGGATTTGGTTTTAACAAGAACAGGGGCAGATAAATGTGTATGTGGCTATATGAACGCTGAGGAATTTTAGGTTTAACAAAAAAGAAGTAAATTCAAGTAAAACTAGAAGGGCAAAGCCCATATGACTCACATGCTCCTCATAGAACTTTTAATATTTAACATGAAAATGAGTGCCCAGAAAAAACAAAATGAAATGGTGGCATTAAAATGCAAACTAATACTGACTTTGGTCTTTTAACATGAAAATGAGTGCCCAGAAAAAACAAAATGAAATGGTGGCATTAAAATGCAAACTAATACTGACTTTGGTCTTTCTATTCTCTTGACCTTGAGATGACATTGTACTCCAGCTCCAAATACATTCATGTACTTTAAAATAAAGTACAGCAAAAGTTGTATTATGCCCCCCCAAAAATGGTGACCAGGGAATGACCTTGACTTTCAGTGACCTTAACCTTGGGTGACCTTGACCCTCACGAGATCTTTCATGCTCCTCTGATCAAATAACCCAATGTTGTTGCATACTATGGGTAAAATAAAGAGTCATTCCACTGCACAATACCTATTTTAAATTTTTTTGGGCAAAGTCTAAAATTACGTTAACCTTCAGGATCAATGCAAAAATTGAACATATATATATATGAAAGATCAATCTATAATCTCTAAATACAAGTTTGGACTTAATATCCCATAGTTTAGGGTCAAGATCACTTGAAAGCACCTATACTAACCGACTTTGGACAGCTCCGGTGACCGTGACCTTGGAGTGAGGTTGACCAAATTTGCAAAGTATGTGTGTCTCATTGAAATCTAACATGCATCAAAGAATCATAAGTTCAATATTAATAACCTAGGAAAAAAAATGAAATGTTGTGAGAAATTGTCATTTTTTTAATTAGCATTTGATGACCAAGTGATCCTGACCTTGAATCGAAGTCATTCATTAACTGATCATTTATGATATCTCATGGTTATACACTATTTTACTAAGTTTGGTTGTGATAATTAAAATAGGTTATGAGTACTTAGCCATTGTAAAGTTTTTGCACAAACAGACGGCGGATGGCAGCGGACAGATGGACATTTTTTTAAATATCATTTTTGGACTATTTAGGACTCATATCAGATTTGCACAAATCTGGATTTTTTTTTGGGGGGGTGGAGGGGGGGGAGAGAGGAGGGAGCGCTTTGGAGTACATAGACTCACATTGCTATGCAAGTGAGTCAACAACGGTACCTGTATCTTTGAGGTTTCTTCTTTCTGTGAAAGCAGAGACACTATGGTACCCACCTGCTAACCTCTTCCACTGAGGAGCCATGAAGCTGGAAAGCGAATCCAGGAACTGGGATGGCTGTATTCTCGTACAAGTGCCCCACTAATTGTGTTACAGGCTGTCAAGATAGAGAACACTGTTAAAACGTTTCATCACACAATCATCCTGATAATATTGAATAACATCCTACAGTGTAAACTGTCAAACTCAGTCACCCATAATACAGTATACAGTTCATATGCACTAATAATACATAATGGTAATGGTACAGGACGCAGTCAATATACAAATTTCAAAAATAAAAATTCGATTTTCTTTCCGTCTTCTAATAGCGATCTCCCTGCCTTTACACCACCTGTTTGAGTGATGGATGTGTATTTGGTGTGTGTGAGGGTGGATGAGACAGGTGAGCGTGTATGTTGGTATAGATCGCCGCGCTTTGAGCCTGATTGATTTGGGGAAAGGCGCGTATATAGCATCCTGTATTATTATTATTATTATTATAAGTGAGATGACAATCTACATGTACTAATGATATACAAATAAGATGATACAAAAAAATCCTGACTGAGAAAACCACACACTCACACTAACATTACAGCTTGTAGAACACTCTTGAAAATGATTTAAACAAATTAACAAATTTATATTTACAACTGTACAGTTTGCTTCAGCTTCCTAGCTATGCTCTTTAGAACTTAGCTGTTTATATATAAAAAATATAAAAGTGCTTACACAATAGTCCACAATGAGTTCATGTTCCAAATAGTAGGCATGATAATGGAGATGGTTGACGGATGCAAAGGCACACAGGCTGTTGAAGCCCACCACAAAGCCCCTGTGGTAGAAAACAGGCAAAAACTTGTTGGTGTATACAGAACCATGTGCTCGAGTATTTTTAAAAACCCAACTGGTAATGTGATTATGATACTGTTGCGTAACTTTATTGCATGTACTCCAGAAATCACAAAAAGCAGAGAATATTATTCAAAGGGTCTTTCTAAATACAGTGCATTTAAAAGTTTACTTTCATCTCAAAGCATCAGAACCTTCTTTGTGAAAATAATGTCTGCAACATTTTACCTCCATTTGCAATCCTTATGTTTGTTACATACCTGTGGCTACTAAGAAGCATCATTTCTAGAACAACTCTTACAGAGGTTTCTGTGACCACCTGAAATAACCAAGTAAAACTGTCAAACACCTCAAAAATATAAAATAGTTTGAGAGAGTGAGAGAGAGAGAGAGAGAGAGAGAGAGAGAGAGAGAGGGAGAGAGAGAGAGAGAGAGAGAGAGAGAGAGAGAGACTTTAAACACTTTTTTATTAGGGATAAAGATTTTAGACTAATGACACAGTCTAATCTTCCAATCATTACATTACATTACATTACATTATTATTGCTTTAAGTCCAGGGGACTCTTCCGAGCCAAATCAGGACCGGACAACCCCCGATCCGCATAAAAGATCTGCTGAAACAACCCTAGTGGTAAAACCGAAAGCTCTCCACCAGCCAGTCACTTTACAATAAAGACATCCCACGCAGGGTACGGCTGAGGCTTCACCCCAACTTATCGAACCCCTGTTTACAAAAACAAAATAGAATACAAACATCATTATAAATTATCAACAAAACACATACATATAAAATGCCTACATTGCTAAATAATAACATCATAGGAAGCCCTAGTGACCACCTGGCAGAAAGCGTCCAATATTCCCAAGCTGATCCAACAGACCTCATACACAAACAAGGAGTCTTGTCCCGGAAGAGTTTTCAAGAAAAAAGGTAGGAGACTGGTCTAGCGAAGAAGACGAACAGTGACAGGCAGGAACACATCAAAACGTGAAGCATCACAGACAGCAATGGACTCATCATCAGATGACAAAAATGCGCCATCACGATCAAGGTCACTGCGGATATCAGCAACCTTCTTAATAAAATAGTTACAAAAAATGTCTGGCAGCTGACATAAAGGATGCGTGGTAGGAAGGACACAGTTTCTTTCTTTACCTCTAAGGTGATCACAGACACCGAACAGCTGCCTACTAATCTCACTGTTTAAAATCTTGTTGCTAAAATAGGCAGACTTTGCGCTATGTACTATCTGTGTCACGCGTCTCTTGGCAACATTATAAATCTGCTTGAATACAGTCAGACCACTCTTCAACCACCTCCTCTTAGCCTGATGTCTTTGTCGCTTAGCCTCCCGGAGATCCTCCCTGATACTCGTATACCACGGCTCCAACCAACCAACCCTGACCTTGCGGCGGGTGACGGGTTGTTGTTGTTGTATCAAATTTTATTCATCAGATTAACATAAGTTGTACTGATTAACAACAAATTTATATTTACAACAAATAAATAAAATTTATAAAGGTGGCGGGAGCGTGTCTATCTAGCACAGCACTCAGTGTGGCGTTTAGCTGTTCCACAGAAGGGCAGAGGTCTGGAGACACCTCCACACTGATGTCGCGTTTAAAGGCCTCTCTGTCCATAGCGCGCATGTTACGAACCTCCCTGTAAGCAAGAGGGGCAGGAGGAGCTACAACACTGAGGTCACAGACCACACAAAAATGGTCAGAAGCAAGCTCCTGAGTGACGGTGGTCGACTGAACAATATCGTCTTTAGGACGGTGCATAACCCAATCAATTATATTACCTTTATTATTAGTTGGCTGATCAACAGATTGTGAAAGACTGAACATGTTCAAAAAACTAATCATTTTGACCATACTGGAAAGATGTGGTTCATTATAATGAAAGTTTACCAACAACAAACGAGACAGACAAATTATTACAATGATCAAGCATTTCAGGAAATTCTTGGAAAAAAACAACATCTGTAAGCTTATTTTTCTTGCTAGGATAAGTACGGTACAAACAAAAGAAGTTAATTGATTGCATAGATGGTACTGAAAGTGTCACTTGAACAACTTCGAAAGAGGAATGAATGAAGGAGAAAGTGGACGTGAAACCAAGTTGACTGGTCAGAGTATCTCCGTAAACAACGGCGAGGTCTCCACCAAAATGCAAGCGAGGGAAAGACTTAACAGTAAATCCGGATGGTGCCAGATCAGCACACTTTCCCTCATCACCTTTCACACGAAACCAGGTCTCTTGAATGAACATTATATCTATTTGTCTGTCTTTGATAAATTCACACACAGCTGTGCGTTTTTCAGCTGGTCCAAGAGACTGAGCATTGAACGTGGCAATGCGTAAATGTTTATCAGCATGCAGGGACAGAGAAAATCCCCGAGACGTTGCCCGAGTCGAAAGTAAATAATATTCGGAGAAACCTAACGCTCAGAACATAATGTTCTGTTCAAATGTGGCAGAATCATACTCTTTATAGTCCCAACAAACAGTAAGGAAACTTTTCTCACAATGTAAAACAATTTTTGACAATAGCATTCACACAACACGGGTGAACAGTCAGTTTAGAATAAAACATCAATTCATTAAAAGCAAGAAGCAGCTGAACCACGCCAATCCTCCATCCAACAATCCAACTCTAGAACCCCGCTGCATTAAAAACAAAAAGTGAACGATCAGTCTCGATCTCAGGCCACACCGCTCCCCTCACTCCCTGCCTCATCTCGCTCCCTTCCCAAGTCGTGCAAATGTGACCTCCAGTCAGAAAGTTCAAAGAGGAAGTAAACAAAGGTTAACCTTTAGGCTGCGCTGTCTACATACGTAGTACGAGGTGTTTAACGCTAGAGTAATGCGATGTCTACGTACGTTGTACGAGATAGTATAAGGGAGGTAAAAGCGTTTATTAAAATAAATCCTTGGTCATGACAATGACACAAAAGTTGTTTCCCTTCAACTGTAATGGTTTGGAAAGAAAAATCTTTTGGTTTAGAGGTAATTTTCAAACAAAATGCACGTGTCGAAGCACTTGTTGCTGGCAAAATTTTCCGCCTCGTTCGTCCCATCATGGCACGCAGAACATACACGGCAGAAGAGGTGGCGCAAATGTTTCAAAAAGAAAATTTTGATGATGATAGTGGGGATAAAGATTTTGATGCGGGTGATGATGTTTATTTGACGGAGGCTGGAGGGAGTGATTACGATTCGGACGAAGAAGAAGATCGCCGCCTACAATCTTTAGCAGACGATGGTAGGTGAAAAAAAAACTTGTTATTTTCACTAGATCTATAATAATATTATTTGCCTTTTACACAGACTATTTCTGTATTTATCAGGCGTTGATTACAGTCCATTTTGGTTCACATAATTTGTTGTAATAAATTTTATTTCTATTTTGCAATTCTTTGCGTATGATGGGTGTGCAGTTGAGTGAGAGTGAATTTGTTTGCTCATGCCCCTAACTTTCCATCCCATAATTGTACTAACCAACAATCTTACACTTTTTTGTGTATGTTCTTGGAATCTTTATTCAATTTCCTTTCATTTGATATATACCTTTATATATCTAGGTGTAATAGTTTAGCAACAATGGCATATATAATACGGCATGTGTGTTTTTAATCATAAGTCAAAATTTTCTTTAGCACAGAGCAGGAAAAACATGTCAGCAGGCTAAGGGTTAATTACCTGGGGTAGACAGCTGCTTATTTGAGGTATCAATAAGCAATGACCATACTCCATAGGGCTGACATTGATCACTAGCGCATGATGCTCCTCTGCATCCTGCACGCAAAAAAACAGTATTGCAGTGGAAGACAACTTCAAAACTTGCGAATAGCATGTAAAAACTGACGTTTTCCTAGGAAAAAGTCTTAACAAGTTTAATAGACCATTTGCATAGAGTGTTTTCAGGTGTTTCAGAATCATCAACCAGATGATGCTGGCCGCTTAAAGGGAGAAGAGATACTGTACCTCATGATCACTGCTGACAGTGCCATTTGTTCTTGCATTGTCCCCCTCAGCCTGATCTTGGGCTACGGTCAGATGTTCTTCTTCCTTTTCTTCTGTGTTTTCCTCCAACTGAACTGCTTGCTTGGCCTGAAAGAAAGTGACTGACTGTAAAATTGAGAAACAGGAAAATATGTTAGAAAGAACGTATGAGAGTATAAGCCAAGGTTAAAGTCTGTGCATGCCCGCATTCCACCAAACAGACTTTAAAGATCCTGCTGCTTATGTAATAATAATAATAATAATAATAATAATAATAATAATAATAATAATAATAATTGATTGATTGATTGTTGCTTTAGGTCCAACGGACTCTACCGAGCCAAATCAGGACCGGACAACCCCCGATCCGCATAAAAGATCTGCTGAAACAACCCTAGTGGGAAAACTGAATGCCCTCCACCGACCAGTCACTTTACAATAAAGACATCCCACGCAGGGGACGATTGAGGCTTTACCCCAACTAATCGAACCCCCGGTTACAAAAACAAAATAGAATACAAACATCATTATAAATTATCAACAAAACACATACATATAAAATGCCTATATTGCTAAATAATAACATCATAGGAAGCCATAGTGACCACCCGGCAAAAAGCGTCCAATACTCCCAAGCTGATCCAACAGACCTCATACACAAACAACTTGTCCAGGAAGAGTTTTCAAGAAAAAAGGTAGGTCATTGATCTAGCGAAGAAGAAGATAGTATAGCAGAGTGATAGGACAGAGCAGGAATGGGAAAGAGCAAATGAGGAAGACAGCGACAGTGGGAATTTAAAGCACTAAATTTCCAGAAAGTGGGGATACTATTTATACTGAAACCCCCGGCACTCCAACGGGGGTATTGTTGCCGCAGTGAATCGGTCATGCCTATAAAGGAAAGACAGGTTTTCAACTGGGACTTTCACTTTTCCCTTTATAGGTTAGAACAATCTACAGTGGCAAGATTGCTCATGACCCCAAGGGTGAATAATAATAATAATAATAAGGATATTTATATAGCGCTTTTTCCCAATAAACAATATCAGTTGAAAGCGCAGTACTCTGGCATTCTTTATGTCATAGGAGGGTGAGTGCCAAAACAACAACCAGCAAGCACTATGTTCCTTAGCCTTTTACATGGTTGCCCAGGATTGTGTTCGCTTTTTTGGGCATCAGATGATGTGCCCAAAAATTGCTAGTGGGTGCCTCGGGCACACCAGCTCAATTCCTATGTGAGCAGCACTTTTCAGTGCCTCCGCATTTCGCATGCTGCAGGCTATTTATAGCTTGCCTGCACCCCCCCCCCCCCCCTTCCAGTGAAAGGAAGCATCGGCGAAGCTATTTATAGCTAGCCTGGCTGACCTAACCTCAAAATCTGAAAAGCTTTGGTTGAGCCGCTGTGCGGGCGGCTTAAGTTAGATCCTGTATTGGCTAGCCTCTTAAGCTTGAAAAGCGCTATAACAGAGCCATGGAATAAATAAATAGATAACACTTGTGATATTCTGCCACTGTGATAACGATGATGAAGATGATGATGATGATGATATTCTGTAACTATAATGATGCTGATGCTGATGATGCATTCGAGTCTCATCTCTACATCAGCAGACATGCTGCATGCTCGTAGTTATTTTTGAAAACCAACTTATCTTCAAGAAGAAAAAGACTCCATGTAATTAAAAAAAAAAGTTTCTTGTCTTGAATTTTACTTGATTGACAAAACGTTGTAAGTGGGTGCCCTTAAGATTAACTCTTGACTCTTCTTGTGCTTGCGTGCTGTCTGTATTTTTCAGGTAGAAAACAACTTCCTGCGGTGGCACCCAGGTGAAGTTGAACTGGTCCGGGTTGAACGGCTGACTGATGCTGCGAATGTCTTGTGGTTTCCTACGTTCTTTGGCCCTCAGCAAATTCAACTGTGGAGAAACGTGGTTATTATAAATTTATGTGCACATTTTATTTTTTGTTAAATAAAGCAAAATGAAGCTGTTTCTGATTTTTCTAAAAGGACAAAGTTACAAGTTCCTATTAGTATAACAGACCCAGACTAGTCCTTTGACTGTACTACTATATAGAATCAATAATTCATTTATAGATAGATAGATAGATAGATAGATAGATAGATAGATAGATAGATAGAGAGACAGACAGACAGATAGATAGATAGATAGATAGATAGATAGATAGATAGATAGATAGATAGATAGATAGATAGACAGATAGATAGATAGATAGATAGATATCCTGACTGTACTACTATATAGAATCAATAATTCATTTATAGACAGATAGATAGATAGATAGATAGATAGATAGATAGATAGATAGATAGATAGATAGATAGATAGATAGATAGATAGATAGATAGATAGATAGATAGATAGATAGATAGATAGATAGAGAGAGATAGAGAGATAGATAGATAGATAGATAGATAGATAGATAGATAGATAGATAGATAGATAGATAGATAGATAGATAGATAGATAGATAGATAGATAGATATCCTTGATACTAAAACATAATCAATACATTGTGATCATCAAAGTTTATTTAATTGCTATTGACTTCAACCCCATGCACCTTTCCAGATTTTGCTTTTTTTTTTTTCAATATCACACAAGCTAGTCACACAAGCAAAGAGATAATCATGCTACATACAAATGTTACCAACTCTGTATACCTGGGCAACATAATGTTTCGACCCTGGGATGATGCGAGTTGTGATATGATCAATGTCATAACGGAAGGCTCCATTTTTCATTGCTGTATCCCATCTCTTGCGAAGATCCTCATCAAACTGAAACAAGTCATATTTTATTTAAAGTTGCCCACTTTGAAGTATTACTTTATTGTTAGAGTTTACCCTGAAATTCACACTGTTGTAACATGCATATAATTATATAATGTTAGAGTGATGTCCAGGTTTTTTTTATGTTTTCAAAGCAAATATATCATTACATGTGTACAATTATTGCAATACTAAATTATTAAACTAGAAGTATAAGGTCAAAGCCCATATGACTCCGATGCTCCTTATGGAACTCGCAATATTTAACATGAAAATGAGTGCCAGAAAAAGCAAAATGAAACAGTGGCATTAAAATGCAAAGTAATGCCAACTTTGATCTTTCTATGCTCTTGACCTCAGGCTCCAAATACACTCATGTACTATCAAATAAAGTACAGCAATTTTTTTTTTTTAAAGCCACAACATACCTTCCCCCCCCCCCCCCTCCCCTCCGAAAACACAAAAGTGACATTGGCCTTTAGTGGCCTTGACCTTGGGACGATCTTGACCCTCATGTGATCTCTAATGCACATCTGATCAAATAACCCAATGTTGTTGCATATTACGTGTTAAATAAATAGCTATTCCACTGTACTTATTTTTTGTATGTTATTGTAAATGACCTTGACTTCCAAAATCAACGCAAAAACAAAACAAATATATATGAAAAATCAATCTATCATCTCTGTTTGGACTTAATATCTCTCATAGTTTAGCCTATACTAACTGACTTTGGACAGCTCCAGTGACCTTGACCTTGGAGTGAGGTTGACCAAATTTGTATAGAGTGTCTTATTGATATCTACCATCAAAGAATCATAAGTTCAATATTAATAATCTAGATGAAAAAAGTAAAATGTTTTTGAAAATGTTTCATTTTTTAAAACTAATATTTGTAGATTCTGTGACCTTGACCTTGAAGTGAAGTCATTCATTCACTGACCATCTATGAGGTCTCATGGGTATACACCATCTTATCAAATTTGGTTGTGATAGTTGAACTACATTCTGACGAGATATTAATCCACTTGCAAGTTTTGCACAGACGGCGGATGGCGGAAATACAATTTTTTTTTAAATGTCACTTTTGGACTATTTAAGCCTATCCTCGCATATATATGCAAAAATCTGGATTTTTTTTTGTGGGGAAAGGAGGGTAGGGTGGGGGGAGGGGATACATATAAACCCACATTTGCTATGCATGTGAGTAAAAAAAAATCTTACTTTGCTTAGTTCGAAGATGGAGCCCAGTTTCCAAGCATTGGCATTGTATATGAAGTCATTGGAGCCATATTTAAACATGTCAGAGTTCTGCAAATATAAAAACTATTTTAACAAAATTAATGTTGTTCCAGTAAGTCTGGAAATACAAATAAGTGTGTGGTTAAGGGAGTAGTATTGAAAGGAGTGGGTAAAGAGATTCAGTAACAGTTGCGGGGAGAGACGGTAATAGTGATAAGCATGTGTATGGAGAAACTCTATTGAATCTTCGCTAAGAATAAATAGGCTAGTCTACTATCATAAAGGCAAAGAAGAAGATAGTAATGGCGATGGAAAAATATTAACATGAGTCTGAAGAGTTTTTAAAACTTTTACACTGGATAGTGATGTGATCATAGAAGAGTAAAATTAATCCACATTATTGAGGTGAAAGCCAGTTTTATGGTACTGTTAGAAAAACGCAGTTCTCTAAAATAGATACTGAACATTAGGCCTATCCACATTATCACTCACTTCCGGTCGATGCATGGGTGGCTGCACAAACGACTGCAGGAACTTTCTCAAAGATTTCTTTTAAAGACCGGCAGTGCCTCACGAACAGCAATTTGCGACCTTTCAGGTGAGAGGTTACTGTCCCATAAAACGCATGTTTCGATTTTGAACAGGTCCAAACAAAACTAATACGAGACGTAAACACACTGAACGGCACAGCTAACTGTCATATATTTCGCGTCTGCTGTACTCAACTACCGTATACAACTTGGTGTTCACAAGACAAACATGTGGCTGTTTAAGTTTGCAGACTTGTTGATTAACAGTTGTTGACAAACTCTGCTTTGATTAACAGTGTAAATGTTTACGTAGAGATCGGCAGCAACATTGAAACCACAACAAACACGTGTATGATGCTTGGTCACGTGACGATCAGCCGGTTAGTGGTTGTCTCCCTTAGACCATTTCTCTCTCTCTCTCTCTCTCTCTCTCTCTCTCTCTCTCTCTCTCTCTCTCTCTCTCTCTCTCTCTCTCTCTCCCTCTATGGCTAGACACAGAACTGAAAAAGCCATTAATTTTAAAGATTATTTTAAAAAAAGTGGTAAAGAAGATGAATTTTAAAAAACAAACAAAGAAATGCACTAACTTAACTCAAAAGAGAAAAAAAAATCAAAAATTTATGAAAAATTTAATATAATCCCAAAACAATTTTAAAATGATTTGGAAAGCAGTTAATCATTTATCAAACAAATCAAGTATATCAAGAGTAATTAAAGATATTTCTTCTGATACTCTGAATTTACATTTTTGTTAAAACATCTTATATGATTATTACCATTGACAAATCGAAAGAAAACAATCTAGAGAAACTAGCAATCTTTTGTAATTCTTAGAACATTAAAAACAAGCTAGACATTCCTTATTTGTCTAAAGAATTTGTATATAAAGCACTAAGAACCTTCACATTACATTACATTACATTACATGATTATTGCTTTAGGTCCAATTTACTCTTCCGAGCCAAATCAGGACCAGTATAGCCGAATCAGGACCACAAAATCAACCACAACTTCACTAAAAGCGGACTCGTCCCTGATCCGCATAAAAGATCTGCCGAAACAACCCTAGTGGTAACATTGAAGGCACTTCACCAGGCGGTCACTTTACAATAAAGACATCCCATGCAGGGGACGCTGAGGCTATACTCTAATTTATCGAACCCCCGTTTACAAAAACAAAATAGAATATAAACATCATTATAAAATATCAACAAAACACATAATATAAAATGCCTACATTGCCAAATAATATCATAGGAATCCCCAGTGACCATCTGGCAGAAAGCATCCAATATTTCCAGGCTGATCCAACAGACCTCGCACACAAATGAGGAGTTTTGTCCCGGAAGAGTTTTCAAGAAAAAAGGTAGGTGACTGGTCTAGCGAAGAAGAAGTTAGTAGATTGATAGAACCGAGTAGGAATGAGAAAGAACAAAGGAGAAAGACTGTGGGAAAAAGTGGGAATTTAAAGCACTAAATTTCCTGAAAGTGGGGATACTATTTATACTGAAACCCCCGGCACCCCCACGGGGGTCTAAGAAACCGTAAGCAAATAAATTCAAGAGGAGTTGATGAATTGGATAGTAAAATATTAAAATTGCCCACATCATTTATTACTGACACTTTAACGTATATAATATATACAACTTCTGCATCTATAGACAAAACATATTTTCTTATAATGTAAAAAAAAAAAGCTAACGTTATACCTCTTTTCAAGAATGATGAGAGCAGTGACCCATCAAACAAAAAGGGCCTTTCTACTCTCTAAACCTCTTAAAAAGCACATAAATAATAATATTCTTGATCCTATCTTATTCTATCCTATCCTATCCTATTCCGTAACTTAAAGGTCGATGGGGCACAACAGATAACTGTTAACCAGCGTACTCCCATCTTTCTCTGTCCTCAGCAACCCTCATGGCTTTGCTCAATGTCAAGCCAGTCCATTCTGTTTTTGTCTCATTCTTCTTCTGCCTCCTTGCACCATGTCTTGCAGGATGGTCTTTGCAAGGCCTGATGCCCTGGTGATATGGCCATACCAATGGAGTTTCCGTTTCTTCACCACTGTGAGCATGTCATCGTGTTGTCCAATGGCTTGTGTGATGGTCTGTCGGACTTCGTTGTTGGTGATGTGCTGTGTATAGGGAATGCCCAGAAGTCTTCTGTAGCACCTCATCTCCATGCTTTGTATTTTTCATTGTAGATCTGCTATGAGGGTCCATGTTTCGCAAGCGTATAGGAAGATAGAGATGACAAGGGTGCGCAGCAGCCTTACCTTGGATTGTAGACTGATGGTCCTTTCTTTTTCAATGGACTTTAACCTTGTTAGGGCCGCTTGTTTGTTTGTGCGGTCCTGGAGAGGACTTCCTGTCGGGACCCATTGTCTGATACAATGGCTCCTAAATATTTGAAGCTATTCACTGTGTTGAGGGATTGGCCTTGGACTTTGATGTTCATGTCGATGCCATTGGTGTTGTTGGTCACCATTTTGGTCTTCTCTGCATTTATTTTCATTCCATAGGCTCTGGAGGTGGTGTCAAGCCATTGTACTAGTGTCTTGTTCCTTTCCAGCCAATCCATCAATGTCATCCACAAAACAGAGGTTGGAGATTGCTATACCCCCCTATGCTGACTCTGCCTTCGTGATCTGCAAGGGCATCTGACATGATGCGCTCTAGGAAGATGTTGAAGAGTGTTGGAGAGAGTAGGCATCCTTTATGCACACCGATTGTTGTTCTGAACCAGTTCTGATGGCATTGTTGTGCAGTGCACTGCACTGGTGGCTTGTCATACAGGCTTTTGATGATTTCAATAATTTTAAGGCTGATGTTGTACACTCTCATCGTTGCCCACAAAGCTGCATGCCAGTCTCGGTCAAACGCTTTCTTGAAGTCTACGAACACATGATATAGATGTTTTTGGTGCCATAGGTATTTCACAATGCATAAATCTGTAAGCCTTCTAGTATTTTATTTTATTTTATTTATTTATTGTTGTTTTTGTAGTCAGGGTGATGAAGTTCTTTTTCCTATTAAAAATTCAGTTCAACGCACAATTCGCATGCATTCGCACACCAAAAATGAAATGAAAAATGAATTAAGAAAGGGTACATCAAATAGAAGAAAAAAAAAAGAAAAAAAAAAAAAAAAATATATATATATATATATATATATATATATATATATATATATATATATATATATATATATATATATATATATGTGCACGCCAGCAAATGTTGGTTGGTTGAGACCATGTGGTACCACGTTTGCGGACCAGGTAATTGTTGTGGAAGACGGATAATGAGCAAAGGAAGACAAGAAAAGATGAGTTTTAGATTTTGTTTGAAGGAGATTAAGGGTTTGCTGCGGAGAGGAAGTGGGAGTTGATTCCAAGCAGACGTTCCAGAGGCAGAGAAAGAGGGGGATCCAGCAGAAACAAGTTTAGTTCTAGGGAATCGAAGAGTCCGAGAATCAGAAGCTGAGCGGAGGTTGCATGATAGTGTGTACAGATGGGTGCTGTTTGAAAGGTCGGAAGGAGCAGAATCGTTAATGCACTTGAAGCCGAGAAGGTTCACTCTGTAGAGTATTTTCCCCCGTGGGAATACCGGGGGATCTTTCAGTATAGAAGTTTAGTGCTTTAAGCTTTATCTTTTCTATCACTCTTTATATTTCTGCCCACTTTTCTTTTCTATTGTTGACAGTTTTCACTCTTTCGATATGTCATTCATCTGTATTTTTTGCATCAGTCCCTTTCTGCTGTTTTCTATGTTCTTCTTTAGACTCCTTGCGTTGGCCATGCAAGGCGACCCATGTCGGGGAGAATGGAACCCTGGAGGTTGAGGTCACTGAAGGACTGCGGTCCTTCAAACCAACACACCTCTTCGGCCCAGACTTCTAGATGGGAGGCTTGCGTATATTGCCCTAGCTCTGCTAGAAGGCTGCGGCTCATGGGTCAAACCTGAGCAAGACTGTAGTGGCAGTGCAGACTTGTTTGAGTGTATATCTCTCCTGTAACCCTGGTGTGTTTCCTTGCTGGATTTTACCTCTTGGATGCATCCCCTTGTTGGACTCCATGGTGAGTGGTGAGCAGGGGGGATGAATAAGAATTAAAAACATTGCATTCACCCCAAAACATAACTACAGAACTACAGAGGACAGAACGGACACGGACAGATATATTGAAACTATAAAGAAGTCATGTGACACTAGAGTTGATGGGGCATGGCCACGTTTCTTGGTTGTGAAGGAGGCAGATTCAGCTATGCCACTTGGCAAGCTGTCCTCGTTTGCCATACACAAAGGCTTCCAGGCCATCTCGACTGTGGGTTATAAGGATGTAAAGAAACTGCGATATCGGGCCTTTCTGGTGGAGTGCTCGACCAAAAGGGCGTCGGATTGTCTTCTGAAGAGGAATTTGACAGTCTTTGTCGATAGACCAATAAAGGTTTCTGTGCGTGGACGGTTGAATTCCTCCAAGAGAGTCATCCTATACCAAGACCTGTCTTACATGTCGAAACAGAAATCCGCAACGAGCTGTCCAGCCAGAGGGTCACAGCAGTACAGGTAGTGTTTGTCACCAAGTGATCCAAGCATACGCTTACAAAAACACTTTAAAAAAACAACTTTTGCCATGGCCAAGTTGCCGGAGCCACTCAAGGTGGGAAGTATAGAGAGAACAGAGTCTTGAGGCATACCACAGGTAAGTAGGACTGGAGAAGAATTGGCACTGTTCACTGAGACTGAAACCTGTCAGAAAGATGTGTAGAGAACCAGTTAAGTGAAGAGCAGAAAATCCCAAAATTGTTTTCAAGACGTTGGAGGAGGATTGTGTGATCGATGGCATCAAAGGCAGCAGAGACACCGAGACGTGAGAAAGGAAAGTTTCCCAGAGTCAGTGGCAATCAAGAGGTTATTTAAAATACGGCCGAGGAGCAGTTTCAGTGGAATGATCAGAACTGTAGGTCGACTGAAATGAGCAGAGAAAGTTGTTGGAAACAAGATGTTCATTTATCTGTTTCAGGACAATCTTTTCAAGGAGTTTTGATATAATAGGTTGTGACTTCAAACTCCGGCTGAACAATAACTTTTTTTTTTAAATAAAAAAAGAGAAAAAAAGAAAAAGAAGGGCAAACTAACGAATGTCATATTTAATAATTTATTCGTTTAGTAGACAACAAAAATCGGCTGTAGCTATACACAATGGTACATAATTATTACTAGTCTAATAGTGTCACATAATGTAATCAGGAACCCACTCTCCCCCCCCCCTCCCTCTCCTCTCCACCTCCCCCGTGGAGGTGCCGGGGGTTTCAGTATAAATAGTATCCCCACTTTCTGAAAATTTAGTGCTTTAGATTCCCACTGTCGCTGTCTTTCTCCTTTGTTATTTCTCATTTCTACTCTGTTCTATCAATCTACTATACTATCTTCTTCTTCTCTAGACCAGTCACCTACCTTTTTTCTTGAAAACTCTTCCGGGACAAAACTCCTCATTTGTGTGTGAGGTCTGTTGGATCAGCTTGGGAATATTGGACGCTTTCTGCCAGGTGGTCACTGGGGCTTCCTATGATGTTATTATTTGGCAATGTAGGCATTTGATATGTATGTGTTTTGTTGATATTTTATAATGATGTTTGTATTCTATTTTGTTTTTGTAAACGGGGGTTCGATAAATTAGAGTAAGCTTATAGCCTCAGAGTCCCCAATGAATGAATGAACATTGAGGTTTAACGTCTGCACCCACCATTGGCGATATGGCAGACGGGATAACCATCCCAGGAAAAGAGGGGTAGGGACCTAAATCAACACTGAACCACCAAAGCAATCATACTGGTAAAATGGACAGTGAAAATGGCCACATTTTATATCGCCCACCACGGGATTCGAACCTGGGTCATCGGTGTGCCAGGCGAACGCTCTACCAATTAAGCTACTGCGGTGGGACCTCAGCGTCCCCTGCTTAGGATGTCTTTATTGTAAAGTGACCAGTTGGTGGAGTGCCTTCAGTGTTATCACTAGGGTTGTTTCGGCAGATCTTTTTTAAGGATCAGGGGCGAGTCCTCTTCCAGCGAAGTTGTGGTCTTGATTTTGTGGTCCTGATTCGGCTCTTTGCAGTCCACTGGACCCTGTAAGCAATGAATAACTAACTAACTCCCCACTCCCCCTCCTCACTCAAGAAGAGCACAATCCGCCCCAGTCGTGCTCTTTAATGAAATAAAACAAAAGCGAAATGGACTCAGCCTAGTGTGGAAACAGACTACCCCCAACGCCCCTTTCCCATCCCCTTTTTACACCTTTCTCATATTCACCTAGTTATTCACTGTCCTATTTTACAGAAGTGATTAACAACTCTTGGCATGGCTTCCGGCTGGATGACGCGCATGCTAGAGAGCGGAAGAGAGGGAACTCTTGCCCTCTCGCTGGCCCTGGGCCATGAGCTGGGCATTTTTGACGTCATCATGGCGTCACTACAGCCCATGACGTCACTAGAAATTGCGGAAAAGGGGAAGCTGAAGGAAAGGTAAGATTTCAAACACATACTCCCTATGCACCTATATGTAGAGCTGCTTGTCTCATTAAATGTATACTGTGCCTGCTGTGAATGTAGATATTTTTTTATTCGTCACCCGGAAAAAATTCTGGCTGCCTTCTCAGCAAAAAGAGCGGCAACCGCAAAAGCACCGCCACCCAGGACTTTGATTGATTGATTGTTGCTTTAGGTCCAGCGGACTCTTCCGAGCCAAATCAGGACCGGACAACCCCCAATCCGCATAAAAGATCTGCCGAAACAACCCTAGTGGGAAAATTGAATGCCCTCCACCGGCCAGTCACTTTACAATAAAGACATCCCACGCAGGGGACGGCTGAGGCTTTACCCCAACTACTCGAACCCCCGGTTACAAAAACAAAATAGAATACAAACATCATTATAAATCATCAACAAAACACATACATATAAAATGCCTATAGTGCTAAATAATAACATCATAGGAAGCCCTAGTGACCACCCGGCAGAAAGCGTCCAACACTCCCAAGCTGATCCAACAGACCTCATACACAAACAAGGAGTCTTGTCCAGGAAGAGTTTTCAAGAAAAAAGGTAGGTCATTGATCTAGCGAAGAAGAAGATAGTATAGCAGAGTGATAGGGCAGATCGGGAATGGGAAAGAGCAAATGAGGAAGACAGCGACAGTGGGAATTTAAAGCACTAAATTTCCAGAAAGTGGGGATACTATTTATACTGAAACCCCCGGCACTCCAACGGGGGTACTGTTGCCGCAGTGAATCAGTCATGCCTACAAAGGCAAGACAGGTTTTCAACTGGGGCTTTCACTTTTCCCTTTATAGGTTAGAACAATCTACAGTGGCAAGCTGCGGGTCCGGGTAGCTCAGTTGGTAAGAGCGTCTTGCTAGTAACCGAAAGGTCGCTGGTTCGAATCCCGGATTGGTCAACGTGTGATCATATTATTTTCCCCTTTACCAACAACTGGCCCGCTGGTGTCAGTATAAATCGGACCAGTAGTCACCTATATGCGAAAGTGTCGTGTGACTATAATCTACAAACAACAGTGGCAAGATTGCTCATGACCCCAAGGGGTACCACCCAGGACAGAGCGGGAACAGGGCCTAATAGTGCAAGCTGGGTGTACATTGGTTTATCTGGCACTCAAGGATATGAGCGTCAGTTCCATGCGGTACAGTCAGTGAATCAGCTTTTTTGGACCAGAAAGTTAGAAATAGCGAGAAGGAAGATATAGGCACTTAATTCTCAAGTTGGCCATGAATAAAGGGAGATCTCTTAAGACGCTTTAAATTTTCTCTGAGCCTCTCCCATACATTTATAACCCCTCTTTTTTTTTTTTTAAAGCCTTATCGTCCACAACTTTAATGAAGTTGATTTAACATCTAACCAGTCGCTTCTGTTTAAGCTTAACTGAATACCCACATGTGTATTATTATGAAAATGCTGATTCACTTTAAACACTGAATATCTATTTATCTATCTTTCCTTCAGTCAGTAATAAATTCTTTCTTTCTTCATTTGTTTGTTTGTTTGTTTGTTTCCATTCCTTTTCTTTTTTTTTCTTCCCTTACTGAGACTTTCTTACTCCTCACACTTGGTGGGTGGTCCAGCTATGATCGCTGAAGGTTCACTGGACCCTATAAACACAAGTCATATGAAATCAAATCCTTGCACTTTATTAGTACATACACTAGTAGTACTACATGCATTGATTGATTGAAACAAAACCCTTGTGATGGTTGTCAGTTCATCTTTAGAAGGGATGAGCTCTGAAGTCGTGATTCTGATTTAGCTTATTAATTATGCAGTTTTTACCAGTTTTCTTCAGGTTTTCTTTTTTTTAATTACCTCACTAATTATTGCAGTTTCAGCCAAATTTCTGTCTATTTTCTTTGTTCCTAGTTATGACACGTGTCATTATGTCATGTCCTTTGGATGGGGTTTAATTGAAATGACTATTATAATGCCAGTAGTTAGCAGCTTAATATCATTATTAAACGTGTATTAAACGGCCTTTGATATTTATAATTTGCCTGGTTTGTAAATAATTCAATAATGGTATTGGATGCAGTCAATCTACGAGGGTCATTCAATACATAGGGTGAGTGTTTCGGTATAAGGACTTCTAAGGTCATCATGGACAATTTTGTGTGCTGTCCCAACAGATAAGCTCAAATCCTTGCAATGTCATCCACTGTCACCCTTCTGTCCGACTGAATGAGGTCATTGACTGATTCGATCAGCTCAGGAGACCTCACTTCTGTAGGCCTCCCAGGCCTGTCTTCATCCTCAACACTGCTCCGTCCTTCTTTAAACAATTTAGCCCACTTGTAGACATTTTTTTCGGCTGAAACATGTTGCACTCTTCAGCAACCAAAAACTTGATAACTGACCGCTGTTCAATCTTGGAGCATGCTTCTTGGTCGGCCATCTTTGTTAACGCTAAAACTCTCAAAGGTTTTTTTCAATCTGCAAAAAAAATTTCAGCCATGTGAAAAAGAAGTTAAAAAAAATATATTTTTTTTAAAGTAAGCTTCCATCTGTATTAGAAGTCCTTATACCGAAAAATTCATCTTATTAATTTATTGAATGACCCTCGTAAAATGTCAAAAATACAAATTCGATTTCCTTTCCGTCTTCTAATAGCGATCTCTCCCTGCCTTTACTCCACATGTTGGAGTGATAAATGTGTGTTAGGTTTGTTTGAGTGGGTGAAACATTGTGAGTGTGTATGTTGGTACAGATCGCCGCGCATTGGTGATTTGGGGGAAAACGCGTATATCGCTTCCAGTATAGAAATAGTATAAGAGCTGTATAAATTTATGTGTGGTGTAATTGTGGAGGCACCATCAGTGTCAAAATCCATGGATAAACTTTATCCATGGATAAACTTTACGATTTAGTTTGATCTAGGTCTACTCCTTTGCAAAATTCATAAAGCTCTCATCTGTTGAATATGTGTAGAGTTTGAGGCAATTTATAAATGTAAGAAAGAAATTTGGTGTATTGGTGTGATTTCAAACACATTTCTTATCTGTGTTCATGTAGGTTTTGAGGTAAATAATGATGGCCAACATCACGCTGAAATCAACTAATCCAAAGAGCATGCCTTTTTTTGAAATTTAACAGCTTTTTTTTTCTTCTCCTTTTTTTCTGTAAAGACTTAAAATATATATATAATTTACGTCTTACTAGGCCAACACAACAAGAAACAGATTTGATTGATCTCTAATATTGGCATGCTTTTGAATCTTGCATTTATTTTGCTGATTTGAGTGGGTTTGCGAGAGAAGATGGGGGTGATTATTTTTTCCATTTAGAGTTTTGTGTGTAATTTATTGTGTGGGCATTGTAGAGTATCAAGCACGTTCAAACAACGTTGGGCGTAGGCTTATACGCTGTGTTGGTTTAAAGGTACTAAAGCGTTTTCAAGTGTTTATGATCTAGTGACCTGAGAACGTTAAAATGGGGCCTTTTTAGGTATGCGGATCTATGCCATATCATCAGTGCCTCGAGGTTTTGAGAAAACCGGGGATGTTGAAGGTTGGAGGAACTGTCTGTGACAGATCATCTCTCATATCAGTATCAGCAATAGTCTAATGTTGTTGTTGTTGTTGTTGTTGTTCTTGTTGTTCAATTTGGAACGTTCAGTTGTTCAATACACACCCATTTTTGGTCTGTTCATCTTTAAACCCCCTTCCTCTCCCTCGTGCCTTTTCTCCCCACCCCACCCCACCCCACATCGTATGTTAATGCGTACCTACCTCTTCAATACCTCCATCCTTGCCTCATTTTTTTCCAGCCCCATCACTCTCCCTCCCCCCGGAACCTTGTCCCTTCTTGGCTATCACCAAGAGTTTATATCGTACTACCCCACCTTCCTCTTGGCATGTTCCCGCCTAAACTACAACTAGGACATCGTATACGCGTATCCTTGATTTTCAACGAATCAAAACGTGATGGGCGAGATATAGAGTGTTATTTAGCCCCCAAGCGTATTATACATGCACGATTATTATTGGGGGTCCTGTCCTTTTGTCTGATCATTCCTACTTTTTTTTTAATTCGGTTTCCCGTTCCTTGTTCGTGGGTGACCCGTGGTTGGTTGCAATGTCTCCTTATTTCATTTCGTTTTCTTCATTAATGAATTTATGTATGACACTCATTACCTCTTATTTGGAACGTATCGAAGTACAAGTTAGATTTTTCATCAGATAATGCAAGCCCCCATGTTTCTAAGTACCGACTTTGCATTGTCTGAATAGAGAAAGAGAGAGAGAGAGAGAGAGAGAGAGAGAGAGAGAGAGAGAGAGAGAGAGAGAGAGAGAGAGAGACAGAGAGAGAGAGACAGAGACAGAGAGATTTCCTGATGAAAAGTCGGTACCTAGAAACATGAGAGCTTGCATTTGTCTGAAGAAATCTAATTATATATATATATCTTATAACGGGTAAACCTGTAGCTTTATTTTTCTACTCTTTTTCCACACGACGCTGATAACAGATCCGTAGCTGGGTGTGTTGTTATTTTGGAAGTCAGTGCGTGAATGTTTTAAGGTCACAAAATGGGTATGTTGTTAGCGCGTGGTATCTCAATACGTTACCTCCACTCTGCGCACCCATGCTAAGTCCGGAACTGTTTTTCTTACTTCTGTTTACACTAGAAGAATTTTTTGCAAGATTACATGATCTGAGACTCATCCTGTTGGGTTGGCCGTACTCTTCCGTCCCAATCCTTCCGGGGAATAGCCCATATTCTCCTTGTTTATTTCTCCATATTTAATGTATTTTTGTTTTGCTTTAATTAAAATTTATTCGCCAATAAGTTTTGTAATAGGAAGTGATCTCTCGCTGTTGAATTTCTTTTTCTTCTCCATGATATCCCCTCTTGCGGTTCACCTTATTTCTTTGTCGGATACCATAAATCGATATCTCTATAGGGCAGTTCTGTTGTTTTGTCTCATCTTTTTGTGTTATTACAGCGAAACAAAACCTAATAACCTTATTTACAACGGAAGAATTAGTGCAAGAAGAAGTTATCTCTTCTTGTTCATTGGTCCATCTCATTCTATTTCGAGTCACCCCAGATCCTACCTTCTTTCTTTATTTTAATTTATGTGTGTGTGTGTGTGTGTGTGTGTGTGTTGGGTGCGTTGGTGTGTGTGTGTGTGTGTGTGTGTGTGTGTGTGTGTGTGTGTGCGCGCGCTTCCTTGTTTACACAGTATTATCTGGACAAAACAGTGAACATTTACATAACTTGTATTGACATGCCTACTTGTTTTGACGTCAGAACAATGATCCGTTAGGGTTTAGGGCTGGGTTAGGGTTAGAGTTAGGGTTTGGGTTAGGGTTCGAGCACTGCAAAGTACTTAAAAATGGGGACGAAATATGACACATTGTTAGCACAACGTATGTGGCGTTTCGGGAAAGTCATGATAATACTGTGTAAGCTCGGCTGTGCGCGCGTTCGTGTGTGTGTGTGCGTGTTTGTGTGTGTGTGGGATTGTGTGTGTGGGCACACTTACACAGTGTTATCTGGACAAATCAGTGAACATCTACATAACTTGTATAGACGTCTTGTATTGATGCCTACTTGTTTTGACGTCAGAACAATGATCCGTTAGGGTTAGGGTTTGGGTTAGGGTTAGGGTTCGAACACTGCAAAGTACTTAAAAATGGGGACGAAATATGACCCATTGTCAGCACAACGTATGTGGCGTTTCGGGAAAGTCATGATAATACTGGGTAACCTCGGCTGTGTGTGTTTGTGGGTGTGTGTTGTTTCTCTTCCACTTCCGATTATACTTCCGTTGTATTACCTAAAATTGAAGGCAGCAGACAGAAATTTAATACGCAACCCATTAGAAAGTTACTTTTGATTGCATCGGTACCCTCTCTACTCAATTGTTTTGTGAAAATTGTTGATCAGTTGTTTTGTGAAGTAACGGACCAGTTCGCTTGAGCTGTTGTTGTTGTTATTATTTTTGTTGCTGTTGTTGTTAGTCTGTGGAATGTAAACAACACTTAGAACTTTGGGACCTTTTCTCTTTATTATTCATGCAAAACAAAGAAGTAGTTAGTATTAATTGAGGCTTCTATCCCATGGAAGCCCACTAGCCCATGGAAGCCCACTTTGCCAACCAAATCACTGTTGTTATCGATTGATCTAATAAGTGCACCGCATGTTTTATCGTACTTCGGAAGCAAGATTAAAGCTCTGATGGGTTCCAGGGATCGCCCTGCCAGATATTTTCCATCGTCGATGTTATAAAGTTGTTATTCTACAGCCACAACAAGCAAGGAGAAATGTAACACGACAAGAGTCGAGTGTATTCACCCAAATCCATCCATCCCTATATCACCTTTATTAGTGGTATTTTCTCTCTCCCCACCCCGACCTCAACCCCTTTTCGCACCCACCTACCCACACCTCTTCTTTTTCTTCGTTGGTGTAGGCAGCCATTACATTACATTACATGATTATTGCGTTAGGTCCAGCGGACTCTTCCGAGCCAAATCAGGACCGGAATAGCCGAAATCAGGACCACAAAATCAAGACCATAACTTCGCTAAAAGAGGACTCGCCCCTGATCGGCATAAAAGATAAATTATGCCGAAACAACCCTAGTGGCAACACTGAAGGCACTCCACCAGCCGGTCACTTTACAATAAAGACATCCCACGAAGGGGACGCTGAGGCTATACTCTAACTTATCGAACCCCCGTTTACAAAAACAAAACAGAATATAAACATCATTATAAAATATCAACGAAACACATACATATAAAATGCATACTTTGCCAAATAATAAAATAATAGGAAGCCACCAGGCAGAAAGCGTCCAATATTTCCAAGCTGATCCAACAGACCTCACACACAAATGAGGAGTTTTGTCCCGGAAGAGTTTTCAAGAAAAAAGATATAGGTGGCTGGTCTAGCGAAGAAGATAGTATAGTAGATTGATAGAACAGAGTAGGAATGAGAAAGAACAAAGGAGAAAGACAGCGACAGTGGGAATTTAAAGCACTAAATTTCCAGAAAGTGGGGATACTATTTATACTGAAACCCCGGCACCCTCACGGGGGTTTGTAGGCTGCCAACCTCAGTCTGTTGAAGGAAAGTCATAAACACAGCTAGTACGTAATTATAATAAAAATCCGAAAGTTACAAAACACATTTCCAAAAGTCAATTCAGCGCCTTTCTCGGACACCCCGTTAAAAACAAAGTGGTGTTCAAGCAGTGTGTCCAGCAGGTCTTAACCGAAATCTGTTTTGTTTTGTATTCAAAATGTTGAAGTAAACTCCGCATTGTGCTTCTACTGTTGACCCAGTTATTGCTGACAAACGTCGACTCCTCTTGGCTTGTTTACTACCAAGAGCTCTGTCCCTGGACTTGTACTAGAAAAGCCCCGTGTCACGAGCAGGTCACCGTTCGACTTTTGGAGAAGGGGAAACCCCTTTTAATTTTTCTGCCCATCTTTGCTAACTGGAAACATCAGGGTAGTATACAGCACCTGAAAAGGAGACAAACACGACCACGTTCTATAGATCTAGAGGATGTTGTTTAGAATGTAAAGGAAGAGAAAAGTTTGGGCAGCTTGTTTGTTAATGGTATCTTTAATTAAAACCAATCTGAAGTCTAGATTAAAATTGCAAGAAAAAAGACAGAGAGAACATTAAGAGAACATTGAGGTTTAACGTCTACACCCACCATTGGCGATATGGCAGACGGGGATAACTATCCCATGGAACAAGGGATAGGGACATATATTAACACTGAACCACCAGAGCAATCATACAGCTAAAATGGACAGTGAAAATGGCCACTTTTTATTTCGCCCACCCCGGGATTCGAACCTGGGTCATCGGTGTGCGAGGCGAACGCTCTACCACTTAAGCTACGGCGGTGGTGCGAAAAAAAGACATTATATTTCATTGACAATAAGAGATGGCTAGTTGCCTACATATTTTTTTTTAAATTATTATTATTATTATTATTATTATTATTATTATTATTATTATTATTATTATTATTATTATTATTATTATTATTATTATTATTATTATTATTTTATTTATTTTATTTTATTTTATTTTGTTGGCCTTGCCTCTAATAACGTCTCTAAATATTTTTGCGATATTTGAACCTCAGCGTTCTGTCCGAGCGTTCAAAAAGTCGTCATCTGAACCAGTAAAATGCAATGGCTTATCTCCATTAAAATGCAGGCACAGGCGGACCACAAACGTCCCCCCGTGGGAGTGCAGGGGGTTTCAGTATAAATAGTATCCCCACTTTCAGGAAATTTAGTGCTTTAAATTCCCACTGTCGCTGTCTTTCTCCATTGTTCTTTCTCATTCCTACTCTGTTCTATCAATCTACTGTACTATCTTCTTCTTCGCTAGACCAGTTACCTACCTTTTCTCTTGGAAAAGCTCTTCCGGGACAAAACTCCTCATTTGTGTGTTAGGTGTCTGTTGGTCCATCAGCTTGGGAATATTGGACGCTTTCTGCCAAATGGTCAATGGGGCTTCCTATGATTTTATTATTTGGCAATGTAGGCATTTTATATGTATGTGTTTTGTTGATATTTTATAATGATGTTTGTATACTATTTAGATTTTGTAAACGGGGGTTCGATAAATTAGTGTATAACCTCAGCGTCCCCTGGGTGGGATGTCTTTATTGTAAAGTGAATGGCTGGTGTAGTGCCTTCAGTGTTGCCACTAGGGTGGTTTCGGCAGATCTTTTATGCGGATCCGGGGTGAGTCCTCTTTCCGCGAAGTTGTAGTCTTGATTTTGTGGTCCTGATTCGGCTCTTTGCAGTCCGCTGGACCCTGCAATCAATGAATAACGAACGAACGAACCACAAACGTTGCGGAACGGGACTAGTAATGCCCAATGCGTTGCTGGGTACTGGGTACTAGCCAAGGGAAACGTATCTGTGCCTGTAATCTGAATTTGACGCTCAATTACTGCTTGAGCAATAATCCGTGACGTTATTAAGGACCTCGAGTACTTTTTAAGCTGCTTACATGTCCATCGGAGAGCTTCCACCTCGATAATGTGGATTTATATACTATTTTATGATCATACTATCTAGTGTTAAAGTTTGAAAACAATGACCTCAGGCTCACTTTAAGGAAAATTAAAGAGAAAATAGTTCTAGGTAGAATGCGTATGTGTGTGTGTGTGTCTGTGCGTGTGTGTGTGCGTGTGTGTGCGTGGGTCTTATTATTGGTCTTACGTAAAATTATAATTTTATGTGGAGACAGTGGGGTTGAGAAAAAAATTCATATTTTACACAATGCAGTATATTTATTTAAGGCAAGGAAAAAAGAAGTCTAATCATTACAATAAAAAAAATAATGACGATTGTTTTGAAATGGTCACACCTGATTGGCTTAATTGCAGGATTTAAAGCAGGAATTTTCCAGTTTAGACCGGACACTGATTGTCGCTACGCCATAGTTGCATAACCGATGCCGTTAGAATTGTACTATGATGTAAACGTTCTAAATTTAGCCCAATTTAAAACAGAACAAGTACCATTGTACCCGGACAGCGAAGATCGTATTCGTTTTTTTACAGTGCACTGTTGCAAAACGTGCTACATTTAACAGGAGTTCAGTGCAAGGTGTGTGTGTGTGTGCGTTTGTGCGTGTGTGTGTGTGTGTGTGTGTGTGTGTGTGTGTGTGAGCGCGTGTGTGTGTTAAAGATGGGTAGTTAAGTTTGGAATTGATTTGCCGATATTTCATGTCAAAGAAAATGTGTTTACTGTGTGTGTTTTCACGATAGGCCTATTGGGGTGAGTGTTGTGTGCATTGCGAGTTCGTTTTTTCATGCGCCTGCGGGTTTCAATGTGTACATCTCATAATGATCAGAAGGCGAGGTGTTGTTTGATAATGCTTTGTCGAAACTTCTGAATAAATTGTCAAAATGTGCCTATGGTTTTGCCTGCAGGACTGTGATTCTGGTCTTCGGCAGCTTAGGTAACGTGCACCGCAGAGTTGCATCGGGACTTAAACTGACTGGCATAAACAATTCCACTGCCCGATGGCTGGCTAAGTATCTTAGCGTGAGTGCCATCATTGTTTTCTAGGCGTGTCTGGCAGAAAAGATGTCAAGATTTACAAGTTTAAGACACTTTGATCCGTTGTTTTTGTGCACTCCAGTATTCAGCAACAATTAATTTACATTAATTAATATTTATTCGATGCCTGCAGTTATAGTAATGATACCTTGTAAAGGTCAGTTCAATGTATTCCTTATTATATATGTATAATTGTCCATGCATACGATAAATAAGGTTTCACTCTTGAGTATAATTATGTGCGACCTAATTTGACTGTTTTTTGTAAAGACTAGCAGTAACAAAAAATGCGAGGTTGCTTCACATGGATGTTTCAATAATCTTCTTTTTTCAGAAAATGCATGATTGTGTTTAATAATTTATTTAATCGTTCTTAAATAGCGCTTTTCCAGCTCAAGAGCTGCTCAAGGCGCTGGCCGATACAGGATCTAACTCAAGCCGCCCGAGACGCCCTACCCTTTGAACTTATTTATTTTAAGGAACACCAAATGACCTTGTTATTTATATAAGCTCTGACGTGTTAACATCGTGATCTATAAAGAGTCCATTTATTTTTAAAATACAATTAATTCAAACATCCGATATTACAAGATGGTGCATCAGTGCATTAAAAGTGTATGAATGTTAACCACACTGTAAACAGCGCGAACAATGAGGAAAAGACACAATCAAATCCATGTGGCCTACTAAAGACTGTATAAGGAGCATTACTATTAAAAAAACAAAACAAAAACAGTGCAGTTGTACAGCTTTGGGTATATGGTATTAAATCCTATCAGTCTTAGTGTCTAGTATATAACTGTCAGTCACACGTCAATAACAACACACACACACACACACACACACACAAACACACACACACAGGTAAATCGATGCACATTTAAAGAACACTTTTACATTAAAATATACCATGGAAAAAATAAGAAACGTGCATATGAATAAAAGAATGAATTACTCCATCCCCCGTCCTTCCCACCCTCTCGCTCGTCCAGGTTTGCCCAGTTGTCTGGGGCCCTGGACGAAGCACCAAAAGCGGCACGTTGTCATCTTGGTGGGCGTGCGTTAGATCCTGTTCGGCCAGGGCCTGGAGCAGCTCTTAAAGCAGGTAAAGCGGTATATATTAGAACAGGTATAATAACCCGACTCTGAGTCACTCATCTGAGTGACTGACCAAATCTGAAATTGTTTTGGGGGTCCGAGTTTGCAACCCGGATTTTGTTCCACTGTGTGTTTACCACCCGGATTTTTTGTATTTCAGACATATCTGGAAATAATTTGAAATAGGGGAAGAGAAGAAGGGTGGGGGGTTCGGGTTCAGAACGAGCCAACTCTCGGCTTATCGGTCTGTCCGTCGACCGTTGGAAGCCATATCTCGAGAACCACTGAACTGATTTTGACCAAACATCATAGGAACATTATCTTGGTTAGTGGCCTGCCTCCCGTACCATCCTATTTGCTCTACCGCAAATGTCAAGGTCACTGGAGTCGTGTTGTTACTAAACACGTTTTGCTCAATATTTCAACAACTTGGTATACAAGTACTTCATACCACGTGCCTTCTGTCAGTAAAAGTCCGGTTGTCGGTCAGTAGGTCGGTCGGCCGGTCTGTCGCTCCGGATTTAACTTTTTTTGTTTAAAACACACTTTCTGCATTATCTCAAGAATAACTGAACCGAAATTCGTCGTTTTTATCTTGCGGATACTTTACCTACTTCTAAGCATTTTACATCATTCGTATTTGGATTTTCTTAAAGGTCAACTCATTGTGCTCCGCCATTTTCTAAAACCGATTTGCGCTGTATCTAAATGGCTCAGCCGATCTGGATCATGTTTGGTTTTCAGATAGTTAGATCGTGGTCGATTATTTCATGTTTTCCCTTTGCAGCTATCGCCGCAAAGAAAATTATCACTTTTGAATTATTTTTTTTTGGAACCTGTGTGAATGTTTGGAAAGACATTTGAATGGCTTGCCAACTTGCCACTGAGGTAAATATAATCGACTTACAGATTGCAGGTTACTACTGGTTCATATGCATCAAACGAAAATTAGTAAACTCTGAAATCGAGTCGCACGCATCCGGCCGATAACACAAGATTACAACTGGCAGAATTCCCAAATCACACACTGCAGACCGAATTAAAGTTACTGACACATTTATTTGAGAAAATGACATATAAAATTCAAATTTTGATACGCCTTTGTCAAAGACGCACGTGTAAAGGTGTGTATGTGGGGTGAGGGGAGGTGGGGTGGGGTGGTTGTGTGTGTTTGGGGGGTGGGGGTGTATGTGTGTGTGGTTTGTGTATGTGTGTGTGAGTGCTTGTTGTTTTTTTTTTTTTTTTTTTTTTTTGGGCTGACAGTAATGAAAACTTTTATTACAACTTGTAATTATGATAATGAATAGAAAATAAGTCAACACGTCAACTTGAAATAAAATAAAATGATTGACAATTTGGAAGGAGAGTCAAACTGACCCTCATATTTATTACAGTTTCTCTCGTAATAATATTGGCTGCAGAATGAATAAAGAGGGAGTACAGAAATAAATAAATATTCGCCAAGAGAATATGCGCAAAGGCTTTCAAGTTAATAATCAATACTACGTTATAGTTGTCGTTGTGTGTTACTGTCGTTGGGTGTTGTTGCTTCTGTTTGTACCTGGTTGTGATGTGATCAAACTGCGTAAATGAATACGAATAATATAATAAATAGATATATATATTGTCCTATATCAAATGATAAACAAAATTGAGGTTAATATTTAACTGGCTATCGAACTAGTGTTAGCATATACACATTGTTGTCGGTGCTTTTAGTCAAGATATCCGAATACACTGTGTTTATTTTTGGTGATATTTCTTGGTTTTTTATGTGATGTATAAATAAATAAATAAATAAATAAATAATGAACCGCATTAACAAAAGCTTACAAAGGGACAGCTATGGGTCGTTGGGATGGGAGACTAGGATGCAAGAAGTAGTCTATATCAAAGCAAGATTTGCCTCCTTGAAATTTAAGTTAGGCATGCTTTCAGCAGCTTCTTATACATGTATTTACAGGGGTAGGAAACGGGTTTCCCTGACACTTTTGTCGTCCGTGCAAGCCTTTAACTATGAATGTTTACGGCCCGTGAAATTTAGTGCAGGAAAATCCCCTTTCAAATCACAAACCCTAATTTTGTAGACAAATTGTTTACAGTAAGACGCAACCAACAGTTAGGTCAGCTTTGGACGTTAACCTTCTACCTAACATAACGAGTTATGCTTCCTGGTGTGCGTGCACGTATGTGAACGTCTGTGTGAATGTGTGTGTGTGAGAGAGTGTATGTGTATGTGAACGTGTGTGTGTGTCCGTGCATGTATGCGTGCGTGTTTGTGTGTGTGTGTGTGTGTGAGCGTGCACGTGTGTGAATGTGTGCGTTTGTGTGTGTGTATTTGTGCGTGCGTACATGTGTGTGTGTATGTGTGTCTGTTGTAGATGGCTTCACGACCTTAGGGAGTGGATATTCACCTCATCCGGAAAGCCCCAACTCCCTACTCGTACTCTAGGCTCGGCTACGTTGTCACATCGGAGAACTGATAGACAAGGGCAGTAACGTGTTACAAAATATTGCAAGGATCTGGGATGGAAAGAGTCCATAATATGGTTTGTTCGTAGGCTTGGTCTGTGGGTGGCGGGTAAGCGTTGGCGGAAGAAATCACTCCAGTGCAGCACACTGCTGGATATTTCGTTAAAGTAATAATACTGTAGTGTACCGCTCAATTTTGATGACATTTTCAATATTTGTTGTTGTTAACATTAGTTTGGGCTTATGCAAGGTGGGTCATAGAAAAAGGAATTCCCCCTGTTACCCTCGCAAATCTCTAAACCTCCACTCACTGTATATATTATAATTATATTTATTTATTTATATGCTTGATGTAGTATAAGATATTTCTGCGTTACAGAAGAACAATCCCGCTGTAATCACTACCGTTTTATTTTGCACATTTGCCTTTTTCCATCACCCCATCAAGGAAAAGATCCATTCCGGCACTCCTGCACACCTACAGGCAGTCGGCTGAAAAAGAAAATCCATGTTCCACTGCATGGGATAGTTAGGTATTCTTTGCTTAGTGTTGCTGTTATCCCATTGCTCCTGTGGGCGGAAGTCAGTAGGCGGAAGTATATTACAGCCTAATTTATAATGTCTATATTCGTGCATATGCTACGTTTATATGGGTTCAAAAACAACGAGCACCTGTTGTTTTTTATCCTCCATTTCTGTCACGGATGATAGCACTTTGAAAGATTTCTTGTAAAAGTAATTGTTGCCATGGTTTGACTTCCTTGATGCATGCGCGAATGGTAATACACACCCCTGCAATCGACGTTACCAGTATCACGTTCAGAGCTATCGTACCAAAATTGCAAGGTGTTTAGGGCTAGATATAGAAGTTCTAACTATTGCACACTATTAGAACTACTGCATTACCCCGCCTTATTAAGGTGAATCTGTGTAGGCGTATGTTTGTTATGACTACCCGCGGAATGTATCTGCCGAAGACCTTGAAAATAGCAAGTGGGGTGGCAGATTTTTCTTTTAAATTCATTGGTTCCTTCTGCTATTGAGAAAGCGGTGTCTTTTTTTACGAATACTGGTTGGCCCTATAATATTATATTTGTTGGAGGAATATTCTATACTCAGGGCTAAGGAGAGGATGGGACATTAGTTCTAGTAGGGCATTTTAGCGTTTTTCATATCATCTCAAGTCGTTCAATGTCGTGATCACATTTGAGAATGATAATGAAATCGGAAAATCCAAATATCTTGTGCATCTTGTTATTGAAATCCTATCCTATCCTATTCTATCCCGTAACACGAAAGTCGTTGGGGCACCAGAGGTGATCGTTTAACCAGCGTGCTCCATCTTTCTATGTTCTCAGCAATCCTCATGGCTTCGCTCAGTGTCAAGCCAGTTCATTCTGAAATGTTATCCTCCCATCTCTTTTTCTGTTTCCCTCTTCTTCTGCCTCTTTGCACTGTGCCTTGCAGGATGGTCTTTGCAAGGCCTGAGGCTCTGGATCGGAATTTCCGTTTCTTCATCACTGTGAGCATTTTATCGTCCAAGGGCTTGTGTGATGGTCTGTCGGACTTCGTCGTTGGTGATGTGCTGGGTATAGGAAATACCCAGAAATCTTCTGTAGCATCTCATCTCCATGCTTTATATTCTTCGTTATATGTGTGCTGTGATGCACGTGAGGGTCTATGTTTCGCAAGCGTATAGGAAGATGGAGATGACAAGGTTAGTTAGTTAGTTATTAACTGTTTATTGGGTCCAGCGGACTGCAGAGAATCGAATAAGGACCACAAAATCAGGACCACAAATTGGTTGAAAAAGGATTCACTCCTGATCCGTATTAAAGATCTGCTGAAACAACCCCAGTGAAGGACCTCCGCCTGCCGGTCATTTTATAATAAAGGCATCCCATGCAGGGGACGCTGAGGCTCCCCCGTTTACAAAACAAACAAAACAACGAATATTAACATCATTATAAAATATCAACAAAACACATACATATAAAATGCCTACATTGCTAAATAATAATATTATAGGAAGCCCTAGCGACCATTTGGCAGAATGCGTCCAATATTTCCAAGCTGACCAAACAGACCTCATATACAATTGAGGAATTTTTGAAGAGTTTTCAAGAAAAAAAAGGTAGGTGACAGGTCTAGTGAAGAAGAGTATAGTATAGTAGAGTGATAGAACAGAATAGGAATGAGAAAGAACAAAGGAGAAAGACAGTGACAGTGGAAATTTAAGGCAACACATTTCCAGAAAGTGGGGATACTATTTACGCAGAAACCCCCGTCACACCACGGGGGAGTAGAGATGACAAGGGGGCGCAGCAACCTTTACCTTGGAGTGTAGACTGATGGTCCTTAAGGTTTGTTATTGAAAACGTTGCCATTTTAACAGAACAAGTGATATTAAGATTCATTTTCAGGGTTGCCCACTCGCTACCTACAATATTTTGATGAACGTTGTGTTTTCTATGCACACACCCACACACACACACCCAAACACACACCCACACACACACACACACGCACCCACGCACGCACGCGGCGCGGTGAATGATACGGACCAGACGCGGGCAAATTCGCACACCCACCCAAACACAAACACGCAAAGACTCTTTCGCTCATTTTTCTCAATAAAACAGTTGTCAGTACGTGAATACGTAGGAGGAGGGAGGGAGAGAGAGAGAGAGAGAGAGAGAGAGAGAGAGACAGAGACAGAGACAGAGAGAGAGACAGAGACACAGACACAGACACAGACGTGATACGTGATTTGTTAAAAATATTGTTTTTATTTGTCTGAACAGCCATATTTGCAATCCACTTTTTAAGAGGTCGCGCTGTACTCAATAACCCTCATATATCTTTGTCATATATATCCGGTAAATGGCTAAAAAGAATGATCAGTTTAATTGTTAAAGTTATTAAGACAGGTAATATGTTTCCTGCGAAGATACTTGGTTCATTTTGACCTTGGAAGTTTCGTACATTTCCTCTTTGTCATTCTTTAAAAGCGACTTAGTTGTACATTGTCTTTTGTGGAATTTGAGGCAGATGGGGTCTGAATTGGGTTTTTAGAAAAAATATTTTTGGCGGAAAAAGGTGTATTAGAATATTTTATGACCTCCTCATTAAACTGGGGCATACTTATGTTTCCGTGACGTCGTCGTAGCGAGGACTTTGAAGTTTATTAAGTTCTATTAATTGAATTTTTCCTCATTTTGGTAGCAGGATTTTCGAGTCCACGGTTTTTAATTCATTTTCCGGGAAAAGGTCATTTGCACCTCCATCTTCTTTGAAATTATTTTCTGGAAGAAAATTTTTTTCCCCTCCCATTTATTATGCTTGAAATTCTCAATAACGTGTGCGTACGGTAATGACAAAACGTATGAAAACAAAACTTTACATTAATTATTCAGCACGCAACAAAGTAGTCTATGTATAGGCTTTGGAAGGAATATCCAAAGGCGCAGCACGCAACAAAGTAGTCTATGTATAGGCTTTGGAAGGAATATCCAAAGGCGGTTGCAAACAAAGAAGAAGAAGAAGAAGAAGAAGAAGAAGAAGAAGAAGAAGAAGAAGAAGAAGAAGAAGAAGAAGTAGAAGAAGAAGAAGAAGAAGAAGAAGAAGAAGAAGAAGAAGAAGAAGAAGAAGAAGAAGAAGAAGAAGAAGAAGCAAAACTGACATTGGCTTTAGCTAGAATATTATTTTTGAAGCACACGACTCTGTTCTTGAGAAGAAATATTCAGTCTGGATTGCAAACAAAAAAACAAAAAAAGAAAGGAAAAAAAGAAGAAAAAATAGGTTAAAAAACGTAAAAAAATCAAATTTCCCAGCGTTATTCCACATAACACAAGCTCAAAATTCTTTCAAATAACGAGGCAACAATACAGGTTGCCAGTTGTCTAAACGGCCAACGCCCGCTGACTAAAGCTTTGGGAAAACCAGGCTGAAGTAGGAGTCAGGTTTGATGTCATTTCTTCGCCTACAAACATTTGCAGCCTTCTAAAAAAAACAAAAAACAACTAGTTGCAAGTTCTATTTCCGATTTACGAAAAATTGTGGAGATTTCAAACTAAACAAAACAACCTTGGTGGCTTAAATTATAAGTGAAGCCTGTTTCCGATTAGGGTGGGTGGTGCGATTCGACTCTTCCCACCCATGCTCCCTTCCTGACTGCTTACACGTACTCTATTATTAATATTTGTAACGGTCACTAGGAGAATGCGTGCGAGTGTTCTTCTCATTGGCCACACACATTTATAATTTATATTGTATCTAACAGACAAACACACACACACACACACACACACGCACACACACATACACATCAAAAAAGGTAATTATTCTGCTCTTAAAGGTAGACAAAAAGTGCGACACACTGACTTCCAATTTCCTGTGCTTCTCCATTTGCTTCATTAATGGCCTGTCTTAATTGGAAGGTTTGTGGAAGGTTCACGAACGGTTTTTTTCGAGGTTCTCAGATCCCGAACCTAGTTTTGGACAAGAACAGTTCTGGAACTTAGGCTCGGGATCTAAGAACCCCGTAAAAAGGTTCGTGAACCTCCACGAATCTTCCAGGAACTTTATAGTTACAACAGGCCATTAGGAGTTCAAATGTAGTACAAATGCATTCAAAAACCTCGTTCTTCTTACCTGTTTCGACCTCTTCAATTAAGGTTTCATCAGAGGGGTTTCTTTATTGTCTAAAATCACTGGGGGGAAAAAAAGAATAGACTTTAAATAAAATAACAGAATTGAACTGAACTGATCAGAGGAATTTTGGCCTTCAACGCGTAGACTACACTGAGTGCACTCTATATTGTACTACATGGAATAGTCATTAAGACACCGCTGAAGAGTTCACCTTAGGAAGAAGCCAGTCACAGATTGAAGTTCTGACGAAGCTGCTTCCAATTTGGTTTTGTACCAACCCGTGTTATACCAATAATTATATTTCGTGTTTAGTGCTTTACGCGTACGGGGTTCTATTATTTATTTATTTAATAGTTCTTATATAGCGCTTTTCCAGCTCAAGAGCTGCTCAAGGCGCTGGCCGATACAGGATTTAACTCAAGCCTCCAGAGGCGCCAACTTGCATGCAGCCTTTGGGCGCATCGTAATAACGCTTCAGACAACGGAGCACAATCCTGGGCAGCCAGGGATGGGGGAGAAGGACCTAGATGCATGCTGGGTGTGTTCTTGTCACCGGCACTCACCCGTCTAGAACACGAGCGTCAAGATCTTTAAAGTCCGTTATGATGGAATGTATGCGGCACAGACTAGACCTCGGTTTATACTCTCACTCCCTGAAACCTCTCTTCTGTAGTTATGGTATACGTCGGTTATTGGCGATAATAATGTAATCGCTTAACCACTAATCAAAGAAAAGTCCCTTTTAACAGTATCTACTCGTTTTTTTGTAACGCCGTGAGACTTCCACTTCAACAGTTCTATTTGAAGCGGAGCCTTCTCTGCACTGAAGTCCCGCAGAAAAGCTGCTCCCTGTTTGTGCTAAGGCTTGTCATAATTAGTGGTAGTGGGACTGTTGTACGCACTATATTAACTGTTGACCACAGATGATAGATAAAGTGCTTGTGACCTCAATAACCCTACTCTTTATGCCTACATAGTGGCACGTAGTAGTGTCCATCCTTGATTGGTTTGTGGGTCGGAGTTCTTAAATCAAATCAACAAATCTTTATTTCCTCTCGCAAGGGACTATGACAGGCACTTGATCACTATAATAAAAACAAAATAAGAATAAAATGACAAAAAAATGCAATTAAAAATAATGATAGTATAATATTTGTTTATCCAGTGTATCTTGCACGTGATTTATTTTATTCAATTATTGTTTTAATAATAATAATAATAATAATGATAATATGTTGAGATTCAAATGGGCCTTCGTTAAATGTAAAATTACTATTTAATATAATGTGCGTCATTGATTATAAATTCAGTAGGAATAAATGAATGAAAATTTATTGAGCGCATAAACATTTCCACACAAAAGCTTGATCACAGCACAGTAATTGATGTTCTCTAGCAAATATGCGCTCCTGCTTTCAGTGAGGTCTAATACAAGATTTAGTTTTAAAAGGGTGTTAGTAAATTATATTATAATGACAAATCTTAACTGTTATCTGGTCCCTAAAGTTTTGATCAGTAAGGCTAACTTATTCATTTTTGGGTTGTTTTTTTCTGATCGAGATTTTTCTAACCTACTCGATATGAGCTCAGTAAATTAAACTTCAAGACCGAATGTCTTTTAAGCTGCTTACGTTACACGCTTATTTGGGAGCCTTCATCTCAATAATGTGGATTATTTTGATCGTACTATCTAGTGTAGAAGTTTTGGAGAAGAAAAAAAAATACTCCAACAAACAACAACCTCAGATTCACGTTAAATTCAAGCCATCTAAAATCACATAACTGGGTGACTATTGTGTGTGATGACTTTACATGCAAACGTTCATCCGTGAACTGAGTGCAACGGAGCATGCATGACCTCGTGCCCGTTACCGTAGGTATTTTTAGTTCAGAGCACCTAATTTGGGATGAACTAGTATTTCCTTTAAAGCTCCGCACCGGTTTGACCCATACGCTGATTGACACGTTATTTGGTCGTAGTAAATACTGAATACTTGCAATATCGCGGATCTATAGTTGTCTTCTTGTTTAACATTCGCACTTTTCTTTCTGTTGAACCCTTTGTTTTCGCCTGTCGTTAATTTGTTTCTTTAGATAAGTAAAATCAAACAGCTATAGTGACAACGTGATTTATTCTTCGTCCTTGTCACGTGATTCCCGCACCTCCTTCACGTCGCTTTCTTAAAATATGTATGCATGTCGTCTACTTGGGGGGGGGGGGGGAGGGGATGTGAGGAGTGGGGGATGTGTAGGTGGGTGGCTGAGTGAGGCTAGGTCATATTTACTGTATTAATTTGTTAAGGGACAGATTGGAAGATTAGACTTATTAATTAGTCTAAAATCTTTATCCCTAATAAAAAAGTTTCAAGTTTCAAGTTTAGGTCATGGGCAGAAATTCGCACATTTTCTTTCTTTCATTCTTTCTTTCTTTCTTTCTTTCTTTCTTTCTTTCTTTCTTTCTTTCTTTCTTTCTTTCTTTCTTTCTTTCCGTTTAGTTCACAATAATGAGAGACCGTAGACAAACAAACAAACACACACACCCACACACCCACACTCACACCCACACACACACATACACATATATATGATTATGGAATTGAAAGCCACTATGTCGCACTCTTTGTACACCTTTGAAAGCAGGATAATAAAAATCAATCAGATGTACTCCTCCGCTCTATTCCTCTCCCTCCCCCCCCCTCTCTCTCTATTACCCACACACACACACATTATATATATTAGAGGTATTCCTCCACTCTCCCTCTCACCCCCTACCTCCCTCTTTCTCTCTCTCTCTCTCTCTCTCTCTCTCTCTCTTTCTATTTATCTCTCTCTCATCTATAATAAGTCCACATCGCTATAACTTCAGTTCCTTAAAAAAAAATTAAATGCATACAGGCACGATGCACCTTTTTACTTTCATATTTCAACATTTGAAATTGTGTTATAATTTCCATCCTGGAAAATAAATGCCACCCCACCATTTGAAAGAAGGTTTAGGCGTTCAGGTAAAGGAAGTGGTCGCACATGTTAATATTCAATTTGCTTATCTTTAATGAGAATAAAATCGGAACTAGTGAAAGGCATTTCCAGTAGGCCTGTGCTTTTATATTGGTATGCAGGCCTATACTCTAGGTAAGTATTAGCCCAGTGGATATTGTATCGTCCTTAATGTTGTTTGTTATTAATGGTTCGCTTCGGGATAATCCAAAAATATACCACCTTACTATATTAATTATTATGATGTAAAGTCTGTATTTTAAATGTAGTTTTTTTTTTACACCTTGTGCGATTTCTAGTTTGAATGCACCAAGATTATATTTACTCGATTTTTATAAAGAAGACTGAAATATAGAAAGAAACAAGGAAATAAAGAAAGATTTTTAAAAAAGATAGATGAAGAGATATAAATGAAATGCACGAAAGCTTGTCTTAATTCCTCCTAATTCCTTTCAGGCGCAAGGCTTTTATTTAAGGAAGTAACATGAAGGAGGTGTGTAGTGGGGGGGGGGGGAGTTTCTTCTATCTCTCTAAACTTCTGTTCGTTCTCTTTGTCTGTCTTCTTATATTTTTCTTTCTCTTGCTTGCTTTTTTTTTCCTTCCATCATACTTCTTCCTCTAGCTTCTTCTTCTTTTTCTTCTTCTTGCTTGCTTTTTTTCCTTCCATCATACTTCTTCTTCTTCTTCTTCTTCCTCCTCCTCCTCCATCTGCTTTCACTCTCTCGATATCAATTTGGCAGTTTGGGGAATTTCCCGTATTCTTTCTTTGGAGGGAAGAAGATACAGGATACCTTTGTACAATAAAATTTCCATTTATGATTGTTCCAGTTGTCTTTTTTATGTCGCCAGTGTCGTCAAGCGTGCCGTCCGGAGGTTACGCGTGTCCCAATTCCTCTCCCTGCACTGGGATGGATGGAAGGATATATTATTATCGGGATTGTTGCACAATCAGAATATTTTATTTGTACGTTTCATTATACTTTCTCACGATTCTTCCACACACCTTTGTTGTTGTTGTCCTTGTTGTTGTTGTTGTTGTTGTTGTTGTTGTAATGGTGCCCTACTTTCAGTGTAGGTTTTCCGTATCCTTCACGAGGATTGGAGAAATATCGTATCAGGATGTAGACCCTAAATTCTTCACTTATTACTGTTTCAGGCGAAGTTTGTACTTCCTATTGTGCCCCTACTATTATCAAACCGAAAGTCGAATGGGGTGTGAGGTTAGATGGAGAGGAGGTAGAGGGAAGAGGGGCTTTGTGAGGATTGTAAGAGGTTGGGGGTAAGGAGCATTTCCATATCCTTTCTTCACGGGGATTGGAGGGAAAACGTTATCGGGATATTTGCTTTTTATAGTTCCCGTTAAAGTTGCTTCTGCGGGATATTTGCTCTTTATAGTGTGCATTTATAATGGTTCCAGGCACAGAGGGGTACAAGAAGGACGGTAAGTGTACACTGGACGTCTGACACGAAGGATTACAATGACTTGACTATGATTGTATATAGGAAGCTGCTTCCTGTAATACAAGAATTAATATGGCCAGTGGCTATGGTCATTGTTTACGGAGAAACGTGACAAGGGATATATGGTAGTTTTCCCTTGAAACAAACCAAACCGTTCTTGTTTGACTTGAACGGAAGTCGTCGTCATCACCATCATCATCATCGTCATCGTCGGTTTTGCCATAATCATTAATATTACTACCTCTACTATCTCTGAAAAACTGAATTCTACGTGGATTTGATGTTTTTTTCCTCTCTGAACTTGCAAACAGAAGAAGAATGAGGAGGAGGAGGATACGAAAATGAGGAGGAAAAGGGAAAGATGAGAAAGGGTACTTCGAGTACCTCGGGTTTCATTCTCTATTTGAATCCAATTTCGTCACTCTCACTCATTTGCCCGCTTACATCTTTTCATTTTGAACAGTAATATCAAAACATTGTACCCAGGGCGTTTAGCTTGCATTTTCATGTACCAGGCTTCTTCCGAGTACCTCGGGCTTTATTCTCTATTTGAATCCAATTTCGTCATTCTCACTCATTTGCCCGCTTACATCTTTTCATTTTGAAAAGTAATATCAAAACATTGTATCCAGGACGTTTAACTTGCATTTTCAAGTACCAGGCTTCTAATTTTACCTGTATTGAATCCTTTTTATTTAGAATGCTTCCGTTTTACGTACCTGTTGCTTCGCCCGGTTTGCGTTGCTTGCTTCAAAATAATATATATATATATAGATATATATCCTTCACTTCCATATTCCTTCTCAGTACAGTATAATCCAGGAAGTTGCCATTGTCGGGTAGGGACAATCTAAAGCTTACATGCAGGTATAAATAGTACTATTGCTTAGTTTTTATTTGAATCAGAAACAAAATACACAAAAAACACCAAGAAAACTATAAAATCAAAGACTTTCGGGCTACGCCCTTCTTCAGTGATGAAAAATAAAAAATAAATCTAGTTTTTATTTGATGAACTTAAAAAATGTTCTTATGATGAACTTCATTTAAAGACAGTGAACTCGGGTTGTTGATGAGATCTACGTTCATGAAACAACGCAGGGCCTTGCTGGATGCCAGATTTATGACCTTGTTGTTGTTGTTATCCGCAATAGAGTTCTCTCAGCCGTCGTTCGTTGTTGTTGTTGCAACATGTTTTTTTCTCTGATCACGAAGCGTGAAAGAAAGGAGGGGAATTCGGTTCGTCCATCCGTGACGCACAGTGACGCCTTGTACGCTTTCTCCTCCTCCCCGGTGCTCAATTGTAGGTGAAAAACGGTGGCTTGCTGTTGGTTTATGCCGGTCGTCGCTTTTACCCTGTATAGTCCGCACAACTCCGTGAGGCTATTTTTGACACAGTGTTATTTCCCCATTGTTCGCGTTCTTAGCATCCAGGGGTTCTTGTTGCGCAGTTGCACGATTACATTGGTTTGTTTATGAGGACATCCTCCGATGCCGCTGCAGAATGCCATTGTGAGGATAGGTAATTAGGTAGGGATGGTTAAGTGATAACACGAAAACAATGAGTGGGGATGGGGGGGGGGATACAGAAAGGAAGAGACAGAGAAACGAAAAGAAAATAATATGTGTGTGCGTGTGTGTCTTTATGTGCGTGAGCGTGCGTGTGAGCTTTAAGTATCAAGTGTAACTTTTCGATGCTGAAGATTCCGCATGGGTGTAAATAGATTAAAAAGGGCGTGGTTGGGTAAGAACAGATATTTTAAATTTTATTTATTTATTTACTTTTTTTGTATTGAAGAACGGAAAGAACAGAGAGATAAATGATAAGAAGGAAGAGCGAAAGAGAAGAAAAGAAAGATGAAGTACTGCACGTTATCTGCTGTTTTGCATAAAAAAATCAATGTATTCCTATCCTAAAGGTCTTTCCACTGTTAACTCTGCATAAGACCTAATACTGATTATTACGTTGCACGAACACACTACTTTCCCATGTATATATAGTTTTAAAGGAAAATAATATGGAAAATAAATGGATGCAAATTTACTTTCTGAAGTAATTCAATACACAATGGCTCTGTTAAGTATCTTCATTTAGTAAAGCGCCGCCGAGGTTCAGTTATCATAGGTGTTTTGTATTCAACAGACAGATATACCCAATTTTTGATTTGCAGAAAAGGTGCGCTGTTAATAAAAAGAATGGCAATTGGATGTATATTGAAGAAGAGCGGATTTCTTGTTTTCAACAAACATTATACTTTATTTTGGAAAGAAGTAACACGAGACATCTAGTTCTTTTTGTGCATATAATAGCAGCCGAAAATCAGCCCGGTGATTTCTTTCTGCTGTATGATTTTGTACCTAAAGTTGTTGTTGTATCAATTTTTATTCATCAGATTAACATAAGTTGTACTGATAAAGATAAAGTACCTAAAGAGGTCAGACATGTCAGTCAACCAGGATGCACAAATGTAGACCCAATAACAAGTGCTCAAGACTATGCGGCTGAATGAGGATCCTATACTTTGAACTCGCCTCAAGCGGATAGTACATTTTGGAAGGTTATTTTGGACTCTCCGATTTCCCCCCCCTAAAACTTCTAGGAAAAGGATGCTACGCAGTAGCATGCAACGGTTGACTGAAAAGGCGGAGGCTTGCTTCTGTCTATCAAAAATTAAAGGAGACATGATTTTCATTTAGGCAAGGGGTAGGGTTGTAATTTTAGCTTTGTTTTATTCGCGACCTTTTCAGGTTAACTGGAGAAGGATATCGTTCAGTGATATGGATATCTGTTTAAACAACAACTACTACTACTACTAAGTACTACTACCACCACTACTACTACTACTACTACTACTACTACTACTACTACTACTACTACTGCTACTACTACTATTACTACTACTACTACTACTACAACTACTACTACTTACTACTACTAATAATAATAATAACAATACTGTAGACTAAAAATAAACTTTTTTACTATTAATATCAATGAGGTTATTTTTATTCCTCCCAATTTGTATATACACGTGTTTGTCGTTTTCCCACAATGCTCAAGGCCGGACCTGGGAAAAGTCGAGGGGGGGGGGGGGGGGGGTTACAGATTCAAAGAAGGCGCGAAGCGCCGAGCCTTCTAGGGGTTTCGGGGGCATGCCCCCAACCCCCCCCCCCCCTCTCCCTTGGACATTTTTTTTTCAAGGATGCAAAATGATGCAATCTGGTGCAATCTGAACTTTGAAAAAGCCATTTGTGATGGTTTGGGACTTTGAGCTTTTTTAACAATTGAACTGACAAACTCTGGGGTACAAAATTATCCTCTGCCTTTCCCTTAAAAACACACACACACAAACATTTATTTATCAGCAGAGATGTTTTGTATACTATTATTATTCACTACTTTTTGTTGATCGTTAACGGTATAAAGCTTTACCTTGTAGTTTATGAACATCACCGCCCTGCTTTCACTTTCAGTCTTGCTGCACTAGGTTCCTCGGCATTATTACCATTTGTGAATTGTATCTTCTGGCAAAACAGTTCACTGCATCTTTGAAGTCAATATCAACATCCCTGTGCACTTTCAGTAAAGCAAGTCCATTGAGTCTCTGTTGCCCCATTGTAGAGCGCAGGTAGTTTTTCAGGTTACGCAACTGATTGTTTGAACGCTCACACTCGGCAGTAGTGACAGGCAGGGTGCAAAGGTTCTTTAGCATGATGAACGGGTTGGGATAAAAATCCCAGTCACAATGTTTCAGTGCTTCTGATGCCGTGGATGAGATGATAGCTGTCGCATTCTCAGCAGCACTTCGCCATTTGCAATCCCACCGTTGGTATTCTGCATCAAGGGTAGCGTTGTCTGGTAGGTCAGAC
Organism: Oncomelania hupensis; assembly: GCA_036898135.1. Classification (NCBI taxonomy): domain Eukaryota; kingdom Metazoa; phylum Mollusca; class Gastropoda; order Littorinimorpha; family Pomatiopsidae; genus Oncomelania; species Oncomelania hupensis. Next base: position 31,719,032 of record CM072513.1, read on the forward strand.
TCCCACAACATTGACAGTGTCTTCACCCCTTCTGGAACCTGCATGAAACCATCCTGGTTGTCTATTAAAGTGCTTGGCACCAGACAGAGACCATCAACTGCTAGGTCAGCATTTTTGAACCTCGAGTCCAATTCGGTTGACAGGTGTTCCAAGAAAGGAATGGCAATGCTAATCTTGAAATATTCTTCTGGAGTGGCCGCAGGTTGGTTGTCACGGAGAGTCTGTCGGGATGCTTGACGAGGAACAATAACATCAGTTGTCAAAGCATTTGCCATTTTGCTAACTTCACCAAAACAGGCAACGAACGCTGTGTTCATAATTATCAACTTAGCATCTTAATTAGTATTTCTAAAAAGTCGTTTTGGGGGGGATTAGGGCAGTATCAAGGTGAAGGTGCTGGAAGAGGCTTGCGGCCAGAACAAAAAAGTATGGCAGCATTTACTACTTTAGGCTTAGGGGTTGGGTTACTTGGTCATTTCAACGGGGAAACGCTTTGGACTTTTCAACGGATCCCTTGAAATGGTTTTCCGTTGAATTGTCTATAAATAACTCTTTGTTCCTTGGACCAAAAGTGACTAAAAACTGCAATGTTTTAAAAACAATTGTAAAAAAAAGTAAAACTCTTTGCATTTTAAAAAAATTCTTCTTTTTTTATAGTTTGGAGGGAGAGGGGGGGGTGGGGGGGGGTCCGGAACCCAGGTACCTCCCCCTCCCCCCACCCTGTGTCCGGCCCTGGAGCTTTTCAACGAAAGGGAGAAGACGAGTCCACTGAATGCAGACACTATAAATTAATGTCATAAATATGACTCTTTAACGTTATACATTTGTCAAGTTGAAAAGTACATGAGCACTAAAGCAAAGTTTGGTGATGAAATACGGTTTGGAGCTACTCCGCAGCTTCTTGTGGGTGATCCGCGTTAACTTGTTTTGGAATTTGTATTGTTTGAGCCTAACTTCATGTAACCTCTCCTTCTTTAGCCATTGGTATCGCCTCGCGCGTTGGGCCTCAGGTCGATGCGTTGTGTGTTGTTCCTGTAGAAAGGAGCGTGAATCCTGTATGGTCATTTTGACATCTTAATGAATGTTTACGCATCGTGACCATCGTTAATCAAATGTCCGTTCTTTTCCTGGTATGGGCAACAGTCAAGAGAAGATCAGACGTGGGTGGAAATCACAATAATATTACAGTTTTGCTTGTCTACCTTACGTTTAGGGAATAGTGGGGCCATGGAGGTTAGGGAAAGGGAGTGGAGAAGCAGAACTGCCCTTTAACCCGACTTCTCCACCCCACTCCTCCGCGCGTCTAATTTTTTCAGTCGTCTCTCCCCTCTCCCACCACATACCACCTACCACATCTCACATCCCTTTAGAAATTAATCGTGTTCTTGTTATAAGTGACAGTTTAGAATACATTGCAGTCGACATCACGATACACATAATAACCACACATTGGTGCATAGAGGAAAACCGTTGTGACCATTGCTGTACAAATAGGAAAAGGATATCCAATGTGGTTTCAAAATATAATTAGTATATAAATATCAAGGACATAGCGCCACTTCTGACGGTGTACAAACTCGAACTTTCACTGTAGTTTGGTTTTAATTATGAATAGGTATAGTTCATATGAATCATGTACTTGTCTCATTGTGCATGCCACGAAGTGCAAATTCGTCTCACCAAGAAAATTGACCCATTAAAGTATGTCACAAAGCTCGAAGCACATCGCCAAAGAATGAACTGTTTTTACTTACTCATGAATGTGTTCTTCGTTGACTGTATTAATTTTAAATAAGCTTTAGAAAAACCTGTCTTGTGTCTATTATTACTGAGAACACTTGCATGCTAAAGTAAGATCAGTTTATGTGTATTAATATGATAGGTTTACTATCAAACTACAGCTACTGAAACGGGATTTTTAGTGAACCGCCTAAGTATATCACCAAAAAGTTCTCTGGTATCATTTTGCTGCAGTCGTAGGTAGTATAGTAGCATCGTCTGCTAACCCTTTAAAGTTATTCCTAGGCAGTTTCCAAACTTTTACACTAGGTAGTAATATAGTATGTTCACGGAACATTTCATTTATCCACATTTTATCAGTGGGGAAAAAAGTTCTTGCGACACCAATGGCTGTACATAATCCCTTTGATGGTAATACAGATTTGTTGAATAGCGAAAGTACATCCAACTGCAGGTTGTAATGCTGTTGGGATCTAACTACTTTAGGCGCCATCGTATTTCGGCCTATTTAGCCAGCGGGTCGGGTTATGCAGTCTGGTTAGACTAGAATGGCCTGCATTTAATTTTGTCTGTAACGTCCACTATGACGTTTCGCAAGGGCAGCTAAGTCGTGGACTGATTATAACAGGGTTAGGGCTATAACAGGCGAACTATTATTACTAATGACGTTTAGATGAACATTTTGCAACTGTCAAGACAACACCCCCCCTGCTCCTCCCCCTCACCCCCCCCCCCCCCAAAAAAAAAATCGTTGACTGTATTACTATATAAAGGAAATACTCATCTCTTGGCATTAATCAGACATTTTATCATTTTCCCTCCGCATTTAAAAAAAATAGGGTTTAGACTCTCTTTAAGACTGTGAAACCGAATATCAACCTTCTTGCTATTGATTAAACCACGATTTGAGCATTAGTAGCGTATAATACCTATACTACATTTAATTTCGGTCGTGAATACAGTCATAATGAGTATCGTTCAAGTGAATCATGTCTGGTTCTGCTATGTCACGTATAGCGATGCAAGTCATCAAAAACAGCGGAATTCCCAGTAGAAACAATGTACGGCGGAAAAGAATTCCGCCCGCCCGATGTAGCGCTCCAGATGTACCCCCATCCCCCTCAAAATTACTCCCCCCACCACCCTCCACCTTCCATCCCTTAGTCCAGTCCCGGTAATGAAATAAATAGCCAAATAAGCAACTAATTCCTATAAAAATGCTATGCAGTAAAAAATATTCTTTAAGCAATGAGGAAATACCTATAAAAAGTCCCAGTTAAAAAAGGGGTCTGAGACATGATTTTTGGTGCTTATGTTTTTTCACACTTCAAAACGTCAAAGGGAGATTACTTGAAATAAATATTTAATTCAAAACCATATCATGCTGCATGTCAAATGAAAGCTCTTGACATATACAGTCCGAAAATCTGTTTCAACCTTTTCTGTGTCAGTTTTAGTTCTGACTGGAGATTAAAATTTGATTAACATAGCGGTATAAATGCGAAATTCTGATGATCGTGAAAATCTTGATCTCGATTGTAAAACTCGACTTCTATCTAATTCACAAGAGAAAAAGGATTAGTTAACACGAAATAAAGAAAAACAAAAATAACCATGCCATTGATTAGTTTTCCAGTAGAATATAAAAGTGGTCTGCCTTAGTCGCTCTCAGAATCAGACTCATCATCCAGCTGAACCACACAATTTGTGCAGCTGACTCCACGGCATTCTCCACAAGCTGTGGTGCACGTAAGTCCGTGCTTTCTGCAGCTGCATCTGCCAATGGAGCAGTCTTTCTTGCAGCAGCAGCGGATAACATTCAAAATATCATCGGGAGCAGCTGGCTTATTAGTTGTTATTGGAAGTAGCCGGCCCTCCTGTAACTTCCAACCCCAATCCACTGGTGATAGACCATGGTCTCTGTCTAGACCCACTCCTAGACTTGGTAGAATGATCTGTAGGCATGGAATACAGCTGCTGCTGCTGTTGGGGGGAGCACTTTAGCTTGGATTTGTGTATGGCTTGCTGACACTTTTTGCTGATATTTGACAACCCGCAGTTTGGTCAAGGTATCAGAACGTTTTCCACTGTACATGTGAACAAATACCCTCTCACCAGCCGCTGCAACAGCATCATGACTTGACATCTTATCATTGAATACTCTAGCCTCATCAAGGAGCTCTCCTGAATCAAGCTTCTTGACTGTGAGTGATTTTGAGATGTTGAAGGGATGAGATGTCGTGTCGCATCCACAGAATGCATGGGCAAAAAGTGTTATTACAGACTGTTGCTCCAAGGCGCTTCTGATTTGCCTTTATGTCCCACAACTTGGTCTTCTTGTAGAAACCTGATGTAAAGAACACATCATGCATTGCTGGTTCCCCATGGTGCAGAAGTAGAACTAGCAAGTCAGTGTCTTCTCCGACAACAACAGTGGCCGATTCTTTTGCAGATACTAGAGCTTTGGCGACAATTATACAGTCTGCATCTCCCTTTGCATGGAATGCAAAAACAAATTTGTTTGCCTCGAATGCTTCAGCCAAAAGATGAATAAACTGCTGTTTGTTTCCGCAGTTGGCCAAGAACATTTCCTTCGTCTCACAGAGGATCATATCAGGATCAAAGGCTACATGTATCCTAACCATGCCTTTGCTTCTTCATAGATGGGTAACATTTTTGGTACTTGGGCCATCAACATAGCCAAACAAACCTTTGTCGTTAGCCCATTCCGCGTCCTCTAATTAGGCCACCATTTGACTTCAGCGTCCTCATCAAAGTTTGCTCAATCACCAGAACACACCACAGACCAGCCCAATAGCGATCGCTTCTCCTCATCACGTGATGGCCTACCATGAAATCGTGATAGACTTCTGGTTGGATTTTGTTCAACTCCATCATTTGCTGTATGTACAGCCTGGCCGACTTGGTGTAGAGGTTGTGCCCTGAAGCAGCAAAATAGGGCAACGTTTTGGCAACAGCAGATAGATGGAGCTTGAAGTCTCCAGTTCTTTCAGCCTATATTGCTGTGCGAAGGAGGTGTACCATTTCTTGATATTGAATCCATAGCTTGCTCGTTCTACTTGAACATTGTCGTTTGAAATCTTCCAACTTTGCTTTGATGCGTCCTGGTGATCTCTTGCTGTTGTTTTGCCCTGCATCAGTGATTCAAAAAGAGCAGCAGCCTCATCCAAGTCATCATTGCCAACAGACTCTGTTATGTCAATATATGCAGGATTATGTAGAAGTGACTCTTCTTCTTGACAATCATTGTTTTCGTTCCTAGGATTGTAATCATTGGACAAAGAGTCAGGAGGGAGCAACAGCAATTACAGGGGGGCACGGTGACCTTATGGTAGAGTTTTGGCTTGCGCATCTGAAGGTCCCGGGTTCGATCCCAGACCGGGGCATTGTGTTGTGTCCTTGGAGAGACACTTTACTCACGTTTCCTACTCCTTCGGATGAGAGTATAAACCGAGGTCTAGTCTGTGTCGCATACATTCCATCAAAACGGACTTTAAAGATCCTGACGCTCATGTCCTAGACGGGTGAGTGCCGGTGACAAGAACACACCCAGCATGCACCTAGGTCGTTCTCCCCCATCCCTGGCTGCCCAGGATTGTGCTCAGTTGTCTGGAGCGTTATTACGATGCGCCAAAAGGCTGCAAGTTGGCGCCTCGGGCTGCTTGAGTTACATCCTATATCGACCAGCGCCTTGAGCAGCTCTTGAGCTGGAAAAGTGCTATATAAGAACGATTAAATAATAATAATATTATTAAAAATAATAATAATAATAATAATAATAATAATAATAATAATAATAATAATAATAATAATAATAATAATAATAATAATAATAATAATAATAATAAGAATGTTGAAGGCAGTGCTTACAAATATTGCACTCAATGCTGCTTCCTAAATGTGCTCTAATTGCCCTAGAATAAGCCTTTACAGCAATGATGTGAACTGCAGAATTTGCTGCATAAACTGTCTCTATTGCCTCCTGCAAGCCTGAACCCAGCCATAAGATGACCAATACTATATGCATCTATCAACCACAGGCTCTGAAGTCTTTTCTTTTCCCTCCTACATACGTACGTAGTACAGTATAGTATGTATAGTATGTAACTAAGGCCTACGAGAGGCGAGACTTCCCAGCCTGTTTATCAACACTGCAACTGAATTGTCAAGTACGCACATTTTTAACACCATGCGGAACAATCTGGGCGGTAAAAATGGGGGTTCCCCAGTGCATTCGCATAAAAAAATAGTTCGCTTTAAAAAGTTAAAATAAACATATTCATACCCCTTCGATTCCGTGGGACTTTTCTTCAGTTGTAAACACAACTTTAAAGAGTAAATTAGAATATAAATCATTTTTATAGGATTTACTTACTTTCAAAAAGCCTGTTGGATTGGACTACCTCGCCACATTAAATGTTTATGTTTAGTTCTGTGTTTCACAAGGGGGAGTACGTCTATGCTATACTCAGAAATACTCCCCATCCCTTAAGCGAAGGGAGGGGACGGTGGGTGGGGGGAGGGGTGAGGGAGAGTACTATTTGGATACCTCCGAAATACTCTCCCTTTGCAATGTTTATTTATGTATGGTCCGTGTTTTCACAAGGAGGAGTACTTTTGGGATATCCCAGATATACTCTACCTCCCACACTTCCTTCTCGTTTAATGGGGCATTTCTATCATATGCACCCTTCTCCACCCCATTCTCACATCTTTCTGTCCTTTAGCCCGTTCTTGATTCTTCATAAGTCTTCATAACTCTTGATTCTTCATCTCTTTTTCTTTCTTCTTTTTTTTGCACGTTTGCTTGTGACAGGGAGAGACTGAGAGGGACACTTAAGATCGAGGCAAAATGACCACGCGTCTTATTAACCGCCTTTTCTTGAATAGAAATATGTTTTAACCCAAGGAATGAATAATTTCTTTATCCGAGTTTTAAAGACGGAAAAAAGGATGATGTTATGACCTTCTTTCTTTCTTTTTTCTTGTGTGTTTATTCATTCCAACCCCTATAAAAGTGATGTGACATGGGATCATCACCGTTATCAATTGGCGAGATTTTCATCATCATCGTTGTCGTCATCTTCTTCATCATATCTTGTTTCTTTCTTTCTTTTTTTAAATATATTTTTTTCTCTTCCAGACTACAATGGCAATAAAATGGTTCATCCTCACTTTCTTTCTTTCTTATTTCTTTTTCCATGACTATAATTTTATAGCCTTATTTATTGCTGAGGTTTGCGACATACGTCGATCACAAATTATCATAGTGTACGTACACTATTGGGTCTGCGCATGCGCGCGCATGCATGTATGGGTGCAGAGGGAGAGAGAGAGTGAAACTGAGTCGTCTACGACACTTGTCTGTGGGCGCGCTTTATGAGGACTGAAAACACTCTTTGTCAGTACTCATTTTTATTTATTTTAATTATCTCAAAATTAACGGCCTTTTACCTGATTATCATTAACACCATGATCATACTACCTCCTTCAGCCAACACTACACTCTTCACCACATTCTTTTCCTTCCCCACCATTATCACCCACTTTTCACCAGTAACCTGTCCAGTCCATATTTTTTGCTTACAATAACTCGATCCTGCCTCCTTCAATACTCAATGTATGTCCGTCTTGTGTGTGTGTGTGTGTGTGTGTGTGTGTGTGTGTGTGTGTGTGTGCGTGTATGTGTGTGTGTGCGTCTAGGTAGAAACGCCGCTATTCTGACATACACTTGAACCTCAACGTACTTTCTTTTGACGGACCCTGTTATTTTGACGTCAAAATGGTGTTCCGTTAGGGTTAGGGCTGTGTTAGGCTTAGGGTTAGGTTAAGGGTTAGAGTTAGGGTTAGGGTTAGCTACAAAAAATGGACACATTTGTAAAAATGTCAAAGTCACGTATGTATAGTTTCATGAATGTCATCACAGTGTGTGTGGGTATGTGTGTGTGGCTAGGTAGAAACGCCGTAATTTTACAAACACTTTGACGTCAAAGCAGTGTTCTGTTAGGGTTAGGGCTGTGTTAGGCTTAGGGTTAGGTTAAAGGTTAGGGTTAGGGTTAGCTTCAAAAACTGGACCAAATTGTAAAAATGTCAAAGGAACGTATCTAGAGTTTCATGAAAGTCATTACCAACGGCTGTGTGTGTGTTGTGTGTGTGTGGTTTTAGGAAGAGAATATACCACCTAACTGAATGAATGGAGGAGGTTTTAACTTTTTATCCTATCCTAACCCATAACTGGAAAGTCGTTGGGGCACCTCAGATGATCGTTTAACCAGCGTACTCCATCTTTTTCTGTCCTCAGCAACCCTCATGGCTTCGCTCAGTGTCATGCCAGTCCATTCTCGAATGTTGTCCTACCACCTTTTTTTCTGTCTCACTCTTCTTCTGCCTCATTGCACCGTGCCTTGCAGGAGTGTCTTTGCATGGCCTGATGATCTGGTGACGTGGCCATACCATCGGAGTTTCCGTTTCTTCACCACTGTGAGCATGACATCGTGTTGTCCAATGGCTTGTGTGATGGTCTGTCGGACTTCGTCATTGGTGATATGCTGGGTATAGGAAATGCCAAGAAGTCTTCTGTAGCATCTCATTTCCATGCTTTGTATTCTTCGTTGTAGATCTGCTGTGAGAGTCCGTGTTTCGAAAGCGTATAGGAAGATGGAGATGACATGGAGCGCAGCAGCCTTACCTTGGAATGTAGACTGATGGTCCTATCTTTCCAAATGGGCTTCAACCTTGCCAGGGCCGCAGTTGTTTGTGGGATCCTGGAGAGGACATCCTATCGGGGCCCGTTGTCTGATACATTGGCTCCTAAATATTTGAAGCTATTCGCTGTTTTGAGGGATTGGCCTTGGACTTTGATATCTGAGTTGATGCCATTGGTGTTGTTGGTCATCATTTTGGTCTTCTCTACACTTATTTCCATTCCATAGGCTTTGGAGATGGTGTCAAGCCTCTGTACCAGCTGTTCAAGTTCTTGTTCCTCTCTGCCAATCCATCAATGTTATCAGCAAAACGGAGGTTGGAGATTGCTCTACCCCTTATTCTGACTGTGTCTTCGTGATCTGCAAGGGCATCTGGGATGATGCGCTCTATGAAGATGTTGAAGAGTGTTGGAGAGAGTAGGCATCCTTGACGCACGCCGATTGTTCTGAACCAGTTCCCGATGGCGTTATTGTGGAGGACTGAAGGCTTTTGATGGCTTCAATAATGTTATGTTGTACACTCTCATGGTTGCCCACAGACTCGATCAAACGCTTTCTTGAAGTCTACAAGCACATGATATAGATGTTGTTTGTGCTGTAGGTATGTCTAGCGGATTATTCACTTTTTATCACTCTAAGCTATTATCAGTTCATTTCAGTATTAGTGCTAGCCAGCCTGTCGTGGCGTGAAATTCAGATTTATTTTCAGCGTATGGAAAACTTTCCCGTGAAAGTTTCTCAGCCTTAGCAGTAGGCATATTACAAGATGGGGAAACTTCTTGATGGAACTGACTATAGTTTTCAGTTTCCTTTTGAAATATTAGTGTTTTCCAGTGCCGGAAGGTTTGGGGTGGTGGGGTACATTATTGAACTTAATAATAATTATCCTACTTTTTCATTGAAATTTTGAAGACAATGAGAAACCGTCGACAATGATGGAGAATTTCGATTTTCTTTTCATTTGCCACTGAGTAATCAGATTTTTTCAAATGCAGCTGCAGACAACATTCATTGCCATTTAAAATTGTTCTCTCGAGGTCTCGGTGCAATACAACAGATTTCTCTCTCTCTCTCTCTCTCTCTCTCTCTCTCTCTCTAAGCCAAATTACTTTTAGATACTGACATAGATAGTGCCGTTAAGAAATTCACGGACCTTCTGTTAATGGCGGGAAAATGTATGAAAAAGGATATTAAGATTGGTGCCGGCAAACATCAAAACACAAAGAAATGGTTTGACAAAGAGTGCCTAAACAGAAAACGCGAAACGCACAAGTTACTGCGACAGTATCAGAGAACACACACAACAGTTGATAAAACAAACTACATGCATGCAAAGAAAGGCTATAAAAAACTCATGTTTGAAAAGAAAAAAGCATACAGGACATCTACACATCAGACGTTGCTGGATAACAGACGCAATAGCACCAAATTCTGGAAAACTGTAAAAAGTGCCCGATTCCAGAGAAATGAACAACCAAACATTGACATGGAATCCTGGTACATTCATTTTAAAAATCTTCTAGGGTCAAAACAGAACAAAACACAAGAAACCCAACATTTAAACACTGAAGACAATTTTAACACTAGGGATGCAGAAGATGTGGTTGTGCCACAGCTCGATGATCCCATCTCGGAGGACGAGGTTCGCAGAGCTATTCGTAACTTGAAGCTTGGTAAAGCGTCGGGGCTGGACAATGTTTGTGGAGAATTTTTAAAATATGCTGAAGAATTTGTTTGTCCATTTTTGACACTTCTTTTTAACAAATTGTATGATTTGAGTGTTTTTCCACTTGAATGGTGCAAGTCTGTGATTGTACCGTTGTTCAAGAAAGGTGACAAAACTAATCCCGACAATTACAGGGGCATTACCCTGTTGAGTATAGTGAGCAAATTGTTTACTGCTGTCTTAAACAAAAGGCTATATTTCTGGGCCGAACAGGAAGCTAAAATCAGCAAGGAACAAGCCGGGTTTCGTAGGGGCTTTTCAACCATCGACCACATTTATACTTTGATTTCCATAATAAAGAAAAAGGTTTTTGGTAGGAGAAGTGGAAAATTATATGTTGCCTTCGTAGACTACAAAAAAGCGTTTGACACTGTGGATAGGGAACAGTTATGGCAAGTACTTGAAAAACTAAAAGCATCGACCAAAATGATTAAGATGATAAAAGCAATGTATGCTTCTGTTGAGTCTTGTGTAAAATGGAGATCAAAATTAACAGATTTTTTTACTTGCCCTTCTGGAGTTAAACAAGGCTGTCTTTTTAGCCCATTAATCTTCTCGTTGTTAATTTCGGAAGTAGCCGACTCTGTACGCTTAAACGGAAGACATGGCATTCAGCTGCTCCCAGGCTTAGAAGAACTGTTCTTGCTGCTTTTTGCCGATGATATTGTGTTAATTTCCACAACGCCTGTTGGGCTTCAAAATCAGTTAAATAATTTATATGTAGCGTCCAAGACTGTTGGCCTCACCGTAAATTTTGACAAGACCAAAGTGATGGTTTTTCGCAAAGGGGGACATGTTGCAGAAAGGGAAAAATGGCATTTGGAAGGGCAGGAACTAGAAATAGTAAACAAGTATAAATATCTAGGATACATGCTGACAACTAAATTGTCGAATAACATTGCATGTGAAGAATATGCAAGCAAAGCAAAGGGTAAAACTGTTGACCTTATGAAAACCATGTGGGCTTTGGGAAGTTTTGACTCTACAGTGTTTTTTCGTATTTTTGATGCACAGATTAAACCCATGTTGTTGTATGCTTCCGAGATCTGGGGAGCCTTCAAGGTTCCAGCTATTGAGTCCGCTCATCTTTTTTCATGCAAACGTTTTTTGGGTGTGTCAAACAAGACACCTAACCATATGACATATGGTGATACAGGAAGATACCCCATGTTTATTGAATCCAGTGTCTCCACGTTGAGATACTGGCTGAAGGTAAAAGAAATGGAACCAAGCAGATTCCCCAGACAAGTTCTAACCATGCAAGAAAACGATTTAACCTCAACTGGTCCAAGCCCAAACAACTGGGCGAGTAATGTCAGAGACCTCCTTGAGAGGTATGGTTTTATGCACGTTTGGACAGAGGGAGTAACTAACAAAACAGCTTTTCTGAACTCTTTCCGACAGCAAATGATTGTAAAATTTCAGGAAGACTGGAGAGTGAAATTAATGTCTAGTGAAAGATTTTCAGTTTACCGCATATTTAAAGAACTTCACAAAGCTGAACCGTATATTGATTGCATAACCATCAAAAAATTTAGGGATTCTCTGATACGATTTCGCTTTGGTTTAAATGAACTAGGGATAAACAAAAGATACCACGATACACTCAACAAAAATTGCCCTTTCTGTCCAGGCGTGCTGGAAAACGAATATCACTTTCTTTTTGTATGCCCAATGTATCATGAATTGAGATGCAAGTACTTGTCGCATGTGAAGACAATAAATTTAAGCTCTGAGGAATGTATGAAAAATGCTCTTTTGGATTGTCCAGGGGATGTATCAAGGAAAATGGCAATGTTCATTTTTTATACCTTGAAAAAAAGAGACGAGTCACTCCAGTAGGGCAAGGAATCGGCGTACATGCAAATCTAACTTGTTATATATGTGTTGAATAGTTTTTTAATATTTATTTTATACTTATTTTATTTAATTTTCAAATTTAGTGCGTGCGAAAGAGTATGTAAAATGTGATGGGTCGCTGGCTTAAACACATTAAAATTTTGTCAATTGTCAATTGTCAATTGTCTCTCTCTCTCCCTCCCTCCTTCTCTCGCTATTTCTTTACTCACTACCCTGTCTCCTGCCAACCCCTTTCCTACAGTTTATTTCTGGCTTTTCCCGTGATAAATGCATCCATTCATTATCAGCAAAGCTCTTTCAAAGTCCACATGACTAAAAATCATTGCATTATCAGTCCAGATGTTGCTCTTGTCTGTTGCTATGCACTGCATCATGCTATTTCATTCTTCTTCTTTTTTTTCATTGGATACATTACACGTCCACGAGGGCTCTTGTATCCTTTTGTTCTCCTAAAAGAGTTTATTATTTCCTTCCCATGACTGTTCGTTATTGTTTTAGAACCAGTGTTGAGCAACAGGTTCTCTATAATTAACAGTATTTGTGTTAGTATTACCTTGCAAGGACGGCAGAATTGATATCTTCAGTGTGAGTGTGTATGTGCGTGTGTGTGTGTGTGTGTGTGTTCGTGTTTGGTCTCTCTTTCTGTTGTTCATCCATCGCGAGATCACGGACTTCCATCCTAAAAGGCTGGGGACGATTGGATTAACGAACAGGGGAGGGACAGGAGGACAAGGCCGGAGATCGAGGATTTTATGGTTGCTAGTTGCTAGGGAAAAAAAAAGGGGGGGGGGGTCAGCTCGTTACTACCCCGTATCACTACTCCCCCGGCTCCGAGATGTTCCCCAAAAAAGTGACTCGACTGGACAGTTCAATATGGGAGCGGAACAGTTCTTCATTGCTGGAATCAAATATGAAACATAGACTAATAAGTAAATAATATCGAGTCATATCCACTAAAACAACTTGTAAACTGAAAAGAATGTTCCCAAGGTTGCTCTGAGTCTTATATTTAACAATCCACGCTTATAAATTTTAATGTGGAATAGCTTCCCCGAAGCACAGCATCAATGTTATCAAGTTCCGTATTAGCACTGTCTTGTATTTTTACCTTCAACCTTCAAGCCTACTCTCATTGCAGTTTTCCCAAAGGCTAACTATTTCTACCTGCGATCAAGTCACCAACTTCATCATGGCTTTGTCAGTAAAATCGTTCAATGTTTGTGGGTTTTCCATTGACTTCATTTCTGGCTTTTCCGTGATAAAATTCATCCGTTATCCATTATTTAGTGGAGGCGTTTTCTGTTAGATTTATGTTACTGAGAGGCTGATTTGCGGTTTATTTTGAGCGTGTCCACGATAAAGTAATGTCTGTTTTCAGTTTGGCCCTAGCCTTCCAGACAAAAACCGCAATTCATCAAAATCCCATCCCCTCTGTTTTGAGGTTTGTTCGCCTCCCAACAGATAATCGTTTGTTCCTCCGCACACAAGCGTCTGTGGTTTTGTATTTGCTTATGCATGCACCCATTCACTTTCTCCACCCTCCTCCCCCTCCCTCTTCTAACCTGACCCTCCTTTGCCCAAGCGCCAACCCTCGGACTCTCAGACACCGACCTTCCCCCCCCCCCCCCCCCCATCTCTCTCTCTCTCTCTCTCTCTCTCTCTCTCTCTCTCACCAGCTGCCCTTTCATCGACTGAACATCTCTCTCTTCCCCCACAACCCCCCCAATAACCAACCTTATGCCTATTCCCTCATTCCCTTCCTTGCCACTTATAGTTTATTCCTGGTTTTTCCCGTCAGAATGGAAGATTAAATTCTGGAATTAGTCTAAAATCTTAATCCCTAATTAAAACAAAGGTTAAAAGTTTCAAATTTCCCAAACTGCTTATTGTCGTATAGCATGCTCATCGCAGTGCAGAATGCGACGTCGCAATGGGTCAGAGAGAGACAGGGACAGACAGACAGACAAAGAGACAGAGCCTGAAGGCGAGACAGGGAGAGACTGAGAGGGACACTTAAGATCGAGGCAAAATGAGCACGCGTCTTATTAACCGCCTTTTCTTGAATAGAAATATGTTTTAACCCAAGGAATGAATAATTTCTTTATCCGAGTTTTAAAGACGGAAAAAAGGATGATGTTATGACTTTCTTTCTTTCTTTTTTCTTGTGTGTTTATTCATTCCAACCCCTATAAACCCCTATCGTCATCTTCTTCATCATATCTTGTTTCTTTCTTATTTCTTTTAAATTTTTTTTTTCTCTTTCAGACTACAATGGCTATAAAATGGTTCATCCTCACTTTCTTTCTTTCTTATTTCTTCTTCCATGACTATAATTTCATAGCCTTATTTATTGCTGAGGTTTGCGACATACGTCGATCACAAATTATCAATCATCATCATCATTACAATGATAGTGACCATTGCCGTGATAGTGACCATTGCCGTTGCTTTGATTCCTTCGGTCCACTGTACACAAAGACTGCGAATCACAAACAGTCTTCATGTGCCAACAGGGTTCATAGTCTTTTAGAAGAAACTCCAAACGTTTAGCCGTTGCTTTGATTCTTTCGGTGCATTGTACACCAAGACTATGAGTCACAAACATAGTCTTTATGTGCGAAATGGGTTCAAAGTCTTCTAGACGAAACCCCAAACTTGTAGCCGCCGAGCCGAGCCGAGCCGAGCCTACGTGACTCGCATCTCATCAAATTCTCTCGTGTGCGTCTACAGTCGCGTTCTCTTTTTCTTTCGGCCCCGTCCTTTTAAGGGAAAAGTATGTCAGACTGAGGTTTACTGACCTACAGAAGGAAAATGTCAGTGGAGCACAGAGTACAGTACGGAGCGGCCGGCTGGGATTAATCAATAGTCAGCTGCACAAGAAAAGAAATTTAAGTCGGAGTATTCTCAAATCTGGCTGGACTAGACCGATGCGTGTGCATTTTCATTAGATAGAATTAGAAGATGCTGCTAAGTCATCGTACGTGCTTCATCACTAGTAGTAAGAGTGAAAGAAAAAAAAAGTCTTATGGGTTTACATGTTTTGTCTTCCTAAAAGCACAGAACGCTTCAATTAAATCTTGGTTTTATGAATACGAGTTGAATTCAGAGATACGAGTTGAATTCAGAGTCTGCCAACTGGCGTGACTATCCCATAGCACCGTTACAGATGGAAACTCTGCTGATTCATGTTCATCGCTAATAATAATATGAAAGAACAAACTTACTAGCCTAGCCCTTTCATATAAAGGGTTTCTCGGCTTATATGAACAACCTTTAAGACATTTCATCAGATGGAAGCTGCCTCTCTAGCTCTTGTTTAAATAAAAGAGGCACATGAAAGATATCGCACTTCCACTCCTGAAAGAGGTGTGCACACATAGTAACGCCACCCCCCTCACTTCCTCCCTCCCACTCTGTCTGTCTCTCTCTCTCCCCCTTTTTCTCCACTCCCTTCTCCCCCTCATCTCCTTATACCTGGACACTAAAGAATCATGAATACTCTTTATAGGCAACCCAAAAGATTCAAAGTAAGAGATCTTTTTCCGGCAGAAATGGCAGTATTTTAAATGGTCCTTGCAGGAAGACAGTTTGCTGGTAATGGAACCCAGCTGCAGGCTGCAGGCTGCATGAGTGTGTGGGGCTGCTTTTCTGTTTTCTTCTTCTAATATATCTGGAAACCAACGAGACAGGGAATTCAAAACCGGGGTTTAAGAAATGGGTCCTTCGAGGTTTTTGCTTGTTTTTGTTTGTTTGTTTGTTTGTTGTTTTGTTTTGTTGCTGTTGTTGTTGTTTTTGTGGTGTTTTTTTTTGGGGGGGTGGGGGGTGCAGTGGGGAAGGTGAGGAGGGGAAAAGGGTCAGTTTTAATTGCTCAAAAATAGTATTGTTGCCAGTAAAACGCTGCTTGTGTGCAACCCTTTTCTGAGGCAGCGACTAGCCGAGCGTGTTGTGTTTATAGAATGAGAGAAGGTGCTGAGCGTTTTTCTTTGTGTGCAGTACTCTGCAGGTAGCTGGTTCTCTGTATGAAGTTTATTCTCAATATTCCCCATTTTTTGGTGGCAATACCCTGAAAAAAGAGCTGTGGCTTTGTAGGCCAATGAAGCAGACTGCTGTCAGATCAGCGTTGCGCGATGCTCTGAAACTAGCTGACGCTCTGTATGAAATGTGCACTTAGCCAAAGACCTTTTCGGACTGGCGATAACTATAGGTTGTTTCTTGAGCTTTTTCGTCCCCCTTAGGTTATAATTGTGCTGTATTGCGGTCTTGGTTTGACATTTAAATCGAAATTATTGTATACTCCTCCTCCTCCTCCTCCTCCTACTCCTCAACCTCCTCCTCTTCCTACTCTTGGTTTAAACATTTGTTTTATTGATTGAAAAAAAAAAAACATGACCCCAAAAAATTATTTTTTTGTGTACAGGAATGGACTAACAAGCAAGCTTATATAAGCCGCCCCTCCCTACTCTTCCTCCTCTTTTTCCTCCTCCTCCTCCTCCCCCTTCTTCTTCTTCTTCTTCTTCTTCTTTCTTCTTCTTGTCTTTTGCTTTTATTTTCTTATTGTGTCTCTTTATCGTTGATGGTGATGACGACGATGACGATGATCTGTACATGAGAGAGGGAGAGGGAAGGAGAGAAAGAAGAAAGGGGGGGTTGGGGGGGGGGGGGGGTTGGAAGCAGATAGAAAGAAATACATATAGAGGAAGAGAGTGTGGGGGTGGTGCAGAGAGAGAGAGAGAGAGAAAGAAAGAGAGAGAGAAAGAGAGAGAGAGAGAGAGAGAGAGAGAGAGAGAGAGAGAGAGAGAGAGAGAGAGAGAGAGAGAGAGAGAGAGAGAGAGACTCGCTCACGAGTCACAACTTTACTGACAAGACCTCCAGCCTGTTCGCCAGGAGGTCAAACACAAAACAACAATGATCATAGAAACAATGACGTAAATAAACAAATAAACTTAAATAAATAATTTTTTTTAAAACACCTTTAAATAAACGTAAAGCACCAATAAGGCAAAATAAACATTTTATCTCATTTCCATGGAGAAGCAAAGTAATCGTGGAATACTATGTCAAAGTGACCGTTGGTGTGGGGACACAGCATTGCCACGTCTTTTTATGACATAATAAATAAACATTGCTACGGACCTTGTAATGTGTTTGTTATAATTTTGTAACAAAAGGTTTAGAGACGGTTGATTACATTTGTGTAATGTTTGGAAATATATTAATCTCATAGATCACCATATTTCGGGCAATACAAAAGAAAATATATTTCATCTTCAATGTGGCTACAAAATGGACAGTTTGTGGATACATTACTATATGTTTTGTTTCTGTTTATGTCAATAACACCCAAACGGAACTTGACAAAAAAAGATTTTAAATTTAACTATCGTTATATCGGTGAAGCATATTTCACACTGTGACATTGATTTGAAAGAGCGGTAAGTAATATACCTATTGCTATCTCTTAGTTTCGCAAACCAGTCTTGATTATAGCATTCTACCATACATTGCTCAAATAACGTAAAAACAATGTTTGTTTGCCAGCTCCATTTAACAAAAACCGCTAACTGCTCTAACGGCTGTTATGGTGTTATCGATGTACAGTGGATAAAAGTCTAGCTCTCCATATACCATCATGTTCGGAGTTTTGGGGTGAAACGCGCAAAAAGCGCTTACATGCGAATAAATGACGGACTAGGTCCCATATCTCGGCTGTATACAAAAGCACAAGTTTCACTTGTGCATCAAACAATTAACATACAACCTTGTTTCACTCCTGAGGGGCAATTTAAAAAATCAGACACTTCAGAACCCCATCTAACACATGACTGAACAGAAAAATAAATACCCTGCAACATGCGCAGCATTTTTGTGGATGTTTTTATCTTTTATAGTGCTGATCATAAGCTATCCATGTCCACTGAATCAAACGCTTTAAGATAATCAATAAATGCAACATGAAGCTTTCTTTTTACTGAATCATAAAGATGGTTTTTTTAATGAGAGAGAGAGAGAGAGAGAGAGAGAGAGAGAGAGAGAGAGAGAGAGAGAGAGAGAGAGAGAGAGAGAGAAGTTGAAGCTTTAATCGGATAAAGGTTATAGGCATATACATCTTACAACCTATCCTTTAACTGTAGGAACATTAACAATAACAGTAATTTTAATGTTAAACATGAAAATATTAAGAGAAGAATGAGGAGGAGGAGGAGGAGTAGAAGCAGAAGAAGAAGAAGAAGAAGAAGAAGAAGAAGAAGAAGAAGAAGAAGAAGAAGAAGAAGAAGAAGAAGAAGAAGAAGAAGAAGAAGAAGAAGAAGAAGAAGAAGAAGAAGAAGACAATAAGGCTTTACTTCCTGATCTTCAGTGTTAACGATTGCGTGGCACCTTTGTGACACGTTTGTGAGCCCTGATTGATCGGTCTCTTTGTCTGCGTGATTCTAAAACCACAAACCTTCAATGAAATCGTGACAGTCTCTCCCGTAACACCCCACTTTTTTCATCACCTTCATTGTTTGCCACAGTGTACTATTTTGTATAATGTATAGTTATTGTATATTCAGCATCTGATGGCCACCTTCCCCCTGAGGTTGATTTTGTTGAGCGCTGTGAGCATGAACGTTTTGTGAAGACATGCGCTATACAAGACTACATCACCATCATCAACATCATCGTCATCGTCGTCGTTATAAGAGGGTCGCAGTCATTGTCTTTGTCGCCGTCATTATCATCATCACTGCCACCAGCGTCTTGATCATGGTATTAAAAAAAGTCTTCTTCTTCTTCTTTTTCTTCTTCTTCTTCTCCTCATACTCCTCCTGCTTCTCTTCTCTTCTTCCTCCTCCTCCTTCTCGTCTCCTACTTATTCTTCTTGAGGTTGACTAACCAAGTAGAAAGCCGTATTTAATTGTGTCTCTTCAGGTCATTTTTATTTCCGTCACGAGTATCTTTCAGATAGACAAAAGGCTCCTTTGGGCATGGTAAAGATGTAAAATCACTTTTATGGTGTATTCTTATGAATATGCACGAAGAGCACTTGGTTTGGATAAAACCTATACTACTAGGTTCGTAGGGCTAAACGGGCTAATTAGTACACAGTTAACACAAATAGGGTCTATAGAAGCTTCTAATTTGTGTTTGTTTTGTTTTTTTGAATGAGAATAAAAAATTACCAATGTTCTAATCCTAAACTTCCACAAAAAAAAATTCGTTGGGAAAAGTGTCTGTTCTAGCCCGTGATGAACCAAATCTAAAGACTCGTGCGTTTTCGAGGAAAACAATCTCCGCAAATTACCTCCCTTGGTTAAGGACGAACAAAATTTCGTCTGCAACTAAAGAAGTTCGTACGGATTTCCCGATTGCATAAAACGGAAAGGAAAGAGATCACTGCGAACCAAGTTTCGCTGGCCGATCTAAAGTTTCCTACGCCTTCGGATGAGAGTATAAACCGAGGTCTAGTCTGTGTCGCATGCACTCCATCCAACGGACTTTAAAGATCCTGACGCTCATGTCCTAGACGGGTGAGTGCCGGTAACAAGAACATACCCAGCATTTGGCTGCAGAGTCCTCAATAAGCTGAGGGTGGCAGCCCCCAACGAAAGAAGAAGAAGAAGAAGTTCTCTAATATTGAACCTATGCTTCTTTGAAACATGATAAAGACTGCAAATTTCGTCAACCTCACTTCAAGGTCAAGGTCACTGGAGCTGTCCAGAGTCGGTTAGTATAGGTTCTTTTTCAAGTGACCTTGACCCTAAATTATTGAAAGATGTTAAAACCAAACTTGTATTTAGAGACGATAGATTGATCTTTCATATGTGTTCAATTTTTGAATTGATCTTGAAGGTAAGGTCAAAATCATTTTAGGCCTTGCAAAAACATACAAAAAATAGGTTATTGCACAGTGGAATGGCTGTTTATTTAACCTGTAGTATGCAACAACATTGGGTTATTTGATCCGACATGCATGAGTGATCACGTGAGAGTCAAGGTCTTCCCAAGGTCAAGGACACTGAAGGTCAAAGTCATCCCAGGGTCACCGTTGTTTTTTTGTGCATAATACAACTTTTGCTGTACTGTACTTTATTTCATAGTACATGAGAGTATTTGGAACCGGAGGTCAATGTCATTTCCATGTCAAGAGCATAGAAAGACTAAAGTCGGTATTTTTTTTTGTGTGCATTTTAATGCCACCATGTCATTTTTTGGGGGGTTTGCATTCATTTTCTGGTTAAATATTGTAAGTTCCATAAGGAACATGTGGGTCATATGGGCCTTGCCCTTCTAGTTTTTCTTCCTGTCTTTGTTTGCTTTTTATGATGCCGAGTCCTTTGAACTGGTACAGATTTCCCTCATCAATCACTCCTCCCTCCCACCATCCTCTTCAACCTTCGCTCGCTTCCTATCCTGTACGTGTCAGTTTTGCTTTTTACACCCTTTCCGTGCCGTTTGCCTATTCTATTTTAACTAAACGCTTTAAGGACGAGATCGAGAAAATAGTCTACTATTAAATTATACTGCATACCCCTCCTCTCTATACAAACACACACACACACACGCACACACAAACACACACGCACGCACACCCCTCCTCCCTCACACACACATGCATTATCAACCTCTTAAACCTTTTAAAGCTTTTCGTACGTGCCATCTTTGATTTTTTACCTCTGTCCTTGCCTTTGCTATTCTGCTTTAGCTGAACGAAGAGACCCAGTCAGCCGTTCCAACTGGTACAGATTTTACCTTTGACCCATTGAGATGCACCTGTCAAACGGCCCATGTTCACAGAGTTGCTAACTCTACATTTTAGATACGCTTTTCCGAATGCCGATTTTTGACTACGAGAAATGTGTTGAAGCTCCTTTTTTTTATAAAGCGAAAAAAATAAATAAAGGTAGATGCGAAGTTGGAAAAATAGAACAAATAAAGAAAGAACGAGAAACAGGAGATCATACAGATTTGATTTATATTGCGCACTCTTGACGTTGGCCTTGCCAATATTTAAGCTCTAGCTTCGAAGTATACATCAAGGTGGTAATGGAAAATAAGTATTTCACTGTTTTCTTCCCATAGCATCTGCTCGAATCACAGCTAGAGAGACGTCTCCTCTCTGAAAATCCTTACGGGAAGAGAGGGGACTATAAACTGATAAACATAACATAACATAACAGCTAGAGAGATGTATAGAGTGTTGTTAAGCATGAAATCGTGACTATAATAATCAATCGGCGGCGACAATGTTATTTATAGCTTTAGATTTGTTTTTAAACTAACTGATCGGCAAACGCCTCAAATAGAACAATCAAACCCGAAGAAGGTAAAGGAGGATGGGAAGGATGAAATTTGGGTGTAGTTCAAAGAAGGGTTCTTTATCTGCAGCTGAATGAGTCACACAACATGATGTAGCAAAACGAGACCGAAACAAATTATTTAATGAAGTAAAAGTTCAAGAAGAGCTAACAACATTGTTCCTTGGTCCTTGTTGCAAACACTATAAGTCAGAAGGCTAGATTGTAATATTACAATTACGAGCGTAACTTTGTGTTTCAAGTAATTTGCAGTACCTAACGTACCTATCCAAAGATGTGTTTCCGCATAGTTCAAAATGTAAGGCTGTTTCCTCATAGCTCAACTGTGAGGCTGATTCATAACCCTATAACCTAAGATGAAAACGTATGCCTGTCTGTGAAGCTTTTTTGCATCGGCTGTCGTAACCAATGAGCCACGCATACGGTATCAAGCCTTTCCCCTGCCTCTCCCTCCCTCCTTTGAGTGTGTGTCACTGTGTGTGTGGGGGGGGGGGGGGTGTGTATGTGTGTGTGCCTTACTCACTAGTTTGAGCTTCGCCTCAGGTGTGCGAGTGTTTGAAATAGTCTGCTGCGTGTGTGTTTGCCTATTAAACCACCAACTTCCCTGGGACCCCCTACCCATCCCACCTGCCCCTCACTCTGTGTTTCTATTTTAGGTCACCGACCGACCTGCTGACCCTTGTGGTGGGGGAAAACCCTCTTTCCAGGTCTAACAACTGTTTCAGGAATGTCGGTCTTTTGTGCGAAGTACTGCAAACTATTCGAATCTCTTGTATTGGTAAGTTAGCACGTTGAACCTTTTAGGCCGAACAAGTTAGTGTTGGTTCTTCCACAATGCTTTACAATAATAATAATAATAATAATAATAATAATAATAATAATAATAATAATAATAATAATAATAATAATAATGTACACGTTTTTTCTATTTCCTAAATTAGACTCAAGGCGCGGTAATTTTGCAGCAACATGCATGCTCGATAACGAATATCAATCCGTATTGCTGTCAAAAATGTTATTCCTAAAAGCTACCCCATTTAACGAAACATGGATGTAATTATTTGCAAAAAGAGGAGAATTTGTCGTCAGATGCCTGTTGCGTTGCATCATCGTCATCATCATATACCGAATATAATTATTTTTAAAGTTTCAAACGTTTCTAAACAAGACTATATAATTTATAGTGCGGTCGATTGTGCGCATTTGCTTTGTCTGATCCTGTTGGTAAAAGTAATGAAAGATTTTTTTTTTTTAATTGTCTCCTCTGTAATGCTATCAAAGTCACTGCTCTCAGTTCTTAGGCCCAGACATGGCCGTCTTGTTTCACACTAACATCAAGATCATCCGATTCCTTTTTATTTGAAATCGGATCGGTTTTGGTAGGCTATCTTCGTTTATTATCTTTACTTGTGCTGCGCTTTCAGTTACAGATCAGGTCTTGTTATACATACTGTAATGTTCTTGTTGCGTACTTTGGGCTCAAGAGAGAAAGGATTTCATAGGTAGGCCTACACAGTTACTGAATATGCGGAGTTCGCGTTCCAGATACCGCCAGTGGGTGCGAAGCGTTGCCCCGATCACAATTAGTCTCCGTATCCGTGGAGAGCGTGCTTAAAACAGCAGCAGCAGCCACATCTACCTACAACATCCTCTTTCGGTCCTTTTCAGGACCACAAGTTTTCACAAGAAAGGTTTCTGTACTTTGGGTTACATCTTCAGCACAAGAAAAAATATCAGAAGGACCAAAAAAAAAAAAAAAAAAAAACAACAACACAATAATAAAAAGGGTGGGACAAATACATAGGTACAAGAGGGGCCGGGTAGCTCAGTTGGTAAGAGCGTCTTGCTAGTAACCGAAAGGTCGCTGGTTCGAATCCCGGATTGGTCAACGTGTGATCATATTATTTTCCCCTTTACCAACAACTGGCCCGCTGGTGTCAGTATAAATCGGTCCAGTAGTCACCTATATGCGAAAGTGTCGTGTGACTATAATCTACAAACAACAACATAGGTACAAGTCATCAGTCTGAATGAATGATCACACTAAACCAGCAAATGTAACGATACAAAGCGAACAGCAGGCGCCATTGGCTTTATATTCCTTGAATCTCTACTTGTATTCGCCAACGACCATACCACGTTGAAAACACCGGTTCTCGTCCGATCACCGAAGTTAAGCAACGTCGGGCCCGGTTAGTACTTGGATGGGTGACCGCCTGGGAACACCGGGTGTTGTTGGTATTTTTTTTTTTTTAAAGTTACAAACTACTTTTTATACTTTTCCCTGTGTCCGTGCCTGTTTAATGTTATCTGTAATGTGTGAAACAAGGTACACTAAACTGCACGGTAGATGAGATTGGTTGTAGCACTGACCTAGAATACAGGTCAGTGGTTGTAGGTAGGTTCAAGGCGGTTTAACTGGTCTTATTCCCCAGCCAGTCTTGGACGGAAGAACATTTTTGATTGTACATGTAGATGATCATTGACGAGGAAGAAATGTTTTATTTGTAAATCAGTTAACGAACGAATCTCTTATATAGTGTGCCTTATAGTATGTCTTAATTGGAAGATTTTTAGAGCTAGAGGTCCAAAAACGTTTTTTTTCGAGTTTTTCTATCTCGAACCTAACCCCTTGGGGTCATGAGCAATCTTGCCACTGTAGATTGTTCTAACCTATAAAGCGAAAAGTGAAAGCCCCAGTTGAAAACCTGTCTTTCCTTTCTAGGCATGACCGATTCACTGCGGCAACAGTATCCCCGTTGGAGTGCCGGGGGTTTCAGTATAAATAGTGTCCCCACTTTCTGGAAATTTAGTGCTTTAAATTCCCACTGTCGCTGTCTTCCTCATTTACTCTTTCCCATTCCTGCTCTGTCCTATCACTCTGCTATACTATCTTCTTCTTCGCTAAATCAATGACCTACCTTTTTTCTTGAAAACTCTTCCTGGACAAGACTCCTTGTTTGTGTATGAGGTCTGTTGGATCAGCTTGGGAGTGTTGGACGCTTTCTGCCGGGTGGTCACTAGGGCTTCCTATAATGTTATTATTTAGCAATATAGGCATTTTATATGTATATGTTTTGTTGATAATTTATAACGATGTTTGTATTCTATTTTGTTTTTGTAACCGGGGGTTCGAGTAGTTGGGGTAAAGCCTCATCCGTCCCCTGCGTGGGATGTCTTTATTGTAAAGTGACTGGCCGGTGGAGGGCATTCAATTTTCCCCACTAGGGTTGTTTCAGCAGATCTTTTATGCGGATCGGGGGTTGTCCGGTCCTGATTTGGCTCGGAAGAGTCCGCTGGACCTAAAACAACAATCAATCAATCAATCAATCTCGAACCTAGGTCTTGAAACTTTTTTTTTCGACAAAGGTTCAGCAACCTAGGATTGGGATCTGAGAACCTCGAAAAAAAAAGTTGATGAACCTCCACGAACCTTCCAATTAATACAGGCCATGCAGGAGGTAGCGTTGAGCAACTGATGCCGGCCGTGCTTTCGAGGAAAAGAAGAAAAGCGACCCGAATCTCACCTGAATGAGTGAAATTGTAATGTCTAACATTCAACTTAACAAATATTAGTGATTTTAAAATATATTTGTAAAAAATAAATTTAAAAAAAAAGACGATATCGGGCTGTGCGTCACTGAGTGGGGTTAGAACATCCTTTGTTTTCTGAATTTCCAGTTGTGCGTATGTTATTGTCAGCGATTTATCGATCACAAGAGAGAAGGAGCAACTCCTAAAAAATATTGCGTCCTAGTAAGACACGAACTCTTAACAAAAACAACCTATCCCTCTCCCCGCATGAGTCTTTTTCGGACTAGGATTACGGATGCGCGTTATACTAGACCAGAGATCTAATGGCATCGTCAAGACGAGACTTTTTTGTTTTCGGCTGCTGACAGGATAATGAGAATGTCAGAAACAGATGTCTGTACAGACAAACAGACTGAATAATCATCGTAAGTTTATGGATGCGGAGAATAAGTAGCATCGTAAAGACTTGACTGATGCAGAGAAGATTTTAGGTTATCAACAGATAATAACCGAATACGCAGACTGGTTAACATGACACAAATTACTTTGTTGACCCATACCACACCGCTTCCACATCCCGCCCTCTATCCTCTCCTCACACTATCCCCTACGGCATTATCTCCACTAGGAACCGGATTTTTTTTACTCGTGAATAGGAATGTGAGTTTTTGTGCTCAACCCCTCCACTATTCTCCCCCCACCCCACCCCCCAAAAATCCAGATTTGTGCAAAATAGTCACCAATTTATTTATTTATTTTTATTTTTTGGGTGGGGGAGGGGGGCAGTCTGTCCGTCCGTCTGTCTGCCCGCCGACCTCCGTCCGGCGTCTGTGTTCAAAACTTGCAAATGGGCATTTTTCTGGGCATTCATTCTCTTGTTAAATAGTGCGAGTTCCATAAGGAGCATGTGAGTCATATGGGCTATACCCTTCTAGTTATTTAAATTGGCCATCACTATTTGGAAAGACTGCGTTGCTGCCGCTGCATGGTTATACCAAAGAGCTTATTACGGAAAGAGAGGGAACTTCCATTATGTCCTATACAAAAATGCGAGACGCTCTCACGGATTATTTCCCTTTGCTCGGGCTGGCTATATTTCACCATCTATATATATAAATTGCTTAGCCGGAAGTCCTTCTTCGCCTCTACTATAAAGTTTGTCCGGTATGGACGCTGATCTGGGCAGGTGCTGTGCGCCGCGGATCGTCCTGCTGTGTGCTCAAAACCCACGAAATCGTTATAGCCGACATTTCCTTACCGAACATTTAACCGTTTCTGAGATAAATAAATAAACAAAATGTCCACAAACTGCAATAGCCTCATTCCGCGCGCTTCCATTAAAAATCAGATTGAGGTTTCAGCATGTTTTCCCATATAGACCAAAAAATTGATGATCTTTCTATGAAGCATTGGTAGCTTAGTTAGTAAAACCTTCGCCTACCGTGCAGGACGACCCAAGTTCAAACCTCACACGGGCCGTTTTTTTTTTTTACACTACAATATGGATATTTTTCTTTTTAATTTAGGCTTTTTACCTTTAATTTATTATTATTATTTTTATTATTATTATTATTATTATTATTATTATTATTATTATTATTATTATTATTATTATTATTAATATTATTATTATTATTAGTATTATTATTATTAGTATTATTATAACTATTATTATTATTATATCTTATATAAAATTTTCTTTTAAAACCTTGGTGTTTTTTATGATTTCTATTTGTATTATTCTATATTCAATATTATTATTATTATTATTATTATTATTATTATTATTATTATTATTATTATTATTATTATTATTATTATTATTATTATTATTACCAAAGATCGGGATGGGGTGGTACGTGTAGGTAAAAGGGGGCTACGGGTAGGTTTAAAGGGGCATGGGTAGGCATAACGGGGATACGGGTATGGTGGTGGTCGATTCCTTTCATCCATACCTGAGAAACGATCAACGGGGAAGTATCAAAGAGGGTACAGGTAGGTTACAAGGGGGGTACGGAAGGTATCAAGGGGGTATGGGGAGGTATCAAGTGGGTTCGGGAGGTATCAAGGGGGTATGGTGAGGCATCATGGGAGGGGGGGGGGAGACGGGGAGATATCAGAGGGGGTGGGTATGGTGAGGTATCAAGGGGGATATGTGGAGGTATCATCGTCTAAATGAAACTCGCTCACAACAGTTGTCTCTCTGTCTACATTTTAAACAGCAACCTGTGTACCCTGGCTTGCCAGGGTACAAAAACCACTAGTCTGCTATATGAATGATCTGTGCGTGGTAACTTATTGAGCCTATGCCATTGCAAAAGAACATTTTTATGGCAACGTTTGCAAAAACCAAACTTTTAACCATCATTATAATTAACATTCCGCTACTGCTGTCTTTTTTTTCTTTTTTTTTTTTTTTGTTTATGTTTACTTATTGACATTTATTAGGTGCTTTTATGCTGCTTATGTGTGTATGTCATAGGTTCGTTTTCTGCCCTGGAATTTATTATTTTTTAATCAACGACAGATATTTTAAAATTAAAATATGCATGACAGACTGTTTCATTTATCTGAAACTGTAAATCCGTAATCGTGAGAGAGAGAGAGAGAGAGAGAGAGAGAGAGAGAGAGAGAGAGAGAGAGAGAGAGAGAGAGAGAGAGAGAGAGAGAGAGAGAGAGAGAGAGAGAGAGAGAGAGAGAGAGCTCTGTCATTCAATCAATTAACCACAATACAATACAATACAATACAACAATACAAGATTATTGCTTTAGGTCCAGCGGACTCTTCCGAGCCAAATCAGGACCAATTTTAATCACAATAAAGCACAATAACAAAATGTTTCACTGTTAGTGTGAATTTAATTTATATCAGGTGTCCCCCTACCCCTCTCACCTCCCACATCACTGGCTTAATAACATCAGTCACTTCATGGAAAATAATTAATTAATCAGACAGAACAATCAGAACCTACTGGCTAGACTACAACATTCCACGCAATATAGATCTAATGCGCAGAAAGTCACAGATCAGAACAAGGACTGAGTTTCTACATTACATTTTTTTTCCCGTTTACACTCAAACGAAAAGGGATTACAACAAATCAAGGACCATTTTTGTGCCTATGTAAGGGGTTATCTTGCACAGTATTTGATCACGAGGAGAAAACAGACTTAGTCTAATTTAACTTGTTAACATAAGCAGTTTGACGAAGCCAAACTGCCAATCTGACATCTACTTTTGAAATATAAGCACAAATATAGTCAAACAACCTAGCAATAACGTAAACAGTGAGCGACCTGTTGAACGTAAACTGTCAGCAAGCAAACTGTTTTGGATTTAGCACATAGGTATAACATGAATCATTCAAGCCGCTCTCCAATTGTTTTAACACTAACAACACTGCAGCGGTCTTAGTTTAGGCCTACATAAACACAAAAAACCGAAGTTTTTCAATTGCAATTTACCTTTCTTTGTCTCTTAGAAACTTGAAAAAGGACTTGCCAACACAACTTTTCTTGTATCTGGCATTATGGCAATTGATAGCTGTGCAAAAGTCACCGCCCTGTTTCACTCGGTCGCTTTTTGACTTTCTGCCACGAGCCATTTTCAGCATGTCGACAAGGGAGCATAACTCGTACATTTCGTCTCGCGGTTCTGTACCAAGTTCCCTCTCTTTCTATCATAAGCTCTTTGGTTATACGTAAACAATTATCTCTGCATCAATAATATATATGCCGTTTTAGTCATGCAGTCACGTCTACATATTGGATTCGGCATTAATAGACGTCTACATATGACATTATCCTGTCTGAAGTCGCCGCAAATAACTTCTTGTCAAAAATAAATACCAAAGTTTACTATTTTGAAGTTGTTTTTTTTTTTAAAAAACACAGGCATTCAAATGATTATTAATTTAGTAATGGGGGTGGGGGTGGGGGGTGGAGGAGGAGCCTAATCAGTTGGGCCAGACAGATTGAGACTTAAAAAAAAGAACAGAAATAACTTTAAAACCAGATGCGACATGAATTTTAATTACGTTTGCCATTTTCAACTCCACTCATTAAAAATAAAATCAGTTTAAAGATGTCTGTTTTTGTATCTAATTATTTGTACATAATTATTTTGCATTAGTTTATACATTATTTTACTGATAATATTTTTTTCTGCAACAGGGATGAGGCGGGTCTTGTCTTTTTTTCATGTGATCATTGTATTAATTAATTATTGTTAGATGTAACGTAACATTTTTAGTTACATTTTAAAATTTGTATGGTGAATTCTCAGATTGTATTATCTTATTTTTTTTTTATCTAATATACCATTTGTATTTTAAAATTAATACTTTTTATTATGCATGTGAAGTGTATTGTATATGATGTTGTTCCCTTGTATGCTTTTGCGAGTACAGTTGGTGTGAGTGCTTGTATACTTTGTTTTTATTGTTCATATGTCTGTTCTGATCGGTGTACTATCTTAACTGATATATATCCTATGTTAAGAGCGATGAGCCCAGCCCTGTGCGGGAGTACCGCGCTATACAAGCCTACTTTATTATTATTATTATTATTATTATTATTATTATTATTATTATTATTATTATTAAAGTATACTACAGTGTAAAAGAAAAGCTCACGTTTGCCTGAAAGAAGTCAGAAACAAAATACACAAAAAACACCAAGAAAAATATAAAATCAAAGACTTTCGGGCTACGCCCTTCTTCAGTGATGAAAAAAAATTGCCTGAAAGAGGAAGAGAAAACCTTGCGGAACGAAAACGAAAACAACCAAACAAAGGTCTTTAACAAACCGACTAGTTAATTACCAAGCCAAGAAGCTAAGGATGGGTAGAAGGCAGAAATAATTTAAATTTAAGAAAAAGGAAAAAAAGCAATGCTGTCTCACAGGTGTGCTTACGAATGGTATGTCACATAATAGTCTAATTAGTCGTTCATCTTTTGTAGATACAGCTGGAGAGAATGACAAAAATGGGGGAAGAAGGAGGTAAGAGATGGTTAGTAAATAAGAAAGAGAGAGAGAGAGAGAGAGAGAGAGAGAGAGAGAGAGAGAGAGAGAGAGAGAGAGAATTTCTTCTGATTTAGTATTGTAGTGCTACGATGTCCATTAGCAATACTTGTTTGATTCAATTAGGAATAATACTGGATCTGATATAGGTGCTTGCCTCTTAAATTAATCAGACTCAAAGCGCAGCTCTCTGCAAAGAACATAAGCTTACATAAGTGACGAGTTTGATCCAGGTTGCCCTAAATATGAAAATGGCTGTGTCAGTAGAACCTATCGGGCGAGCACGAAAGTTCCTCCTTAACTGTTCATCATAATAGATGAGATGTGAGCAACTCTTTTAGCCGTTGAGCGCGCTGTGTTAAACAAAAATCAACCCAGTAACATGTATTGCATATATATCGATGGACGTGTAGCTTGAAAACTACCAACATCGACCAGAATAGTGCATGCGACTTAATTTATCCCGAGTGGAAAACTTAACCCTGCTGTTGATAAGAACGATCGATGTAAGTCTTAGTTGTTGATGCCTGCTGTATTATTATTTAAGCACTAATCTTCAGCATGATCGATAATTTCCTGGACCTGTTATTGACGAAAACTAATTTTTTTTTTACGCAGCTATGCCTATGGATGAAGAACACTTAAATTGGGCAATACGATCTGTGGAATGGGCATCGTATCCACAATCCACATTATGTTCGTCGAGCTTTCATTTCTGACCACTTTTCCTAGTTCTAACACGTCATCAGCATATTCCTTGTCCATCAACAGCCTGTTGTTGAAGAGTGCTAATGAAGTAATAATTATCATCACAATGTTCGTCGCTATTTTCCTCTTAGACTTGTTATTGATGAAATCTTGCCAGGGTACCCACCGGGTGCTAATACTCCCGGACCATGGCACTGATTGATTTCATTAGCTGTGGCTGGGGATTCCAGACCGTGGTGTGCAAAACCCAATCTTCCGGAGAACTGGTGTGAAAGCTGGGAATAATTGTACTTTGTCCTTGAGGTAGTTTCAGCTGATATAAATAGTCGTACTTTCTACGATGCTTCGTGATAAGAAGAGCATTGCGGTTTTTCCCATGCGTCGTAGGTTATTAGTATGATAGTGTTGTACTAAGGCGTGAACGTACAACCGCTAATGATTGTGGCTCATTTACCACTAACAACGAAGAGATCCTGGAGAGCTGACATAAATATGTCTGCGTTGTTAGAGTTATAATTACAGTTGTTCGACAAGCGCTTTTCCAGCTCAAGAGCTGCTCAAGGTGGTGGCCGAAACCGGATCTAACACGAGCCGCACGAGTTGCCCACTTGCAGCCTTTGACGCCTCGTCTGACGATCCAGACAACTGAGCGCGCACGTTCCCCAGATGTGAAATATGAGACTTGTTATAAAAGCAATATTCATTCGGACTTTCTCTTTCAGGTTTTCCCCAAGCAGCGTAGGTAATTAGTAACGTTGATTGAGTAAGGTTCGTACTTTTCAACACTGCACTGCAGATGTCTGGTATTCGCTGCTACATTTAATTACCCATTTACCGCGTGGGATAAAAATCTGGAGTGCAGAACAAACGTGAAGTGCCATAGCGAGAGTATAAGGAATGTAATAACCACAGTTAGTGGCCACTGTAACCCTCGAAATTATAACTTATATTTTATTGTAATGTTGTAAAGAAGGCATGCTTTCTTAGCATTATAACTTATACTTTATTGTAATGTTGTAAAGAAGGCATGCTTTCTTAGCAGAGGCGGCGCTCTGGTTTAAAGGGAACGGAAGGTGAAGCGGGATTGCGTGAAGTCCCCTATACGCTTCTGTGTCCAGGGGCGGTAATCTATCCACGCAAACGGAATTGCGCTTGTACGTGTGGGAGAGATAGAACGTGTCTTGCACATCAAACATGCGTTAAGTTAGTGTGCGCGAGTATTTGCTTTTCTTCCTGTTCTTCTTCTTGTTCTTCCTCATCCGCCTTCTTCTTGCGCCTCTTGTTCTTGTTAGTTCCCGTGCTATAAAGCTCTGGAACTATTGTTTTTGGCTTTGTCCGTTCGGCGTCCGGCGTCTGTTCGGAGGTGACATTTGCGGACTTTTCTTTGAAAACAATGGAGGGATTTCTTTGAAACGGGGTATTTAGTTAGGAATTATAGTGAACCCTACCAGATGGAAAAAAATAATGTATTTCTGGTGACGTCATAATTTTTTGTGTTTTTTCCTAATCTTATTTTCTCTCAAACTACTAAAGGGATTTGGTTCAAGTTCGGTTGCTATTCCAAGGTAAAAACCAAACTTGTGCAAATCGAGTGACGTAATCATCCTGATGTCATTTTTGGTTCAAATTCATACTACAGCGTGAGTCTATGTACACCCCGCCATCCCCTCCCCCCCCCCCACAAACCTACCTCCCTCCACACCCACCCCCCTCCCCCTCCAAAAAAAAAATTCTGAATTTTTGCAAATCTGTGGGAGATGAGTTCTAAATAGTCCACCTGGGTAAAGGTAAAACCAAACAAACATGCAAATCAAGTGACGTAATCATCGTGACGTAGTTGGTGTAATAGTTTAATTTTTATATTTATCAATTTCTTTTTAAATGTGTTTATAATTAACAGTGTACAGATGCCTTGAGCCGCAAACAAAACTATGGTGTTTTCTTAAGCTTTATTCTCGGTAACTATTATTATTATTATTATTATTATTATTATTATTATTATTATTATTATTATTATTATTATTATTATTATTATTATTATTATTATTATTATTATTATTTTGTTGTTGTTGTTGTTGTTGTTGTTCTTCTTCTTGTTCTTCTTCTTCTTCTTCTTCTTCTTCTTCTTCTTCTTCTTCTTCTTCCTCCTCCTCCTCCTCCTCCTCTTCCTTCTTCTACTCCTCTTTCTCTTCCGCATTCTTCAAAAATAACAAAGAAAAATAGCTGAGTTTCGTTGTTCCTAACCTTGACCTTTAAGAACCCATTGAACAGACGGAGTGCGCTTACCAATGTTCACACATTTGCGTTGTTCGTTCATTCGTTTTATTTGGACGTTAGCTCGGAAATGTTCACACAAATTCTTTGCGACGAATTAATGGCAAAGGTCGGAGGGGTGACTTTGGTGTCAAGGATAGCGCATGCTGACATTTTCGCCTGGAATTCCCAGACAAAGCCTTTGTGGATGTCCCATTTCAGTCCATTGACTGCCCGTCGCCCATGCTTTCTTTCTTCTTATAATAATTAATGAATAGAACCACCACTACACAGAAAATTGGAAATTACTGCACCGGTAATAACCTATAATTATGTTCTGTGCAATGTCCTATAGTCTGGCCATCATTAGGAAGTGAGTCCAAGCTGCTATTTCATGCTGAGTGTTGTTGTTATCTTTGGTGGTTTGACCAACATTAGGAAATGAGTCCACGCTAATAACGCATGTTGAGTGTAGTATCTGTTGATGGTAAAGTGTTGTGTTTATTATAATTTTATTATTTTAAACATGTAAAAATATTTAAAAGTATTATTATATTGTTTTTTTTTTCTTTTCACTGCCTGTTCTCAAACTGACGTCCATTTTGATCGCACACATCATGAAACAATTCCCTTGGTATTTGGGCGCATTCATGTTCAATGGCTTCTCTCAATTCAGCGACTGTTGCAGGTTTCATGGAGTAGACATTTTCTGTAGGTATCCCTCTTTGTCTTAAAATTATTATAAACACCAAGTTTACAATTATTTAAAATGTGTATACATTTCTTTGGGACTCCCTGTATATATATATATATATATATATATATATATATATATATATATATATATATATATATATATATATATATATATATATATATATATATATATATATATATATATATATATATATATATATATATATATATATATATATATATATAATCGTATCTTCACTGTGGTGATTTTAGACACACGCATTTATATATCATTTTAATAATTTAATAGTAAATAATTCCATAGAGCATGTAACAATTTTCCAACTGGCGATCTTATAACCCCTCAACAGTATCAGCTCCCCTGCTTAAGTAGCCTTTTGACCTAGTAAATGTAGTTACATTAGTACAGTTGTTGTTTTTTAAACTTTATTATCCATAACAAGCAGTGTTATTCTTTGACCAAAGACAAAGACAACGATGGGATTTGTCACTGTCATTTCGAGGACATGGACTTTTCAAAGTTTCCGGTCTTCGGGGAAAGACTAGGGGCGGATTTCATTCACTAGCGCTGCTAACGGTCAGTTTACATTCTTGCAGGACCGGGATCTCATGTGTTGACCATCCCATTGTGGCGAAGACACCGCCGACAATGACAGTGGTGTCGTTGACAGAAGGAGGTCAATGAATAGACGGACTTGGATTTCACGCAAATTAAGGAGGAATTATTAGTAACCTTTGCCTGTCAACCGCGTGAAAAACCCGGTCCTTATAAATACAGTGGTGGTCGCGTTTTGAACTTTCCGGGTGTGTGGGTGTGGGTGTGTGCGTGTGGGTGTATATGCGGTTGTTGTGTATGTGTACGTTTGCGTTTGTGTGTCTACTGAGCACATTGTTAGTGAAACTTTAGACCGAGTTTTCCTTTAAGCACGACATTGTTTCAAGTCATGGGTAGTGGACGCCAGAAAAAGGGCATCAAACTGACGTTCAAATGATATAATAATATTAATTTATTATATGGAACGCATTTCTGGACAATAGTCTGCTCAAGGCGCACCATACACACAGGCACCCGCCCTATATACATTTCCAAAGCTTTGGGAACATTGACCAAAACATGAGGTATTATTTCTTTTTTTCCATATAGTAAGATGATTGTTCGTGGAGCGACTTGAAGTGTTTATGAGATTACGATCAAAATGCAATACACACACACGCACGCACGCGCACACACACACTCCACCTCCCCCCCCCCTCTAGCTACCTTCCCGAAAATAAAAAAGTATATTCGCTCTAAAAGATTAATATTTTCACTTGGTAATATATTCATATATTTTCGTGTTTCTGGTATTTGCGAAATTTGACTCTATAAACATTGTGTTTCTAGCCTGTATCAGAAACTCTCTTGAAAGCATAGTCTTGGCTATTTGCCCCTGATGCAATGTCACGTTGGTACAGCAGCGTACATGATCTAAACCTACCATGGACTACTGTGTGTGTTTCGTATTTTGTTGTTCTACAAATGCAGCTTCAATCATTTATATGCTTCTTCAGCAGGCATTCATGACAGGTGTTTTTCCCTCTTGATCCGAAGTTTCCCCGGAGCCATTTCCGTTAACCTTCAGATGTGGTAAGAAAGGTGCGTCGCTATAATTGTTTTTGCGCTAACGATAGCGATGAAAGCTTTATCGTAAGCGCAAAAACAGTAAATGTTAGCAATGAAAGCTTTAACATTTGGATGATTAAGCTCCTTCTATAACCGTACAATTTAATGTAAAATTTTTAAAAAAAAATTGAACTCAAGACGAAGCCATTTTGGCTTTAATGAGTTAGTTGTCTTAGCCTTACTACATTTTATCTTGCCAACTCCTCGAATGTCAATTCGGTTCAAGGATCATGCAAAAGAATAGAACTAATTGTACAGCTACGTTCGTTTCATTTGTACCTTTCATTGACCGTGTTGCTAAGCTTTGCTAAGCATTGACCGTGTTGCTAAGCTAAGCGTTGTCGTAATTCAAACCGTAATTATTCGGAAAACAGAGTAAACCGAAGTGATGTACAGTCTACTTTTACTAATACTGTTGGTACTTGGCCGTGATAGTAACTATAATTAATGCTTTTGTTATACTTCATGCGCAAAATAGTAATGTTTTTCATTCATACGCAATTGCAAAATGGCAGTTTCCTGAGCATTCCATTTTCAGTGTTATTAGTTCTCAAGCAACTAATGCGCAGAAGTATCTAAAAACTCAGAGACTGGTTTCTTATTATTCCAACGGAGAAAATCCTGCTATATCCTGTAACAGATGATTTTCTCTTGAAATAGTAAGGTCCGGAAAGCTTATGGCGCCAAGGGTGTTTATAAAGCTAATCATCAACTTGAAATAAAAATTCCATAAAGGAAGGTTGGTTTTGGGTCGTTCAATCTGCGCATGACAAAAGGAGACAGGATGAGCATACTTACTGGTTAAGATCACGATAGAAAGCTCGTCTCTGCACGGGGAGGGAGGGAGGTAGGCATGCAGGAGGTACCCCACTTAATTTCTAGTGAATTTTGATGCACAACATTGAGGTTTGCTTATAAATC
This sequence comes from Oncomelania hupensis, assembly GCA_036898135.1. NCBI lineage: Eukaryota > Metazoa > Mollusca > Gastropoda > Littorinimorpha > Pomatiopsidae > Oncomelania > Oncomelania hupensis. The sequence goes on from CM072513.1 coordinate 31,755,197, forward strand.
TATTTAGTAAAAATTACGACTTATATTAAAAGACCATTTGCTGAAAGAAAGATTGTGCTAGCAAGATTTTGTGATATTACCAAAGCATATGACAGAATCTGGCATTCTCGATTATTATACAAGCTAAAATCAATTGGTTTATCGGAACGTATTTGTAATTATACTGGAACCATTTTAAACGATAGAAATATAAAGGTAAAAGTGGGGAATTTATGCTCGTCTTTCTTTAAAACTAATATGAGAATTCCACAGGGATCTATAGTTTCTCCGATTTTATTTCATCTATGATTTTTCACGAGCACTAAGTAATAAAGTGTCACTTGTTCAATATGCAGATGACTTGGCAATATGGATGAATGTAAATTTTAAAAAAGTAAAGATCTTTGTACAAAATAAAATAAATAACTACGTTATATCAACAAGAAGTAAATAATATCGATCAGTATATGAATCAAAAGTGTCTTGAATTGTCTGAAGAAAAAACAAACTTGGTACTATTTAATAATAGTCAAGAGTCTAGACAACTTCCAAAATTGAAAAGTGAAAAACGAAGAACTCAAGTATGTGAAACAGGTTACATTTGTAGGCATATATTTAACATGCAAACTAAAATAGAAAATAAAAATAGAATATTCAATACAAAAAGCTATAAAAAGTGTTTTTTTTTTTTAAATTATGAACAGACAAAATTGGTTCTAGCATGTTCCCAGAACAGAGAAGAGGAAGAAACCCTCCCAGATCTCCGAGAAGAAGCTGAGGCAGCAGTGCAATTACTAAAGAAGGGGAAGTCAGCGGGAGTGGACAACATACCCGCGGAATTACCGCAAGCCCGAGGGGAAGCGATGATTGACGTCCTCACCATTATCTGTAATAAGATCTGGCAGAGTGGGAATTGGCCTACACCGTAGACCCAGTCGATTGTCATTACTCTTACCAAAAAAGGTAACCTTCAGGAGTGTGAAAATTACCGCACCATCGGCGTATCATCCATCCCAGCAAAGTCCTCATGAAAATAATACTCAACAGGTTGAAACCTCAAGCTGAACAAATCATAGCTGAAGAACAAGCAGGATTCAGATCAGGGCGAAGTACCACTGAACAGATTTCCTACTTCAGAATAATCTGCGAGAAATACTTACAGCACCAACAACATCTATATCATGTGTTTGTAGACTTAAAAAAAGCGTTTGACCGAGTCTGGCATGCAGCTCTGTGGGCAACCATGAGAGTGTACAACATCAGCCCTAGAATTACTGAAGTCATCAAAAGCCTGTATGACAAGGCTACCAGTGCAGTCCTCCACAACAACGCCAGCGGAAACTGGTTCAGAACAACATTCGGTGTGCGTCAAGGATGCCTACTCTCTCCAACACTCTTTAACATCTTCCTAGAGCGCCTCAAGTCAGATGCCCTTGCAGATCATGATGGCACAGTGATCATAGGGGGTTGAGAAATCTGCAACTTCCGTTTTGCGGATGACATTGATGGATTTGCTGGAGAGGAACAAGAACTTGAACAGCTTGTACAGAGACTTGACACCACCTCCAGAGCCTATGGAATGGAAATAAGTGCAGAGAAGACCAAAGTGATGACAACAACACCAATGGCATCATCATGGACATCAAAGTCCAAGGCCAATTCCTCAACACAGTGCATAGCTTCAAATATTTAAGAGCCATTTTATCAGACAATAGGCCCCGACAGGAAGTCCTCTACAGGATCGCACAAACAACTACGGCCATGACAAGGTTGAAGCCTATTTGGAAAGAGGACCATCAGTCTACATTCCGAGGTAAGGCTGCTGCGCTCCCTTGTCATCTTTATCTTCCTATACGCTTGCGAAACATGGACCCTCACCTCAGATCTACAACGGAGAATAAAAAACATGGAGATGAGGTGCATTTCCTATATCCAGCACATCACCAACAACGAAATCCGACAGACCATTACACAAGCCGTTGGACAACATGATGACATGCTTACAGTGTTGAAGAAACGGAAACTCCGATGGTATGGCCACTTCACCAGAGCATCAGACCTTGTAAAAACTATCCTGAAAGGCACGGTGCAAGGATGTAGAAGAAGAGTGAGACAGAAAAAGAAGTGGGAAGACAACATTCGAGAATGGACTAGTTTGACACTGAACGAAGCCATGAGGGTTGCTGAGAACAGAGAAAATGGAGTACGCTGGTTAAACGATCATCTGTGATGCCCCAACAACCTTTGAGTTACGGGATAGGATACGATGGGAAAATTGGGGACAAGATGGAAAAACACTGATTCATGTAGCCTCTGCTTTAGTGAGACCCAAATTAACGTATGGACATGAAGCCTATTTTTGCCACTAAATGCTATCTTTAAAATGTACAAAGTTTAGACAATATAGCATTAAAATTAGCGCTATGGGTCCCAATTCATATAAAAACTATTGAAGCATATAAACTTGGAGTTGTTATTCCCCTTGATGAATGGCGACAGTTATCATGTGCCAAATACATATAAAGAGCAAGTGCAGTTCATAACAGTACTAACGAAGAGCTGTTCATCCGTACTGATCCGTTCTGATACAGTTTTTCCAAAACAGGCCCAAAAACATGCACTCTTTCCAAACCTTTACGAAAGATCTTATCCAAGTAGATTTAATACATATTCAGAATTCACCCAAAAATATAATTTCACCAGTACCTATGTGGGAAATTTAAAAGGCACAATTTGTTTTTTAAACAATAATTAATGGTACACAGGTGAACCTTTGCTGGATTCTATCGCATTGTGGGTTTCCTTATAAGGGTTGGACTGAACGTGCTGCCAAACGTAATGCTTCAAATATTAACTCACAGGCAATAACAATACCGTCTTTTAAAGAAATTCAAAACTCGAATGAAAATACATTTGTGAAAACTATAAATTCTTATCTGAGTTAACATAAACCTTGTGGAATCACCAGGTCAGTTTTCGCATGAAACATAGAATAATAACTAAACTCAATGAAAACAAAATATCGTTAACATGTGAGCTGCATGTGTAATGAAACTGTAGTTTTGAAGCATGTATTACATGAATGCAGTCACATTCATCCTTTGTTGCCAACTGATTTACAAACTATGAATTCTATTGATGACATCAGTTTGGATGTGAGCTTTAGGTTAGCAAGGTAAGACTGCTGCGCTCCCTTGTCATCTCCATCTTCCTATATGCTTGCGAAACATGGACCCTCACAGCAGATCTACCACGAAGAATACAAAGCATGGAGATGAGGTGCTACAGAAGACTTCTGTGCAGTTCCTATGCCCAACGCATCACCAACTACGAAGTCCGACAGACCATCACACAAGCCATTGGACAACACGATGACCTGCTCACAGAGGTGAAGAAACGGAAACTCCGAGGTATGGCCACGTCACCAGATCACCAGGTCTTGTAAAGACCATCCTGCAAGGCACAGTGCAAGGAGGTAGAAGAAGAGGGAGACCAAAAAAGAGGTGGGAGGACAACATTCGAGAATGGACTGGTTTGACACTGAGCGAAACAATCAGGGTTGCTGAGGACAGGGAAAGATGGAGTATGCTGGTTAAACGATCATCTATGGTGCCCCTACCACCTCCGAGTTACGGGATATGATAGGTTAGCAAAAGCTTTAATTGATTATCCAGTCACTCAGTTTAGTTAATTACATTTTTTTAATAAAACTATTATTACTATTTTATAATTTTCAATTCAATGTGATTTGTGTGTGCGTGTGTACGTGCGAGTATGCGTCTTATCATTTCGATGAAGAAGACGTTAATAAAACAACATATAAATCTATTTCTTATAATAGACTGTTATTTCTATTTCTATGTTTGTCGTTTTTGGTCAAAGTTTAGAAACAGAAATACAATTTTAAAAAAGCTACGTATTAGCATTCTGAGCACAACTGTGCAAACCTTGAACTCAAAGCATTTTTTTTTGTTTTAAAAAGGAAAAAGATAATAACGTCACGCTCATAAGATAATTGCCTAACTCAATTTTCATAGTTTCGAGATAAACGATAAAAACATGTTATTTTTTAAACTGAAAATTCTTTAAAGATTTTTGTTGCATATATCTTCACAGAATGAAGTTGCCAATGTATGTTGAAGCCAGTTTTGATAAATGTGTGTTCGTTTGCCGGCAAACTGATTTAGGCAGAATGAGCACTAACAAAAGCTGAGATAGGCAAGAAGTGAAACTTCAGATAGGCATAAGAAAGTTTTTAAAAGACAAAAACACAAGATAGGCAATATTGAATTTTTTTTTCATTTAATCAATAACATAAAGATAAACAAAAAACTTCATGTACTTGCAATGTCAACGGTAAAACATGACAAGCCTAAAGAAAAAAACACATAGTTTTTTTCATAAACCTACACATCTTCTATGCACTTGCAAACAAAATGTCAATAGAAAGAATCCTTTTTAATTTAATGTGATCTAACAAACTGTGATCTACTTGCAGCAGTGATGTATTACTTTCCTAGCCTGTTCCTGTCCTATCCCGTAAATCGGAGGTCGTATGAGCACCACAGATGATCGTTTAACCAGCGTACCTCATCTTTCCCTGTCTTCAGCAACCCTCATGGTTTCGCTCAGTGTCAAACCAGTCCATTCTCGAATGTTGTCCTCCCACCTCTTTTTCGGTCTCCCTCTTCTTCTGCCTCCTTGCACTGTGCCTTGCAGGATAGTCTTTGCAAGACCTGATGATCTGGTGACGTGGCCATGCCACCGGAGTTTCCGTTTTTTTACCACTGTGAGCAGGTCATCGTGTTGTCCAATGGCTTGTGTGATGGTCTGTCGAACTTCGTCGTTGGTGATGTGCTGGTGTAGGAAATACCCAGAAATCTTCTGTAGCACCTCATCTTCATGCTTTGTATTCTTCGTTGTAGATCTGCTGTAAGGGTCCATGTCTTGCAAGCGTATAGGAAGATGGAGATGACAAGAGAGCGCAGCAGTCTTACCTTGGAATGTAAACTGATGGTCCTGTCTTTCCAAATTGGCTTCAACCTCGCCAGGGCAGCAGTTGTTTTTGCGATCCTTGAGAGGACTTCCTGTCGGGAGCCATTGTCTATAACTTTGTACTTGACTAAAGGCATCATAGAACACATCCTCTCCTCATAAAAAGACATAATACACAAACACATCTTCTGTGTGCTTGCAAAATAAAAAAAAAAATTAAACACAAATAATTATTGGTAATGTGATCCAAACTAAAGGTGCAGTAAAGTGTGTACTTGACTGTTGGCATCTTATCACACTCCCCCTTCCCTTACTTTTACCCTTGTAAAATGTTATTCATTTATTTAATTAACTCAAAGCAGCATGGAACACTCGCTCTCCTCTTAAAGGTAATTATTAAACTTGCTTAATTAACATCTGTGAGCTTGCAAAACAAACAATTATTTGTATGTGATCCATACAAAAGGTAATTCACTTGCAGCAGTGAAGTATTACTTTGTACTTGACTCAATGCATCATAGAGCACTCCCTCTCCCCTCCCCTTCTACCTGCACCCAGGCACAGAATGTCTTTTCCGGACAGGACGTCTCTGTGTGCTTTGTAGAGGTCTATTCAGGGCTGCCATTTCCATCTTAGTGTGAAATGGAACGTTTCAAGTTCTTACAAGACACTGATATCTGTTCCACTTGACCGGGGCTAAACCATGTTAGACGCTCAACGTGAAGCACCTGCAACATTTTTATTTCACATAAAGTGGCAATAACTTCCTCGGGGTGATCTTCCAGTTGTGGCAAAGTGTGAAATTGCAGATGGGTAAGCGGTAGTTGAGCTAAGCAGCTCAAGTCTGAGAGGGAAAAGCTCGAATTCCCACTGGCCCTAAACACTTTGATTCCTACTTCCTGCCCATGCACTTGTCCCTTGGACAACTCTTCCAGGACAAAACTACTCATTTGTGTGTGAGGTCTGTTGGATCAGCTTGGGAATATTGGATGCTTTCTGCCAAATGGTCACTGGGGCTTCCTATGATATTATTTGGCAATGTAGGCATTTTATATGTATGGGTTTTGTTAATATTGTATAATGATGCTTGTATTCTATTTTGTTTTGTAAACGTAGGTTCGATAAATTAGGGTATAGCCTCAGCTTCCCCTGCGTGGGATGTCTTTATTGTAAAGTGACCGGCTGGTAGATTGCCTTCAGTGTTACCACTAGGGTTGTTTCGGCAGATCTTTTGTGCGGATCAGGGGTGAGTCCTCTTTCACTTCTCTGGTCCTGATTTGGCTCGGAAGAGTCTGCTGGACCTAAAGCAATAACCATATAATGTAATGTAATGTCGTCTTCCTCACTTGACGAGGAGGACTCAGGCTGGTAGCTTCCCGCGCTTCATCGTCACAGTAAAGGGATCTATGGACACACGCATATGATACAGACGCATCTATAAATAAATATGCTCGATATTTTATTTAACATAAAACGAGAACAATGGTTAGTAATGCTAAATGGTAAATATCCAAGTATTTTAACTTTATTTAACGTTTTTTTACAGTCAGTCTGCCGTTTAAGACAAAATGCCTATCTCAGCTCTGTCTTAATTTGCAAATTGCCGATATCAATCGCTTCACATTGAAGATGATGCTTGGAACAGCATTTATAGCCATTTTCCTACAACACCTAAGAATAACAAGTTCTAAAATTGATTACTTACCTTCGTCTTCTGATTGAAGTATGTTTTGCAACATCTCTGTTGCTTTTTCAGCCCAAAATTGTTCAATGCGTCTGGGCGCCGCCATATTGGTTGCAAATTGCCTATGTCAGGAATGAGATAGGCAATTTGGCATACGAAGCTGTGGCGACCGTTACGATTTAGATAGAGACTTGTACTCTCTAGCACAGATGGCTTGTCTTCCCAGTGCTTTGTTTTTACCCCTACTGCACAACTGCCTAAGTCTGAGTTAGGCATTTATGTTATGAGCGTGACGATATGCCGCTATGATCGAGAGGAGTGGGGGAGAGGGTGGTGGTATTAACAATTTTACATTAGGCGCTGGCGCCGCCCTTGCACAGTTTTAATGGCAGCATTGATAAAGAAGAGCACGTGTCAAGTGGTGATATCCGAGAGTCCCTAGTCCTTGGGCAAACAGTGTATAAACCTCTACCGTGCCGTGGTATAGAAGTATCATTGGAAAACCACAACTCCAGGCAAATTTGCAGTTTCTCCGTTTACTGTTTTAAGCCTTTATTGTATTTCATTTCATCTGGATATTTTTTTTTTAATTTTAAGAACTGTTGTTGGTGTTGTTGTTGTTGTTGTTGTTGTATTTCTTCTATTACTTTCTTTCTTCCTTCCGTCTTCTTTTCGTATTCTTTCGTTCTTTCTAGCCTTCTTCTTCTTCTTCTTCTTCTTTCCTTCTTGCCTGTCCTTTGTTTTCTTTCTTTGTTGTTCTTCATGTTCTTGTTCTTCTTGTTCTTGTTCTTCTTCTTGTTCTTGTTCTTGTTGTTGTTGTTGTTGTTGTTGTTCTTCTTCTTCTTCTTCTTCTTCTTCTTCTTCTTCTTCTTCTTCTTCTTCTTCTTCTTCTTCTTCCGTGGTCCTGATTCGGCTCTTAGCAATCCGCTGGACCATATAAACATTGACTATCTATCTATCTATCTATCTATCTATCTATCTATCTATCTATCTATCTATCTATCTATCTATCTATCTATCTATCTATCTATCTATCTATCTATCTATCCCGGTCCTGATTTGGCTCGGAAGAGTCCGCTGGACCTAAAGCACTAATCATGTAATGTAATCTATCTATCTATCTATCTATCTATCTATCTATCTATCTATCTATCTATCTATCTATCTATCTATCTATCTATCTATCTATCTATCTATCTATCTATCTATCTATCTATCTATCTATCTATCTATCTATCTATCTATCTATCTATCTATCTATCTATCTATCTATCTATCTTCTTCTTCTTCTTCTTCTTCTTCTTCTTCTTCTTCTTCTTCTTCTTCTTCTTCTTCTTCTTCTTCTTCTTCTACGAATTGTAATATTTCTAATTCAGTCCAATCTTCTTGTTCTCTCTTTATTTGTTTAATCACGAATTGTAACAGATTACACGTATACATCTGTATGTAGTTCGTTGTCAAGCTCAAGCGTTCCTCATTTGTTTTGTCCCAAACGTTGTCTTTATCACTCTTTGGTATGTTTGTAACGACGTTTGACATAATTATACTTTAGTTACTTGCAGTCATACCTATATGTAACCCATGGAAAAAGGAGGGATGTGGTGAGAGGGGGTGGGGGCGGAGGGGAAGAAGGACTGAGAAGAAGTGAATTGGAACCATATCATTCAAGTAGGTTGCACGCACGTTTTGCTATACAATCCATGTTGCCGCCATGGGCAGTTTAAATTTTTTTTGTATGTTATATCCCGTTTTGGGCCAGCGCCTTGAGAAGCTCATTGTGCAGCTCATTGTGCTAATAAAGCTCTAGAGAACAGTTCAGGTGTGCAGCTGTCATGTCTCAATGCAAGAAAGTAGCAAAGACAGTCATGGGGCAATAATCACTATGCAAGTACGTGCGCTGATTACCGCCGTTGGCTAGAGCCCGAGTGGCGGCGAGCAGGGTTTTTCCCGCTGCTATCACACAGGCGGTTTGCCGTTTCAACGGTTGCGAGCACAGGCGCTTGTATTTGGAAACGCGAGCGCCTATGCCTGTGACGCGTATCCCTCTGGGTATCTATACCCAAAGGGAGACACGTCATTGTAGATAGTTACTCAGAGGGAGACGCGTCACATATAGATAGATACCCAGAGGGAGACGCGTCACGGGCATAGGCGCTTGTATGGTACCCTGAAGGAGACGCGTCTAGGTGCTCTCGTGTCAAGATACAAGCGCCTGTGGCTGCGAGGGATTCTACTAAAAGTATCAGAGACTGATTTAGCTCGCTAACGATATACTGATATTCTTTTTTTATCGCAGGCCAATCTTGTCTATAATGCAGAAAGCGGTGAGCATCACCAACAGATTGAATACATTATGGTCAAAAAACGCTTCAGATTAAGCGTGGACATTGGCAAGACACGCATTTTTCCAGGAGCAGACATCGGAAGTGACCACGATCTCCTGATGATGTCTTTCTGGCTCCACTTGAAGAGAGTAAACAAAGCAAAGCGCACCAGACTGAAGTTCGACCTGGACAAACTACAAGATCCGGAGGTGGCAGAAATATTTCAAGCCACAATTAGAGGGAAATTTGCACCACTGCTCATTTTGGGAGCTGGTGAAGTAGATGTCAACACCATAACCATCACCTTGAACTCAGCAGTGACAGATGCCGCCACTGAGATCTTTGGCACCGACCACACTTGAACTTGTGGACCTGTGTGACAAACGAAGAAAGATGGAAAAAAGGAAAAAGAACACCTCACAGGGAGCTGATGCCTACCGAAAAATCAACAGTGACATCCGAAAAGGTATGCGCACAGCAAAGGAGAACTGGATATAAGATCAATGCCAGGAAATAGAGAACAGTCTGAACAAGAACAACAGCAAGATGGCCTACCAGACTGTGAAGCAGATAACAAGTGTTAAACAGCCCAAGGTCTCCACGATCCAAAGCAAGTCTGGCTTGTGCCCTACTGTAGAACAAGAAGTCTTGGATAGATGGACAGAGTATTGCTCTGACCTTTACAACCACACACGGAGACACCATACAAATGGAGACCCATCAGTTCTAGCTTGTCCCCAGAACAGAGAAGAAGAAGAAATCCTCCCAATTCTCCCAGAAGTTGAGGCAGCGGTACAATCGCTGAAGAAGGGGAAGTCAGCGGGAGTGGACAACATATCCGCAGAATTGCTCCAAGCAGGAGGAGAAGCGATGATTGACGCCATCACCATTATAAGTAACAAGATATGGCAGAGTGGGGAGTGTCTACACCATGGATCCAGTCCCTTGTCATCATCCCAAAAAGGGTAACCTTCAGGAGTGTGAAAACTATCGCACCATCAGCGTTATCAGCCAACCCAGCAAATTCCTCCTGAAAATAGTACAGGTTGAAACCCCAAAGTGAACAAAATCATAGCTGAAGAACAAGCAGGATACAGAGCAGGGTGAAGTACCACTGAGCATATTTTCAACCTCAGAATAATGTGCGAGAAATACCTACAGCACCAACAAGATCTATTTCATTTGTTTGTAGGTTTCAAGAAAGCGTTTCACCGAGTCTGGTATGCAGCTCTGTGGGCAGCCATGACAATGTACATCAGCCCTAACATTATTGAAGTCATCAAAGTCTGTATGAAAAGGCTACTACTAGTGCAGTCGTACACAATAACGTCACCGGTAACTGGTTCAGAACAACAATCGGCGTGCGTCAAAAATGCCTACTCTCTCCAACACTCTGCTCAACAACAACAACAACAATAAAACAACAATGAGATCGAGTGATTAACATGCGATTTAAAACATTAAATTGATTTAAAAATAATAAAAGCACATTTAAATAGGTGAGTTGTTTAATACATCCACAGGACTTTCCAATGTTTTGTGATCCTGATAAATATCTTGTTCTTTAACGGGAATATAATTATCAGGAAACAGAAACTGAAGGAGAAACAAAAATCAAAGAGGCTGCGCTTGTAAATTCCAAATCCTTTGACCAGATACGAGGAAAACGGTTGAAAGTGTGTGATGTGTGCATGCGTGTGTATGCATGCGTGTGTGTCTATGGTGTGTGTGTACGTGTACGCGCTCACGTGCGTGCAAAATTATCAAGAACGTTTATTCGGAAATATAGCAAATAAGTTTCAGATCATAGATTTTCCCTATGAATACATTGTCATTTACTGTTTATGAAACTGATCTCCCCCCCCCCCCCCCACTCCTTCCTCAAATGCCTGTTTGAATATTTCCTTGTCGTGTTTCTAGACTTTTCTATTTTTTGAACTTTTTCGGGTAATTTTGATCAGTTTCGCTAAAATCACAATGCTATTTATGTTTGATTTTCCTTTTAAATTATTTCCGTTATAGATATTATGCATTATATTGCATGTTGGAACGATTTGCTCTCTCTCTCTCTCTCTCTCTCTCTCTCTCATACACACACACACACACACACACACACACAAACACCGCTTAAGTCCCATGTTAGTACAGTCCGATATCGTATTCCTATCGCGGTCAGGAATTATTAGATACGCCTCACACCCGTAGCTGTATAAGACCTATATTATATTGAAACACTTTAAAATCTGGGATTTTACATACCACGGCTCTAAACATCCCAGCTGTCAATAATCTTCAAGACATGATGTTCATTAATTGATTAAATAGCGTTTCATTCAGTTGCGACAATAATATTTTTATAATTTATTACAGATGTGATATTTGACCCCCCGGTTCATTCTTTCATGTGCCTCACAGCAGCGGTGAATCGACACGACCTAAACAATCCAGAGAGGGAAATTAATATGCACATGGTACCGGGTATTTGCTTGGTCAGCTTTGGGTAGTTTCGTTAAATATTCCTGACTTTACACAGAAATGTGACTTAGTCCACGTACGAGGTAAAATAATTTTAGTTTTTATATTTGTATGAACAATACCGAGATATGGCTTTATACATAGGCTAGGCTACAATACAGCGCCCCAGCATAGTAATCCGTTTTTTTTTTAAAGTAATTGTGACGACACGAGTTATGACGCACGCTAATTTTATGATATCTCAGGTTGTACATAGTGTATAGTTTCATATTTCTGAGAGTGCGATGTGCGAAGTTTGAATCATTGTTTTGGAATGCGTAGTATATGTCAGAGTTAGGTGTTTCACGTGCGTTATGCATAGCTCTATAGCAAAAATAGCTGAACGGAGGTCTTGGACTGTGGACTGGGGAAGCCGTTGAAGAGCGAGAGTTGGGGCGGTAGTCTTTGTGGATAGACGAGTTGGAGAGACTGTGACTACCACTATCATAGGATAAGTGTAGGGTGTGACGAGATTACTAGTTTTACCCTGCCTATTTACTATTTAGCCTTGTTTAGTCCTTGTAACCTTAGAAAGTTAGTGTATTACACAGCAGCCGATTACAGTATAGGAGGTACACACACTGCGAGCTTGACGCAGGCAGTTAGTGACGTCAGCACTGTGTGCCTTGAATCTGAAAGTTTTAACCAATGGGACGCAGGCAGAGCGGTTAGAGCCGGTTCTGACTGGGTCAAAACCTAGCTTAGCTTAAGTCAGTGCTACGAAAGACACCGAAGTCTACACACCTAGACCGGAGCAGAGAACTATCTTCACTCATAGACCAGGAAACAGGACTTTAGAATCTTAGAATTCTATCAAGTAGCCACGAGGCCTGACTTTGTCAAACAGGTAAATGAACATACTTTTGTTTCATCGTGATATATTTATATTATTGTTGAAATTATGTTTGTAGAATTTGCTATGCATAAATGTGGATTGTTCGTCCAACGTTGCGTGACCACGTGGCGAGACACGACCGGTTGCGCCGCCATGTTGTATACCTGACGGAACCACTGTTGTTGAACCTATATGTATGTTTGCAGACCAGTGGCTGTACCAGTGAATGTTTATATTATTATTAATTCTGTATGTGTGTAGTTAGCCACGATTGATATTTATGTATGTATAAAAACTTAGAGTTGAGATTCCAGTGGACCACGGACGTAGCAGAATGTTCGTCGCTTATGTATAGAGATGTGGAGCTATCACTGAGGGCTACTTTGGCTTTCAGTGAGACGCTCTGCACAAACCGATTATTCAGGGTTGTGCAGAATTTCGTCTCTTATATTACAGACGAGCAGGCGAGCTATCCAGTGCGCCCAACTCCACAGGAAAACCAAGTTGGCTGTTTAGCCCCTACAGCACAAGGCTGAGGGAGCAACCCTGGAAAACCCCCTGCAAGACCCTACAGCGTGGCAAGGGACCAAACTACACGACGACACATCGTGTACCAGAAGCTACCTCAACGAAGGACTTCAAACACACCACACTGCAGTTAAGTGACACGGAAGAAGTGCACCCAAACTGATAGCAAAAGGACCACAGTAGTCCACTCTTCAGAACTGTAGTAAAACGGACCACAGTAGTCCAATCTTCATGAAATCTAGCAGCCAGTGCCCGATGAAGACATAACAGCTGCATAGACTATCAGCGATCGAATTATTTGCATTGACTTATGACAGTTTAAGGTAGATTAGCACATCGAAGATCTTGTATAGAGTAGAAGAAATAAATGTGTGATTTTTAACTGTTATCAAGTGGCTGGATTCATAGCCGTGTGAAAGCTAGTGTGACAGTGATCTTTTACCATTTTTCTATCTATCTCTGAACCCCAGCCTTAACACAGACCGAGCTAAACAAATAAATTTATTAAAGTAATTCAGCGGGTGACTAACTAGCAGTTCCCATCGAATAAAGCGTGAGGGTTACAGCATTCCATTGTGCAGAGCCAAGTAACCCATAAACCCCACGTGACATAGGGTCCGTTTTCTAAGGGTTGTGTTTTGTGTTTGGAACCACCCAAAGTCTTGTGCCTTAATATGGACAAGAATGACCAATGAGTTGAGACAATTATTATAGAAAAGTAAATTGATAGTAATTGAGGACTTTTGTTGCCACAGTGCTGTGTGATCTCTGTGTTGAATGACGTCCTAAGGGTGTGTGCTCTTGTGTTAGAGACCTCCCAAGACCTAGCATTTCGTAAGTGCTAGGGTGACCTAATAAGTCAGTAACGAACCACCTACTCTCTACAGACAGTTTTGTGTGGTGTTGTGATGTTGGTGTGTCTGTATCTTCACAGGCCGGGAAACTGAAGGTTAGTTGATGCCCAGTGTTCTAGTTCCTTTAGTGGCTATACACTCCGAGCATGCGTACGTGAATGAATGATGATGGATGAGGGGGAAAGGGATATATTTTGATAAATAGCATTTTTATATGATTTTCTTGATGCAGATGTAAAATGGAATAATGTTGTTGATGTTGTTGCCAAAATGAGATCGAGGGTGGGTGACGATGAAGTATACATGATAATACGAGAGAGAGAGAGAGAGAGAGAGGGGGGGGGTGAGGAATGTGAGAGAGAGGATGAATCAAGATTGTTGATTAGAAATTGAATTATAATATGCGTTTGTATTTTGTATAAATAATCGTGTTCTTAAGAAGGGATAAATTGTAGAAGAATTATGAATTGTTATGATGCAAGTCAAGATGGCGGACGGCGGAAGGAGTTATTTCCCATGTATTGTTTACATGTTGAGGTAGCTTATTAAGACGGTTTGTTTGTTGACCAGATTGGGCCTACTATTTCTGCTACTCCTAGTTCTGCTACTACTACTACGTTTGCTCTACCTGTCTTTGTTCCACTACTTCCGCTTCTGTTGCTCCGTCTTCGTTCTTCGTTCTACGTACTTCGTTCTACGTTCCACGTACTACGGTCTATGTTCAGCGTACTACGCTCTACGTTCCACCTCTACTTCCACCTGCAGGAGGAGGCAAGTCGACGTGCTGTTGGGACCGTTGCTACTTGGGTCGCAGTACGCAGGGCCTCACATTACACCCTCAATCATACACACATTACACGCACATAAACATATATATAAACAGTGACTTTCTACAGTCTGCAACAGGTTGTAACAGTTGGTGATTTTCTTGAAGTAGTACTTTCAGACAATTTAATTAAACCTGTGTCGGAGATCGTACAGTTAATCTGTGTATAAAGTGTCTACTATTAACTAAATACATTTCTTCAAGGCTTTGCTTTTGTATACTTAAGCCATCAGTTGTATTACTGCATCTTTATTTTCATATTATTATTGTATCTTGATTGTGTTGGAATCTTATGTCCAATGTCAAGGGGTTACGGATTAGACAAGGGAGGTAATTGTTTGTTATTGTTGGGGTTGTGGGTCCGGATAAGGGTTGGGGTTGGGCTAGATTTCCCATTCTCCTGTGTGTGTGTGTGTGTGCGTTGAATAAAAGAGTATAAATATGCATCTGGCTTTTGTGTTCGTTTTTTTTTTTAGTTTGA
Organism: Oncomelania hupensis; assembly: GCA_036898135.1. Taxonomy (NCBI): domain Eukaryota; kingdom Metazoa; phylum Mollusca; class Gastropoda; order Littorinimorpha; family Pomatiopsidae; genus Oncomelania; species Oncomelania hupensis. Next base: position 31,770,217 of record CM072513.1, read on the forward strand.
GTTTGTATCCCAGCACTCGCTGTTGAGCTGAAGTCACTGAACCCATTCGGGTGACGTGACAGTAATCTCCAAGTCATGTTTGAACCTAGTTCATTCATTCACGAATTTATTCTTGTGTTAGTTCTGTCACCTCTTTAACTTAGTAGAAGGCGGAAGGAATATTTCTGTCCCTGTGGCCTCTTTGTTTGCAGGAAGTCGTCCTATAGAAGGAAATTTGTACGTATGTGATTAGCATTGTCTAATATGCATGGTTTTTCGTACACATACCTTCACTTGATCACAGTATAAAGTGTAACAATATTCAAAACTTTTCTTTCCGTTTTAGCGACATGACACGTTGAATAATAGGTGAGGGTGAAGGGCGGTAGGAGGGATTCCAGATTTGAAGGGAGGAAGGGTGGAGGATTTTTTGGGGGGGTGTCCCCATGTGTACTTATCTATATAACATTTTTACAATGTCATTGATTACAGCAAATTACAAGTGAAAAGTTAGGTTACTGAGATAATTATGAACCATATAGATGCTTTCTGATCCTAGGGACGGACTTACTCGGATGATTGGGACAACCATGGCGTTAATTAAATTTCTGCTGACGTACACCAAAAACCGTAAACTCGACCCAGTTAATCAACTTAGCAAAATTAATCAAAAAGAGGGGAGGGGTAGGGAAACGCCCAGAACGATGCTCCACCCTACAGGATACGAGGAAGCTCAGCAGCAAACTGGTCATGTAGTCTGGATGAGGCATTCTCATCTGGGGCAGCAGAGCAGGATGGTCTCGGATAGTGTGATGCGCTTTGGGCTTCACCCTGAAACCACTTGACGTATTACAAGGCGTGTTGGCGCACAGCGACATTAACCAGCATTTCGCCTATGGGCTTTCCCGACTTTAACCAGAATCGTACTCTGTGTGTATGGGTCAGCACCACACGCTTTAACTTAGGTTAATCAAAATTGCTGAATTGACACACGTGCCTTCGCTTTTCATCATCGCACGCAAAATCGTACATTTTCACGGACCCTTAAAAGCTGAATTACACGTACTATCGTCGTTTATCATCGACATCAACGTTGATATGTACGCTCTATACCCTTTATCGTCCATTTACGTATTATAATTATTTGTAGAACAGTGGGGAAAAGTATAGAATAGCGTGATAAGGTGGTCTGTCTTTTTTTCCTTTGTCTTTGGTGGCGGTTCTTCACTGCGTCTGTTATAAATGAGAGGCAAATAAGAGCAGCACTTCAGTGACAAATCGGAAGGGGGGGGGGGGGAGTCAAGCTTAAATAAATAAATGCACTCGGATGTTTGTTGTTATTTAAGTCTGTTGAGACCAAGAGTGTTTGCCAGTATCAGATTGTTGTATCTGGCAAACTCCAAGGTTCTCAGACCTCTGTCGTTTGTCTCGTCGTTGCAGTAGGGTCCACATGTGTCTCCCCAGTTGTGGTGCGCATCTTGGCCAACCTTGGCATTCCAGTCACCTTGCACTATGATTATGTCCTTCGGCACTGGGTCAAGGACAGCCTGTAGATGTTCATTCAAATCCTCGACTTCGCTGTCGTCATAGTCTGATGTTGGGGCATAGGCTTGAATGATGGTATTGTTGAAAGGGGCTGCTCTCAGACGGACGGTAATGAGTCTACTGGAGACTGGGCATGGCATGGCACATTCCATTTGAAGAGAGTAAACACAGCAAAGTGAACTAGGCTGAAGTTCGACCTGGACAAACTGCAAGACCCGGAGATGACAGAAATATTTCAAGCCACAATTGGAGGGAAATTTGCACCACTGCTCAGTTTGGGAGCTGGTGAAGTAGATGTCGACACCATGACGACCACCTTCAACTCAGCTGTGACAGATGCCGCCACTGAGATCCTTGGCAAGCACCGCCCAAAGGAGAAACCGTGGATCACACCTGAACTTTTGGATCTGTGTGATAAACAAAGAGAGATTAAAAAGAACACCTCACAGGGAGTTGATGCCTACCGAAAAATCAACAATGACATCCGAATAGGCATGCGCACAGCAAAGGGGAACTGGATAGAAGATCAATGCTAGGAAATAGATAACATTGTGAACAAGAACAACAGCTGTGAAGCGGCTGACAAGTGTTGAACAGCCCAAGGTCTCCACGATCCAAAGCAAGTCTGGCACATGCCTTACAGAAGAACAAGAAGTTTTGGACAGATGGACAGATTACTCCTCTGACCTTTACAAACACACACCAAACTGAGACCCGTCAGTTCTAGCATGTACCCAGAACAAATATTAAGAAGAAATCCTCCCAATTCTCTGAGAAGTTGAGGCAGCAATGCAATCGCTGAAGAAGGGGGAGTCAGCGGGAGTGGACAACATATCCGCAGAATTGCTTCAAGCAGGAGGAGAATCGATGATTGGCGCCCTCATCATTATTTGTAAAAAGATCTGGCAGAGTGGGGAGTGGCTTACACCATGGACTCAGTCGCTTGTTATCACTTTACCCAAAAAAGGTAACCTTCAGGAGTGTGAAAATTACCGCACCATCAGCCTCAGCAGCCATTCCAGCAAGGCCCTCTTGAAAATAATACTCATCAGATTTAAACCCCAACAAATCATAGCTGAAGAACAGGCAGTAATCAGGGCGGGCGAAGTACCACTGAACAGATTTTCAACGGAAACTCAAATGGTATGGCCACGTCACCAGAGCATCAGGCCTTGCAAAAATCATCCTGCAAGGTACGATGCAAGGAGGCAGAAGAAGAGTGAGACATAAAAAGAGGCGGGAGGACAACATTCGAGAATGGACTGTTTCGACACTAAATGAAGCCACAAGGGTTGCTGAGAACAGAGAAAGATGGTTAAACGATCGCATTTGTGGTGCACCAACGACCTTTGAGTTGCGGGATAGGATAGGCCCATTCTGTTAATGGAGTGATTGAGCAGGTTGGTAGGGGCAGAGAAGTTGTGAAAGATAGTAAGAACTAAGGACAGGAATCAGTGTACAGACAGTGAAAGCAAAGAGAAGTTAGTTAGTTATTTAGTTAGTTAGTTAGTTAGTCATTGTTTAAAGGGTCCAGCGGACTGCAAAGAGCCGAATCAGGACCACAACTTGGTTAAAAGAGGGCTCACCTAGGTAAAAGATCTGCTGAAACAACCTTAGAAGCATGTGAGTCATATGGACTTTGCCCTTCTAGTTGCTTGTTTGTTAAAATGTTCGTATATAGGCCTTTTTCCAGCTCAATGAGTTGGTTAAGGTCCAAACTACTGAAGAAGGAAAATAGAAGTCCCCTTTCCTGTTCGATAAACACTTGGTAATCTCAAAGTGAATAAATGTAGCGTTGAATAATAAATTTTCTTGAGCATTAACGTTCTTATATAGCGCTTTTTCAGCTCAAGAGCTGCTCAAGGCACTAGCTGATAAAGATAACTGGCTGTTAACTAAAGGCCCAACCAGTGTGTCATTAATCATTGCAAGTTTTTAATCCAACGGGATAACCACATGTACAGCCAGAGTGGGAAAGTCAAGACACCTAAGAGATTTATTTATTAGATCAAATGATACAAGTGCAGAGTAGGAAAAAAAATTATACCACGACTTATCCACGAACCGGGAAGATGGGAACTAGTATGCAGAAAACTCGGCCCAGATTTTTCAGTTGAGGATCCAGTCAACTTTCGTCAGAGCTCGGTTGAAGAATTACGCCCAAAAGCACACATTTATTGATACTTTCAGTTATAATAAACTAAGTATAAGTAACCATTCTGCAAACTGAGCAAATAATTGTCGGTAAGTTGCAGAGACAATGTCATCAAAAATAATGTGAATAGTAAATAGATATAATTATTTTCATTTACAGTACTTAGCTTGTACGTAAACTTGTCTTATTATGCCTGACAAGGGGTTTTATGCCATTCCATTATGGCATTGAGTAATACGCTCTCTGTTGACCGAAATGACATTAGTCAACCGACGAGCATAAGGAAGTCTTGTAAACACACATATTTAATTTATGTAATGTTAATTGTCTGTAGTAAGGAGGGGGGTTGGAGAGAGTTTGGGAGGAGGGGTGTCATCAGGAAGGCATACTAAATTCATCATTATCATCATCATCATTATCATCATCATCATCGTCATCATCATCAACAACAACAACAACAACAACAACAACAGCAACAACTAGCTCCAGTTTGAAATAGTTTGTTTGTCAACACAGGATTTAATACCTATAACAGTAGATGGAATTGTGTGTGGGGTGCGCAGGCCCGCATCAGGAAATCATGAAGAAACTAAACTAAATTCGGCACCAGCAACAATAAACAACGTTGAGCGCGTTTACAACAACGAAAGAGAGAAGTTTACATGAAACGCAATTTTACAGTGCAGGTGTGACGTGAGTAGTTACTTAAAATACATTTCCTGATTTATTTTTTCATTGCAAATGTACTGCATATTTACCAGTAGTTGACAGTGGTTAAAGTTATTGTCATACCCGTGGCGTTTTGCATTCGGCTTGTTTGTTTAGGTTTTGAGTCAAGCCTGCTGCGGTTTTGCGTAAAGAGTAACGCCATGCACAGTTTAACCGTAATTACATTGTACGTCGGTGAAGGTTGCGTTAAGAGGCTCGGGAAATCCCCGAACGTTGCGGAAACCAGAAATCCCTGCTTGTTATAGATGACAGCGTGAGCGTTATTAGATAACAGGACAGGCTCCCTTCAAGGATGTCTGGCATGTGAATTGCTTTGTCGTGCCAGGAACCACTGCAGTCCAATAGAAAGAGCGGGCAGAAGCGGGGAGTAGGGGTTTGGGTTTTGGGTGAGGAAGGAGAGTGTGACTGTAGGCTTAATATTGCTTTTCTAAAAGCAAAACATTATTCGTGGATCCATCTTTTTTGCAAATTTATGCGAGATGAGTCCTAAATAGTCCAAAAATGATATCGAAAAAATAACCCTGCGTCCGTCTGTCTGTCCGCCGTGTGTAAAGACTTTAAAATCGCTAATTACTCAGAGCCTTATTCAACTATCACAACCAAACTTGGTGTTGTATACCCATGAGACCTCATAAATGATCAGTGAACGAATGACTTCTCTTCAATGTTAAGGTCAAAAAATCATCAAATGTTAATCAAAAAATGAAAATGTTTCACGACATTTTACTTTTTTTTCTAGGTTATTAACATTGAACTTATGATTCTTTGATGCATGACCAATTTCAATGAGACACACAAACTTTGCAAATTAGGTCAACCTCACTCTAAAGTCAATGTCACTAGGGCTATCCAATGTCGGTTTGTATAGGTACTTTTAAGTGACCTTGACATATGAGAGTCCAAACTTGTTGTATTTAGAGATGATATATTGATATTTCTTATATATTCCGTTTGCGTTGATCTTGAAGGTCAGGGTCATTTTAGGATTTGCAAAAACATACTAAAAATAGGTCATCGGACAGTGGAATAGCTGTTTATTTAACCCATAGTATGCAACATCATTAGGTTATTTGATCAGACATGCATGAGAGATCACGTGAGGATCAGGGTCATCCCAAGTTCAAGGTCACTGAAGGTCAAGGTTATCCCAAGGTCACCGTTATGGGGGCATAATACAACTTTTGCTGTACTTTATTTGATAGTACATGAGTGTATTTGGAGCTAGAGGTCAGTGTCTTTTCAAGGTCAAGAGCATGAAAAGATTAAATTATTGTGCATTTTAATGCCTCCATTTAATTTTGTTTTTCCTGCGCACTCATTTTCATGTTGAATATTGAGTTCCATAAGGAGCATATGAGTCATATGGGCTTTGGCCTTTTAGTTTTCCTTGTCCGTGGCTGCTTAGCTGAGTCTCAACTGGTTCTTAACATTGTTATCATCTGTGCCACTTACCAGCTCAGAGAGCTACTCAAGGAGAAACAGGATCTAACTCACAGAAGTGCATTCCCTGCATTTGTGCACAAGCACGAATGCAAAGTATGTTGTGCATACTGAACCTAAGAGATGGCCAATGGTAGAGGATGAGACATATGTCGAGAAGATATTAAGATCGGGTTATGAAGACCATTCTCCTCCTTTTTACAAGTTAACGTTTGCCTTTGGACTTGGCAAGCGCTCTATGTTGTAGTCATCTATATTATATATTCTGTCTGCAGATACGTGCGGGAATGGCTGGGCTGCATGGTGGCGGGGGAGGTGGTGCAGGCGGTGCGAGGCAAGCCAGAACGGTACTTCATTGCCGAGGATCACAAAGGCTTCCTGGACAAAATCGGCATTGGCGCTCGCCTCTTCGCTTCTTACGCCGTCAGGTACAACGCAGTCAAGGCCTGCTTCCAGCTGGATGGACCCCCTGGTGAGGGCTTGAAGATAAACTTTGTGAATAGGGAAAAGAAGGCATCAATTATTCAAGAAGATAAAGATAAAGAGAATGGTGATCTAGAAAGAAAACAATATATCAGTAATCCAGCTTTATTGTTGTCGCTGATTCGTTAGTTTCATATTATACTAATTTTGATTGTGTTTGGAAGACCATGCATTATCCAATAGTTCTTTATATTATGATTGTGACCTCGGTGGGTGTATCAATCAGGAGTGAGCCATGGAGAGTTCCCAGACATCTACAACGTATTTCACGTGATGCGCGAGTCTTCTGCTACCAGTACTCTGGACACCATGCTGCCTCTTGTCCCCGGTCTTACTGAAAAGCTCGGTTAGTATATGTATATAAGACTCTTGCGACATTTTCCATCCAGCCGTTATAAGCTCAAAGTAAATAATTATCTCACCTTATAAATAAATTCAAATTCTTTTGCAGATGATACAATGACATATTCTTTCGAAACAAAACTCATGGACAAGTCATGAATTGAACAAGAGGAGAGGCACCAGCCCTTGTATTCAGTTCCAAACTGATAATGATGACGACAGCGACGCCGTGGATGATTGATTGATTGATTGGTTATCTACATTAGTCCGTAAACATGACTTATATGCAGTAACGCAAAGGACGTTTACATTTCCATACATTTGTTGATGTTTCCATCAGATGAGGGCATCGACATGGTAGACTTTGGCTGCGGAAGTGGCGTCTTGGTTCTGGAGATGGCGCGTCAGTTTCCTAGCAGCCGCTTCCATGGCAGCGACATCTCGGAAGAGTGCATCGCCTTGGCAGAGCGACACCTTGCGGACAGCGGACTGGCCAACGTAACCTTCTCCAGGGATGACCTCCTGTGTCTGCCTGAGTCTTTGCATGAAAGGTGTGTACAATACAATACAATACAAAATAAAACAACTTAACACAATACAACTTTATTAATCTCGGATTGAGCAATTACAGTGGCAACATTGGCACATCAAAATATCCAATGACATGCATACACAGAACGCACAGTCACAGTTAGTGATACAAAGTACGATTAAATTGCTTGCATTAAACTACTGTATAAGGTTGAGGTTATAATTACAGGCTACCCCCAAAATATCACAGGTTGAATAACAATCAGAAACTCTCTGGGACTTTAGATTCATTACAATAAATCATTAAAAGGCAACCAAAATCAAATCTTAATCAAAAACTTCTTAAAAAAAAAAAACACATGCACGCACACATGCCAGTACATCCAGCCCCCATACACAAAAATATATTTGCGCATCCCTCCCTAACTCATATGCACCCAAACACCACACACTCACAAACACACACACACACACTCTCACACCCACACACACCATACACACACGCATGCACACACGCATGCACACACACACACACACATCCCTCCCTCACTCCCCCGTATAAGGACACACACACACATACACACTCTTATTCCAAGCCAGTAAATTATTTTAAAAAATAATAATACATTTTTTTTTTATTTATTTCAAAAACCGCAAACTTTATAAATGAGTGTGCACAGGTCAGTTCAGTCCAATCCAATCCCATGTCCACTTGTATAAAAAATAATAATAATAATAAACCAGCATAAATAGTGACTGCAATACATAAATGTTATTTTAAAACTTGCATAGACACGCACGTTCTCACAGAACAAACACCGAATAATTACCCTTTCCTCGCCCAAATAAATAAACGTGAAAAACTATTTTAATGAAAAAGAAGAAGACGACGATGAAGAAGAAGGAGAAAAAGAAGAAGAAGAAGAAGAAAATATTAGAAATAATACTGAAGAATGGACTATAGTCTCTATATCTTTTCTGGAAATTAAAAAAACAAACAAACAAACAAAATCTGCAGTTTCACGTGATGCGCGAGACTTTGGCTATCTGTACTCAGGATACCATGGCGCCTTTTGATCCGGTATGTAAGATGTTGAATAATGAAGGGAAGACTTCATTGTGCGTGTTGCACCGATTTGTAGTCTTTTTGTGCTTGTATTTGCTGTACTGATTTGTGGGGGGGGGGGGGGAGGGGGGGTGGGGGGGGGGAATAAATCGATTCTGTAAGGTGAGTGGGACAGTGTTGAATTGAATTGATAAGCCCAGTTGAAAATAGTGGGCTTGTTTTATAACGCATGTTCCATTTGAAACAGCTACTCAAATCGAGACACTTTAACTCGTTGGTATGGTTTATAAATCCTCATGCATAGATTTGGCATTCCGTTGATAGTCATTACTGCATTCATCTGAATTCGGCTTTCTACATTGCCTTTGCTTGGGCAGGTTCGACTGGGTCTTGACATACGATGTGATCCATGACCTTTCGCAGCCGCTCAAGGCTCTGGAGGAGATCGCAAAGAGCCTGAAGCCTGGAGGCCTCTACGTGATGGCAGACCTGCACACCCCGAGAGACCGCTGTGGGATAGCTGGGGACGACAACTCCATGGAGCTTTTCGGACTGAGCACTTTCCTGTGCCTGCCATCCAGTTCCGGAGAGGATGGCTCACTGGGGCCTGGAGCGGCCTGGAGCGTGGAGGAGGCCCAAAGTTTGGTGAAGGAGTGCTCACGATTGGAGCTGGTAGAGTCCGCCAGCAGCCATCCTTATTTCGCCTTCCACATCTGCCGTAAAGTGGACTCTGTTAGTGCTGCAAGTGGAAAAAATTCTGATGATAGTAACAAACAGTGATGTGCCTGAATTCATTGATTTCCGTATAACATTACGTTTTATGTAACGAGGCTATTAACACGCTATGGTTCACTTATTAATTATTGAATTGCAAAATATACAACTAGGGAATTTGAATGATTTAATTCATCAACCTATCAGTGAACAACTGAATGATAAAGTGTACCTGTTGTATGAAGTTTTTGTATTTCCAGATTTCAAAGATCCAAATCCAAATTTGTTGTTAAACACGTTTTGCTCTATATCTAAAACAAAAACCGGCTTAACTGATTCTGTTGATTTTTTGGTATACAGATACTTCAACTCGTGGCCAATCGTTCAGAAAGACTCCGGGTGTCGTTGGTCGGTGCTTCGCTCCGAAGTTAGCTCACTTTTTTGTTCAAAACACTTGTTGCCTTATGTCAAAAATGATTTGACTGATTTGGATTATTTTTTACTTTGAAGATACCCCCTGCTACGCATTTTATGTCGTTGTTATTTGCACGTTCCCAAATGTCATCAACGTTGTGGTTCATTATTTTGTACACAAGTTTTACCCCCGTTGGGGTGCCGGGGGTTTCAGTATAAATAGTATCCCCACTTTCTGGAAATTTAGTGCTTTAAATTCCCACTGTCGCTGTCTTTCTCATTTGCTCTTTCTCATTCCTGCTCTGTTCTATCAATCTGCTATACTATCGTCTACTTCGCTATACCAGTCATCTACCTTTTTTCTTGAAAACTCTTCCGGGACAAGACTCCTTGTTCGTGTATGAGGTCTGTTGGATCAGCTTGGGAATGTTGGACGCTTTCTGCCAGGTGGTCACTAGGGCTTCCTATGATGTTATTATTTAGCAATGTAGGCATTTTATATGTATGTGTTTTGTTGATAATATATAATGATGTTTGTATTCTATTTTGTTTTTGTAAACGGGGGTTCGATTAGTTGGGGTAAAGCCTCAGCCGTCCCCTGCGTGGGATGTCTTTATTGTAAAGTGACTGGCTGGTGGATGGCATTCAGTTTTCCCACTAGGGTTGTTTCAGCAGATCTTTTATGCGGATTGGGGGTTGTCCGGTCCTGATTTGGCTCGGGGGAGTCCGCTGGACCTAAAGCAACAATTATGAAATGAAATGAAATGAAAGGATTTTAATGACCTTGGCATCTTGTTAACATTGTTTTTTTATTACTCACGATTAATATAGAAGTTTTGATTTAAAATGTATGTAGTATATTCTTTTTTAATATGACATTTGCAGGGAAGAATGAGGTGCATGTATTATAATGATGTGGTAAAAATAAAGGTTTATTTCCTTAATGTATGCGTACGTGAGAGTTCCCGCACGCATTTGAGTGTACATGTATGTGTGTGTCTCCCGATAATTGTGTGACTTATGGCCAAAGCAGATTCACATCCAACTATCTCATCACCTGTAAATAACAAAATAAAGAAAGAAAACACATTTTTATTTGTATTTATTACTGCCTTTGCAGGAAGTCGAGTTATAATGTAGCTTTACAACTGAAATTCTTGGCTTGGTCCGGCATCAGTAAATTTTTATATTTATGCGATGATGTGTTACATGGGCCTGTTTGTATTTCCAAATAATAACTGGAAAAACGTTGAAAAAGTCGGAAATCGGAACGAATCAAATGTCGGTCAGTCTGTCAATCGGTCGGTCCGTCTGTCGGTCGGTCAGTCCGATGCACGCTATATTTCAAGAACCACTGCACAGATTTTGGCTAAACGTCATAAGTACCTTACGTACGTTAGCGTCCTTCTTCCTTTGTCATCATATTTGTTCTGCTGCTAAGGTCTAGTCCGCTGGAGTCATATAGCCTAATAATAATAATAATAATAATAATAATAATAATAATAATAATAATAATAATAATAATAATAAATTGCATTTATACAACGCGTTTTTCATTAGAATAACAACTCATTGCGCTTACACACATCGTTCGTACGCATCATCACAACCTTCGCACTACATCATGTACAGCATAATTCAGAAAGTATTATTACTGTTCATACTATTCATATTGCTGCTAAACACGTTTCGCGTAATATCTTTAAAAAATAAAATAAAAATTTACAAAAAATAAAAGCAATCCCAGTTTGTTTAATTTTTTTGTATAGCATACAGGTTTACTTCAACTCATGGCAAACCATTCGTGGGCCGTTTGGTGGTCGATCAGTTATTCGATTCCATCGCTCCGAATTTCAATGTTTGTGTTGGGCAGATTTGACTGTGCCTTGACTTACGGCGTGATCCATGATATGTCGCAACCGCTCAAGGCTCTGGAGGAGATCGGAAAGAGCCTGAAGCCCAGAGGCCTCTACGTGATGGCGGACCTGCACACACCGCGAGACCGCTGCAGGATAGCTGGGGACGACCACTCCATGGAGCTATACGGTCTGAGCACTTTCCTGTGCCTGCCCTCCAGTTCCGGAGCAGATGGCTCAATAGGGCCTGGAGCCGCATGGAGCGTAGAGGAGGCCCAGAGTTTGGTGAAGAATTGTTCACAATTGGAGTTGGTAGAATCTGCCAGCAGCCGTCCTTATTTCGCCATCCATATCTGCCGCAAAGTGGACTGTAGAGCTCCCTCTGTAGCTGGTGCTGCAAGTAGTGACAATTTTAGTGACGGTAGCAAACAGTTGTGTGGCTGCATTCCGTGATTTTCGTATCTAGGCAACGAACTCCTAAACGTTGGTTCACAGATTCATGATTGAATTATATGGTACCATATGGAAATATAATAATTTAATTAATGAACCCATCAGTAAACAACTGAATTGTCATTGACAAAAAAATGAGGTTTGCAATAATTATTGTGTATTTTGGGTAACATTTGTCTCAAAACCTCGTCAGAACTTACTTTCCACCCATCATGCCTCTGAAAGTTGCAGCGACAAATTCAAATCAGAGATTTCGGCTATCCGTTTATTATTCTAATGATAGTTTTTGCTTCCCAAGGATCCTTCTTTCAAGCATATGATATTATGAACACGGGATGCCTCATAAAGTTGAAATCCTTACATTTGAAGAATAAAGCAAAAATTATCTTCCCGTTCACGTCATCCTCCGTTTATTTCCACACGTGTGTGTGTGTGTGTGTGTGTGTGTGTGTGTGTGTGTGTGTGCGGGGGGTGGGTGTGGGTGTGTGTGTGGGTGTGGCGATGTGGAAACACCGTTATTGTTACGCGCTCTTTATACTCTTAAGTACGTTATTTTGACGGGTCCGTTATTTTGACGTCAGAACAGTGTTCCGGTAGGGTTAGGGCTGCGTTAGGCTGAGGGTTTGAGTTAAAGTTAGGATTTGGGTTAGGGATAGCTTCAAAAAAATTACAAATTAAAAAAAATGTGAAAATAACATATAAGGCGTTTCATAAACGACGACGTTTTTACACGGATGTGTGTAGGTTGTGTGTGTGTGTGTGTGTGTGTGTGTGTGTGTGTGTGTGTGTGTGTCCCAATAATTGTTTGACTCGTGCCAAAGCACATGCAGATCAAATGAATAGTTCAACAAAGATAAATTCATTTACAAAATCTAAAATGTGTACCTTTTTATTTGTATTTATTTCTGCCTGGACGGAGAATTAAATAATAATTTAGTTTTAAACTGTGAAATTTTGCGTCAATAAATGTTTGCGATATATATCCTGTGATGTGCTGTTTTTTCATGTGTCTTTTCGTTGTTCCAATCCTATCCCGTAACTCTAAGGTCATTGGGGCACCACAGATGATCGTTTAACCAGAGTCCTCCATCTTTCTCTGTCCTCAGCAACCCTCATGACCTTCGCTTAATGTCAAGCCAGTCCATTTTCGAATGTTGTCCTACCATCTCTTTTTCTGTTCCCCTCTTCTTTTGCCTCCTTGCACCGTGCCTTGAAGGATGGTCTTTGCAAGGCCTGATGCTCTGGTGACGTGGTCATACCATCGGAGTTTCCGTTTCTTCACCACTGTGAGCATGTCATCATGTTGTCCAATGGCTTGTGTGATAATCTGTCGGACTTCGTCATTGATGACATGCTGAATATAGGAAATGCCCAGAAGTCTTCTGTAGCACAAAATACTTCGTTGTAGATCTGCTGTGATGGTCCATGTTTCGCAAGTGTATAGGAAGATGGAGATGACAAGGGAGCGCAGCAGCCTTACCTTGGAATGTAGACTGATGGTCCTGCCTTTCCAAATGTCAGCAACCTTGTCAGGGCAGCAGTTTGTGCGATCCTGGAGAGGACTTCCTGTCGGGACCCATTGTCTGATACAGTGGCTCCTAAATATTTGAAGCTCTACACTGTGTTGAGGGATTGAAATTGGACTTTGATGTCCGTGTTGAATTGATGCAATTGATGTTTTTCATCATTTTGGTCTTCTCTGCATTTTTTCCATTCCATAGGCTATGGAGAGAGGGAGGGGTGTGTGTGTCAAGCCTCTGTACCAGCTGTTCAAGTTCTTGTTCCTCTCCAACCAATCCATCAATGTCATCCGCAAAACGGAGGTTGGAGATTGCTTTACCACCTATCTTGACTGTGCCTTCGTGATCTGCAAGGGCATCTGTCATGATGCGCTCTATGAAGATGTTGAAGAGTGTTGGAGAGAGTAGGCTTCATTGACGCACACCGATTGTTGTTCTGAACTAGTTCCTGGTGGCGCTGTTGTGTAGGACTGCACTGGCAGCCTTGTCATGCAGGCTTTTGATGACTTCAATAATTTTAGGGCTGATGTTGTACGCTCTCATGGGTTCCCACAGAGCTGCATGCCAGACTCGGTCAAACCCTTTCTTGAAGTCTACAAACACATGATATAGATGTTGTAGGTGCTGTAGGTATTTCTCGCTGATTATTTTCAGGTTGAAAATCTGTTCAATGGTACTTCGTCCTGCCCTGAATCCTGCTTGTTCTTCAGCTATGATTTGTTGAGTTTAGGGTTTCAACCTGTTGAGTATTATTTTCAGGAGGACCTTGCTGGGATGGCTGATGATTTGTTGTAGGTTTGTCTAAACTATGAGTCAGCATTCTCTCTCTCTCTCTCTCTCTCTCTCTCTCTCTCTCTCTCTCTCTCTCTCTCTCTCTTTCTCTCTCTCTCTAGCTCTCTCTAGCTCTCTCTTGTTTTCTCTATAAAGGCAGGGACTTAAAATTCAAGCAAAGGCAATTACTAATGCTTCAAAATGTCAGAGTGTCCAAAGTCCTTGATAAGTACTGAAACTGTTGACACGAGATTCACAGTTTTAGTGCATGGAAACAAAGTGTGAACAATCATGACTAATTTACCACAACTCTCCGGATCCTGGCCCTTTCGGTCTTTCCAAACTCACCCTTGACATAATCGGAAGCGGAATGAGAATCTTTGACCTCTGATTGCCGGAAGTGCGCTCATGAAGACTTTATAATACACGCTTTCCGGAAGCGGTTAATGCTGAGTATCTTAGCTTTATAAAGCAGTTTATGCTAAAATTTAATTTGTTTGGCTCACTGTGTTCTAGTGGACCTTAAGTTTGTTCTCGCAGTGTTTTGTGGATGATCTGGTATCCTACGTGTACAGACTGGGCTTTGCTGAAATTTTATTGCAACGCGTTACAGCAGTCAGAGGACAAAACTACTCTAAATTCAAACATACGGTACTATTAATTCGATTGGAAGATCAGCCTGATCTTTGTTGTGTGTGTTTCTGCGCAAGTATGGCTCCGAGCGAAATCCGACCGTGGGAAAAGTAATATAGACCTAACGTTCAAGAGGCTATAAGGTTTGATCTAAGGATTTTTAAGGGAGTGTGTGCAGCGTTAGAATCCAACCCTCCCTCAGGGCAGGGCAAGTTTTCCCCCTCACATTAGTCGGGTTCTGTGGTTTAGACTACATGTGGCCTAATTAATTCTTATACGTTCTAATATACACGATTTTTTTTTCTTAACTTTCCATTATGAGTTTTGAGTCCGTTGACCCTTTTATTTCTGCTTCTTTTCTATTCGATTCGCGGAGTGTCCTGCTACTAGTGACGTACTGTTTGACCATTACCGCAAAATGCAAAAGGTTTACTGAATGAATGAACATTGAGGCTTAACGTCTACACCCACCATTGGCGATATAACAGACGGGGATGACCATCCCAGGGAACATAGGGTAGGGGCCTAAATCAACACTGAACCACCAAATCAATCGTACTTCTAAAATAGACAGTGAAAAATTGCACACACTTTTATTTCGCCCACCACGGGATTCGAACCTGGGTCATCCGTGTGCCAGGCGATCGCTCTACAACTTGAGCTACGGTCGTGGGAAGGTTGACTGTTTCTTCCATTCTGACGTTGGAGTTATTCCGCAGTTTGGTATTGTGTCTGACTATAATAGTTACAGATATTCGGGAATAGTAGGGTGTATAGTTCAACAACGACTAATTAATTCCCCGCACGCATAAACAGTAACGTACGTACTATTTGAAGGAAGAGAGCCAAGACACTGTGTTTCCTGAATTGTGACGTCAGTGTAAGTTTACATTTGACTGACCTAAATGTTGCACAACAGCACAAGAAAAGGATGGGGAGTGACTTTGGACAATTTTATTCGATAAAGAACACAGGTTTTTGCGTTTTTCGTTTTACATACAATAATGGATGAAATCGGATCAAACTGCTTGCTTTCTTGCTTCTGACGTTGGTAATATTTTGCATTGTTTCACGTCAAATGTCGATTCAACCCCGATGCTTGAATCTGTGTAACTCGAGGTCGTACTCAGGCAGCCCGTTCACTCAGTCACTAGGCGAGTCATCATTATAAAGTTACTCCAACTTTATTCAGCAGAAGACTGCAACAGCATCAATACCTGCATTTAAAAAAAAACAGAACCTAAACGCACATAAAGCGTATCATTTATACACTCCCTGTACAATGTAGAAAGCTTTGGAACATTTGAACATTGGGAAGAGTGATGACAAGCGACTGGGTCTATGGTGTAGGCCACTCCCCACTCTGCCAGATCTTGTTACAGATAATGGTGAGGGCGTCAATCATCGCTTCTCCTCTTGCTTTAAGCAGTTCCGCGAGTATGTTCTCCATTCAGCGATTGCACTGCTGCTTCAACTTCTTCCTCGGAGAATTGGAAGGATTTCTTCTTCTCTGTTTTCGGGACATGCTAGAACTGATTTAATTTATTTTATTTTATCATTCTTATATAGCGTTCTTCTTTCCCCCGTTGGGGTGCCGGGGGTTTCAGTATAAATAGTATAGTATCCCCACTTTCTGGAAATTTAGTGCTTTAAATTCCCACTGTCGCTGTCTTTCTCATTTATTCTTTCTCATTCCTGCTCTGTTCTATCAATCTGCTATACTATCTTCTTCTTCGCTAGACCAACCACCTACCTTTTTTCTTGAAAACTCTTCCGGGACAAGACTCCTTATTTGTGTGTGCGATCTGTTGGATCAGCTTGGGAATATTAGACGCTTTCTGCCATGTGGTCACTAGGGCTTCCTATGATGTTATTATTTAGCAATGTATGCATTTTATATGTATGTGTTTTGTTGATAATTTATAGTGACGTTTGTATTCTATTTTGTTTTTGTAAACGGGGGTTCGATAAATTAGAGTATAGCCTCAGCGTCCCCTGCGTGGGATGTCTTTATTGTAAAGTGACTGGCTGGTGGAGAGCTTTCAGTTTTACCACTAGGGTTGTTTCAGCAGATCTTTTATGCGGATCAGGGGTTGCCCGGTCCTGATTTGTCTCGGAAGAATCCGCTGGACCTAAAGCAATAATCATGTCATGTAATGTAATGTTATAGCGTTCTTCTAGCTCAAGAACTGCTGGATGCAAAGCCAGGTTGCATTCTTAGGCGCATCATCAAACGTTTCAATCGTCGTATTTATAAAACTGGCACTCACTTGCCTAGGACATGGCCGTCAGTATCTTTAAATTCCGTGAATAGTATCTTCATAATCCTCTTCTTCCTCCTTTTCCTTCAACTACTACTCCCTTTTCGTCCTTTATCTTTATTGTTTGAAATACACGATATACATACATATAATAATAATAATACAGGATGCTATACGCGCTTTTCCCCAAATCATTCAGGCTCAAAGCGCGGCGATCTATACCAACATACACGCTCACCTGTCTCATCCACCCTCACACACACCAAACACATATCCATCACTCAAACAGGTGGTGTAAAGGCAGGGAGATCGTTATTAGAAGGCGGAAAGAAAATCGAATTTTTATTTTTGAAATTTTTATATTGACTGCGTCCTGTACCATTATTGAAGGGAGGGAGGAAGCCGGAGTGCCCGGAGAAAACCCTCGGTGACCTCAATAGTCTCGTACCTAAGTCACATACGTTCGCCCCTTGCGGGAATCGAACCCGCGACCTTCGGCATAGGAAACCGGCGACTTATACACTGCGCCACTTATGTTTGTGTGTGTTTGATGGGGGTGGGGGCAGAGAGAAACACTACGCGAGTGAACTCTGCACCCGTTAGGGTCCAGTAATTTTTTAGTTTGTTTGTTTTTCTTTTCTTTTAATTTATGATGTTAGTATAACAAGGAGACTTGTTTAGGAGATATTATCAATACAGTATTTAGCTCCATTTCCGTTCTACAAAATGAATCCTTACTGTTTCCGTTTACATCTACTTTCCTATACTAGTTGATTTAATAGCATCGCGGAGATTTTCTTTAACCAATAGTAAATACTAATAAGTATGGCTCTATAGTCTACTTAGTATTAAGTGAAGTCCGCAGGTATTTCCGTCGGCGGTAGACCTCATGCTTCTTGTAGGTGGTAAGCTATTCCATTTTAATGCTTAGTTTTTCCGACTAATTTATAAGATTGATTATATAGGAGAGAAATATATTCATGCGTGTGTTATAATTTGGACGAATAAAACTCTATTCTCCATTCTGATCTAACCTAATGTTGATTATCCCCACTTTGCACTGACAATAAATACTGACTATAGGATTGACTGAAGGGTTGAGAATGATAACTTCTCAGTTCCAAGCTCAGTCCGATGTTTAAATGCTGGTGGCCACGGAGATACACACCGCGATCTCTGGAACTATATACCTTCTGAGCTATTCTGTAAAACGAGGACAATTTACGTTCGCCGATAAATACAGTTTTTCCACCACTTACACTAACCCCCAATGTATACGAGTATATTATATACTTTAAAAGTCTGTTTTACAGCAAAGACACATGTGCCGCGAGAAGAGCTTACATTCATGCAGCACACAAGTATATCAACACAATTAGTTGATATATTACTTGTGTGCAGCATTAATGTCGGTCATTCATTCAATTAATGAAAATTACCGTATACGTAGTATGTTTACACTTCATAACTTCACTCTCGTGGATTGTTGCATGAATGAAAACCAAAACCAAAAACACCACAACACCCTCAGCACTAGTTTAGTCATTAATTAAAAATCTTTAATTCATTGATGCTTCCCTATTTTACGGAGATTATGTGTGAGTTCAGCTGTGGTTTCCATTGACATGTGCTTGGTGAATGTCCTTGTATCATGTCGACTATTACTCTGTTTTACTACGTTACGCGGAGGAGTACTAATGACTTGCAAGCAATTTTCTGTGGAAATCCTTCACGGGTCAATTTATTTGTTTCGGAAACAGCTTGCTACCGGTTGTAATGAATGTAATGACATCACTTCTGGTCTTGTCATAACGGAAAAATAAGAAGGTTGTTAACTGCTTGTTAGTTTTGTTTATTATGACTTTATATTTAATAATACACTTAGTAACAACCTACTCCCGTTGGGGTGCCGGGGTTTTCAGTATAAATAGTATCCCCACTTTCTGGAAATTTAGTGCTTTAAATTCCCACTGTCGCTGTCATTCTCATTTGCTCTTTCTCATTCCTGCTCTTTTCTATCAATCTGCTATACTATCGTCTTCTTCGCTAGACCAGTCTCCTACCTTTTTTCTTGAACACTCTTTCGGGACAAGACTCCTTGTTTGCATATGGGGTCTGTTGGATCAGCTTGGGAATATTGGACGCTTTCTGCCATGTGGTCACTAGGGCTTCCTATGATGTTATTATTTAGCAATGTAGGCATTTTATATGTATGTGTTTTGTTGATAATTTATAATGATGTTTGTATTCTATTTTGTTTTTGTAAACGGGGGTTCGATAAGTTGGGGTGAAGCCTCAGCCGTCCCCTGCGTGGGATGTCTTTATTGTAAAGTGACTGGCTGGTGGAGGGCATTCAGTTTTCCCACTAGGGTTGTTTCGGCAGATCTTTTATGCGGATTGGGGGTTGTCCGGTCCTGATTTGGCTCGGAAGAGTCCGCTGGACCTAAAGCAACAATTATGTAATGTAGTAACAACCAATAGGGCAAATGAATCAACGTACTGATTGTGGCTGCTCGACCCAAGATGAACACATATGTTTCATGTATTCACTTTTGTTCAGTGTGTACTAAATATATTTCAGTTTCGTTCAGTCATTCAGCTTGTAACGGAGAATAGTTGTATTTCTAAGAAATTCTTCTTTATCTTTTGTCCACCTTTTTATCTATGAAATTTCTGAAGGTTTTGAAAACAAAATGCCTATGAGGACTTTTTTGAAACGACACGAAAACAGCGAAAATGTGGATTTTAGATTTTCCAAGCACACACACACCAACAAACACACACACACACACACACACACACAACCATGGCGCGCAGAACACACACATAAAACCACGAGCGCAAAACTCTCTCTCTCTCTCTCTCTCTCTTCGCCTTTATGAGTGTGTTATACGATTATTTATCAATAGTCGATTCAGCCCCGATGTTTGAATCTTGATTCTCGGTAAGTGTAACTCAAATTCGTTTATCCACGCAGCCTGTTCACTCAGCAACAAGGTAAGAGTCGTCGTATGGAGTTTTCCAACTTTATTCAGCTAACATCAACAACTGCATACAAGATCGCTTTCATCTCTTCAAGCAGACAGTGCATTACTTATATAGCCTTTCTGCAAACGAGAAAAAAATTCGAACATTCCAGAATGACGCAACAACACCCAATCAAAATGAAACTCTTCACCTGAAGTACGTACTGTTTTACTTCATAGAACCTTCTTTAGGTTAGAAGAATCCCTAAGCTATCACCAGACCTATCTGGAAGCCACGGTCGATAATAAACATGCAATTCCATTCAATTCTCAACAATATCGACCGACGGAAATTATCAACGCTATATAAAGCCTCTTCTAGCAACAACGCAAAATCTAATCAAAGGTAAATACACGCTATTATTGCATGCTTTGCAAAACAAAATGACTGGATCTATCGTCCGTGTCTCAATCCTTATCATGACCCCCTTACACAAGAACAAATTTACTTAATTTCTTTCAACAACTTTGAGACGCAATGCACAAAGTCCAGAAACTTATTTAAGTCTGTCTGTTCTTTTATCCGCATGGAACCGATGCCCTCGTCCGTTACAGTTGTCATCGGCCCCAGTCAAAGACAGTGATCTCGTAGACTTTCCCGGAGTCAGTGCAGCCTCCATTGCTTACTTCTTTCAGCGAATGAAGTCGACGTTGTCAGTTTCCCGACTGCACTTGCCGGGTCTCACGGTCAGGTTAGCTTCTAAGACGGTGAAACAGCTCCCTCAAGGTCCTTAGTCCTTCCAGGTCGGGGTATGGACTAGCAGGTCGTCCCAGTAACAAACGACGTTGTCCATCCTCATTCCTCTCTTCAGGGTAGCACCGCTGTTGACCATGCCAATGGGCATCCTCAAGCACTCGTATGTCCCATCAGGAGTTATAAAAGCAGTCTTTGGTATGTTCTGTTGACGCACGGGGACTTGCCAATAATCTTTGAGAAGAATTTGCTCCCCGATAACTGACGGCAGCTCAGAGTCGAAGACCGTGATCTTGTTAACCTTCCCATTGTCGATGCATACTCTTCTTCTCCCGTCCTTCTTCACGACTACGACAGGGCACGTGTAGGGGGAACTGGACTCCCTGATGATGCCCATCTTCAGCATCTCATCGATGTCTTTTTCAAGGATTCGCGGGCCTTAATAGGGATCGGAAAAGGTTTGGATCGAAAGGGAATTTCTGAAGAAAGGTGAACTTTATGTTCCACCAAAGTCGTAGAGCCTGGGACATCACTGAAATTATAGGGAAATTCGCCATTGAGGTCCTTGAGCTCCATCTTTTGTCCTTCAGTCAGGCTTGGTCCTAGCTTAACGTCATCGATACCTTCTTTGCTGTGGAAGACACAGCGTATCTGGGTTGACTCTCAATGAGGTCTATCTCCTGCCGCGGACCAAGCCTGCTCGTCTGCAAAAAATAAGACGAGTATCTGCAACGCCTTGCTTATAAAGGGAGTGCAGAGCGTCTCACTGTTGGCAGAAACAGCCCTCAGCGAGATCGCCTCCACTTATACAGATAAGAGACGAACAATCTTCTAAGTCCGTGGTCCACTGGAATCTCCAACATAATTCATATATGTATATATATATATATATATATATATATATATATATATATATATATATATATATATATATATATATATATATATATATATATATATATTTATATATATTTATATATATATATACATCACGGCTAAAATAAACACAGGGAGAAGTAATTAATAATATACACCTTCACCTCTACAGCCACTGGTCTGCAATAATACCAATAGGAGAAACAACAATTGGTCAGTAGGGGCTTCCTCCTGGTCTCAAAAACCGGTTGTGTGGGTCAGCTACGTGGTCAAGCAAAGTTCTACCAACATTCACAATTATAAAACATGGCAAGACTTCACAAGCATAATCCAATAATAATACAATAAATCGCGGTGAAACAAAAAGATCGATCATTTACCTTTTTGACAATGTCAGGCTATGGCTATACTGCGATGAATGGATTTCACCCGTCACCTGCGTAGTCTTCTGAGAGAGAGCTTTCAGCGCGTCCATCCCTCTCGGTTGCGGTTTAGACAAAGACTGACGTACCTTAACAGAGTGGCGAGCTAAAGCCCGCGATATCCCATAAGCCTTTGCGCCCTCGCGTGGGCTGACTGATATAGGTCAGCTGGATTATGTCACGGTATACCTAGCGAAAATTTTCCCAACACATACTTAGAACAAACCTAACTTTTGTCGTCTGATAGGCCTCGAATTGAAGTTACAAAGGCCAAAGAAGGATGAACTTTTAGAGGCGTGAAGCCTTACTGCAGTGTCCAAACTAGCCTCTTGTGACAGACTTGACGTACTTCGTGAGCTGCTTGCCTTTTAGATTCAGTTTAAGTTTTTTTTCTGCCAGAAATCAGCCATCTTGATGCTTTTCTGGAAAGTTCTTGACTATGCTGCACTTTTCTAGACTGTTCTAGAACAGCACGCTTTCTGCAGTAGCGCTGATGCTTGTCTGTAGTCGCCTTCGTTGACGCAGGCACCGCTGTCCTCGTCGTATGTGACCCTGCACCACGCTAGTGTTGATGTATACGCTCCTGTGCTAAGTAAATGCGACGTCCGTTCGTCGCTCTCTGTAATAATAGCGATGTAGCTCCGAGACTGTCCCTCGACGTAGTCTTGGGGCAGCCACGTAGTGCCGGTCTATTGTTCGCTCACGAAGCAACTCTTCGGCGACTACACGCCCTTGCAGTCAACCCGAATCTATCGGGGTTTTAGTCCCAATATGTTGGTCCCTCCCGACGCAACTCGTTGGCGGTTAACCTCGACGATTGCCTCTCGTAACGTTGCCTCGCTTGTTGTTGCAGTAGAACCCTTGGCTATGGCGTAAATCCAAGCTTTGCCCCCCAAAATGTTACACGTTATTTATCAATAGTCGAATGTGCCCCGATGCTTCCATCTTGATAAGTGTAACTCGAATTCGTTTATCCACGCATCCTGTTCACTCAGCAGCAAGGCAAGAGTCGTCGTATGAAGTTGTCCTACTTTATTTAGCAAACGTCTACAACGACATACAAGATCGCTTTCCAAAAATCATTACAAAGATCATCTCTACAAGCAGACAATGCATTACTTATATAGGCTCTCTGCAATCGAGGAAAAATTCGAACATTCCAGAACGACGCAAACAACACCCAATCAAAATAAAACTCGTCACCGGAACTACGCACTGTCTTACGTCATAGAACCTTCTTTAGGTTAGAAGGTAAATACACGCTATCATTGCATGCATTGCAAAACAAAATTATCGGATCTATCGTGCGCGCCTCAATCGTAACAGAGTGGAGAGCCGAACGAAGGACTCGGCGAGTCTCTACTACGCATTGTGCTTAGGGCGTTGGCCCCCCAAAACAGGATCTAACTCTCAATCCGCCCGAGGCGCCAACTTGCAGCTGTGGGACTCCCCCTACAACTGTACAGTCATGAACGATTTACATATAATTGTACTCGTTTATTTGTCCCTGTTATTGTGCTTTTTTGAATTTTTTTGTTTTCTTTTTGTTGTTGACAAAGTGCCAGGGTTCTATAACCTGTCGCTGCAACGACACAGAGTGTTTGGAGGTGATTTTTTTTTTGGACAGAGTGCCTAGTGTCGCTGCAAGAACAAGGAGTGTGTGGAGGTTGGGGGTTTGTAGGTGATGAAACACTGTATAAAGAGTCGTAACAGAAAGTCTATTCCCGTGAGAAAATGATCCTGTCCCCGTCGACGCGCCGAGATTCGAAACCAAGATCGCTGGCAGGCCCGAGTTGTAGACCGTCACTGCGAGAAGTTCAGCCTCTGGATCGACCACCCCGTTACCCCGAAGAGGAGGCGATGAGCGTCGATGGTCGACCTCTTGAACGCGTCAGCTGACGTGCATGCTTCGCTGCCTGCCAGTTTCTGAGGCGCCCTCTCTAGCAACGCGAAGCTTCAACAACTTTGAAGAAAGTGGAATTCGAGAGCTCATCATCGCTACTCTCTTTTAACGCCCGATTATTGTTAGCTACCCCAGGCGCTGGATATCTATAGTCCTTTACTATTTAGTAATCTCTCCCCCAAAACACTGTCGCTCGTACACACTTCTCTCAAAATGTTTCTTGTTTCATCTGAATTGTCTTCAAGTTTTAATTCCGGCTGACGTAATGCAGCTATTGCGTTCCTTTCAGAAATCGGTCCACCAATACAGTATGTTCGACGACAGTAGACACTTTCACTGGTTTCACTTTCATTTCAAAAAGCATATCGAAATTTAATGGTTTCGTACTATGAACAACTCGCCAGTGAGCACTGAAGTCGATTCACTAAAACTAAAACAGCGAGTTTTCCCCCACAGCACGATTGACAATGCTGGAATTAATTATGAAAATGAAGCTAGACGGTCTATTATATTTTTATTTTCGGTTTCAAATCGGAGGTAAGATCAGGAAGCGGTGGTGGTAGAGGTGGTGGTGGTGGTAACCGAATGTGCATGTGTGTGTAGGTGTGTGTGTGTGTGTGGGTGTGTGTGTGTGTGTGTGAACATGTTTGCGTGTGTTTTGTATATTCTTCAGTCAATGGCCACAATCTGTAGTCCTAGTAATTTTGTAAATTGCTTTGGAAAAACACACAGAATTATCTTTTTTGCTTAAGTCACGGGTAAAGATGACAAACTATATGGTTTACAATAATTTGCGATCTGACTCGCATTAACTGAATCTGAATTATAAAAATAGAGAGATACTGTAAAATGAGCTTCTTTTTTTTTTTTCAATCAACTTTTTCCATTGAAACTCTTCAGTGGGGTGGAGTGGAGTCCGCCCAGATGTGAGAAGATCGGGAAACTATAAGTTAAGGGGGAAATCCTGTATCTTTGCAACCCACGGATTTATTTCACAGATCCGTGCTCCACCCAGTCACTGAGGCAGACAGGGGCTGACCATGGTCAGAGCAGGAGAGGTGGGAGGGGGATGACAAGGGGGAGGTACGGCGTGCATCAACACTTTGTATTACACGCTAATTTTCGGTTTCCGGGATAATCAAACTACTGAACTTTGACAGGCAGCGTCAAAGAATTGTCAAAAATTGTAATTGTCCTTTTGTTCTTTATTATTTATTAAAAGATTTTTTTGGGGGGTAGGGGTGCACGTGCTCCCAGTCCAACTTCCGTTCCCCCCCCCCCCGCCCCCCATCTCGTCCGCCCCTGCAGGAATACAATACGCCAGACCCTCCCTCGGCCTCCCCCCCCCTCTACCACTGCGTCTAAACCACATGTCTCTTCCCCGTTTGTCTCCGTCTCCTCCTGCGCTTCTTCTGTGAGGAAAATCAACACTGGAACACCTCAGGGTACTGTGATCTCTCCTTTTATCTTCACTGTCTACACCAACGATTGCCGCAGTGACAGAAGAGATAAAGCGTGTCATCCATTTTTCTGATGACACTGCACTCGTTGACATATCAGACTGTCGCTAGCAATGAAAAATGTTTAGAGGCTTTTGCTCAGTGGTGTAATGCT
The DNA here is from genome assembly GCA_036898135.1 of Oncomelania hupensis. NCBI lineage: Eukaryota > Metazoa > Mollusca > Gastropoda > Littorinimorpha > Pomatiopsidae > Oncomelania > Oncomelania hupensis. The sequence continues at coordinate 31,795,644 of CM072513.1, forward strand.
TATTTTTAATTAAAACAAACCATAAACGTAGAAAAAAAACAAAAGCAATCATCATAGACTACAAAAGAAACAGCTCAGATGTGGTAGCTCTCCAGCTGAAAGGTCAGACTATGGAAAGAGTCGTGGAAAACGGGTATCTTGGCAATGTAATAGACGACAAGCATGATCTTTTCAAAGAATGCTGAAGTGATTTTCAAAAGGTGCAAACAAAGAATGTACATACTATACCAGCTACATGTAAGGGCCTTGATAGTATCTAGTAAAACGATAGAACTTTGCTACCATGCTTTTGTAGAATCAATCCTAACATGCTCATTTATCTGTTGGTACATGTACAGGACATTCAGTGTGAAGTGCAGAAACTGTCTGGTATTGTCAATGTGTGCGGCAAGATAGTTTGCAAGAAGCAGGTGCTTCTGGAACAGCTGTGCAATAATAGAGCCCTCAGCAAGGCAGTTAGTATTTAGACCCAACCTTTTTTTTTTCCTGTCTGTTTGAACTTCTGCTTCTAAACGAAGATTCCGCTGTGCTCGCTCCAGAACACAGAGGTACAAAAACACTTTCATTTCTACCGCCATCATTCTCATACCTGAATGAGAAGTATGCCAAGATTTCTTCCTAGTACTGTCTTGGTGCTTGTGCATTCAACTGTCTTGCTGCGCATTTCACTTCATACATCCCATCTGACCATGTTGTATGTTTATATAAATGTTTAAGTATTCTGTCCTGGTGATTGCGCTATAATAGTAACGATTCCGTTCTTTTCCTTTTCCAATGTGCGTGTTACGTGGGCACTGTAGGTATATATAGTAATCCTACATCGGTGGAATCCCAGCCATTCCTACATCGGTCAAACAAGGCGAGCACTGTTCTTAAAACAGGTGCGAGTCAGTGTCGGCCTACTTTCTTAGGATGCTGGATTTATCACGCCTTATCCTATTTCACACACACACACACACACAAACACACCCAAACACAAACTCTCTTCCTTTCTTTCTTTCTAGCTGTCTCCAACGCCGCACACACACATGCACACGCAAGCACACCCACATATACACACGCACGCATGCATACACATACGCGCGGAGACAAACTTACACTCTCTCTCTCTCTCTCTCTCTCTCTCTCTCTCTCTCTCTCTCTCTCTCTCTCTCTCTCTCTCTCTCTCTCTGTGTGTCTGTCTAACGGTACATACACACGGACACATACTACTACACCCGTACCCACACATATATATATACACACATATCCACACACATCTACACACAGTCTCTCTCTCTTTTCCTCTCTCTCTCTCTCTCTCTCTCTCTCTCTCTCTCTCTCTCTCTCTTACTCTCTCTCTCTCGCAGAAACGCACGCGCGCACGCACAAACGAATGCCAAAGCGTCCCCCTTCTCCGCATACCTCCTTCCTACCCCAACATCCCCTCGCACCACACAACATAAAAGTTTATCTCTCTCTGTCTCTCTGTCTCTCTCCCTCTCTGTCTCTCTCTCTCTCATTTGATTGGTTGTACACAAGGTTTGCGTTCCATGAACCACGGAGCTATCCCTGCCGCAATGAATATACAATGCAACACAACTTTATTACCCAAAAGGGAATTACAGAAGACACCAATATAGCACGGGTTTCCGCATTTACGACGCGTTAGTATACGCGCACTATACTTGCAAAACCACTACCGGAATCCTTCCAGTACGCTGACCCACATCTTGTTATACCCATCGTCAGACCAACCTTCTTGCTCATACTCGTAGATACCCATAGTCACACTCCACGTGCTCAAAGTCACAGTGGTGTGGGAATTTTTGTTGTTAAACTCATCATCAGCCCAACCTTCGAGCTCATACTTAAATACAGTCATAGTCACAGTGCGTCTTCTCGCTCAAGTTACACCTTAATTTCTCTTAAATTATATTACGGTCACGGCGCATTAGTTCAGTTCAGTTCTGTTATTTTCTTATTCGTTTAATACAATCGTTTTAGACATTGACAGACACACGCGTGATTTTATCCTGGGGAGCAAACTCGTGTGGCCACTGATACTTAAAGTGGTGTCGCCCGTCTGATTAGCTTGTTTGTGCAGTGCTTGAGACCGACACAGAGTTTATGAGACTTACATGCGCGCTATTTCATGTTATTGCATGAAGTATGTAAGTGAATGTTTGCTGCCTTCATCTGTTAATTCGGCCCTTCCTTTGTGAAGCTATTTCGCGCTCAGTGGGTTAAAAATTAGTGTTGCACTGCGCCCAACAGACGCTGGATAATCCGGTCCCTCCTACTTGAATTCTCAACCTTTTTGCTCTAAGGAGAAATAAATATAGGCCTAGAAGTAGGTGAGTTTGTACCTCACGAGGTAGGCCTATTAGGGTTACTTTGCACTTTCTGACCACTTGCTCACCTGCCTACACTATAGAGACAATTGTATACTCCCACCCCCACCCCACCCCTCCGCCTCTCATTCACCTCTTGCCGTCTTTCAAAATGAGGAATACAGAGTCAGAATGTTGGTTAGGGGGGAGCTATTAAGTATCGATTTTATGCTCCCTTCTCTCCCCCTAGTTTGTGCCCACTTCAGTCAGTTTATTTTTCAAGTCTGTTCACAAATTAGGTGATTTTAGAGAAAATTAAACATATTATATTTTATTTACTATTTTAAGCAAAATTAGACCCGTTGAGCCGATCGACTCTTTTTTTCCCGCCTCTTCTGTCTGACATTCCCATATAAACATTTTACCCGTCATCATCATAGCCTACTGAAGGAGATTTCTCCTGAAGGCAAGGTTTCCTTTCCTCAAGCCGTGTTACCACCTCACAACCATTTCAAAGTACCAATTTAAGACCGTGACTGGGTTTGGAGACTCTTTATTGTAAACGATCAAATTTACAAATAGAAAAAAACGAAGGTTTCTAAAGGAGGGATTCATCTAACAAAGAAAGTTCCTAAACGTGAAGCATCTGGGTTTACGTGAGCGAGCGGATTTACACCTAAAAAGATTTCCCTCCTTTTTTTTTTTTAACCTTCGTGCGTGCATGCCCACATATATTATTTTCCACCATATGTGCTGTACAAGGGCGGTCCATGCATATAAAAATTATACAAGGGGATACTTGGAAAAAGAGATTTTGATGTGGGTTAGCGGGTTCACACCGGTACTGATTTCCCCCGCTTGCCCACAATACTGTTTCCCACCCTTTTTGTTTACAAGGAGGATCCCAACAAAATGATAATCCCATGTTCAAATTAATTTTTTCCTTGTTGGGATGGGGGTGAGGTTAGAAGGGGGCAACGGCCGGTTTGGGTGGGGTGGATGGGAGGGATATGAGAAGCTCGGTGTGAACAGCTATAGCCTACCTAGGATTAAACTTAAAGTAAACTAAACAAAAAAGTCTTGCTTGGGTAATACTGTATTATGTTTAATATATTATTTGCTTTGCTTTCTGCTCATAAGGGCGGGATAGCCTGGGGGATCTATAAAAAAATATGCTATGACCCTAAACAAATTGTTATAGAAAAGATTTTCACTGCATTATGACGGCACGATCAGTTGCTACTTCCCATAAAAAATCGGACACAGTTGGTGTGCGGCATACTTTTTAGCGGCTATTTAAAGGTCACGGTCAAGGTCACAATCCACAAAAATCGTTAGGACCCTATGAAGTAGCACCTCGTTTGAAAGGTAATAAAAATACATTATCGAAAACATTATGATAATTAACAATACTGTTAACTGGTTAAATTTAATGATGTAGAAAGGTTATGTAAATGCCCTATGAGCGATAATAAACAATGAACAATATAAAAATATTGATTACACTGCAAAGCATTGTACTATGCAGTCAGTTTCTTTAACTTAATATAATAACGCAAAACCATACAAGGCTGACTGAACATTTGTGCTCCAATCCTGCTACACTTCATTGGGATGGGGTGGGGGAGTGTTGCAGCAGCTAAGACTCTGGCACTACTTGCAGGCAGGAGAACAAAGAAGCCTGTACCTCCTGCATGAACAGCGGGAATGGGCATCAGAATTTCCCGAGCATGAGCATCGGATTATCTTCAGCAGCTTAGGTGGAGCAGCAGGAAGCATGGTTGTCACCAGCAGTAGCATGCTGCCCTCTAGCTTCCATCCACATGTTGTTGGGCATGCGTCCTGCTGCTTGCCCATCCACTCTTGTACTTGCCAGTAGACGCGATGACTGTAAAATCGTGCAGCCGCAGACGTTGGGGGCAGCGTATTCACCTGAACAAAGGTTGTTCCAAGGGCCACTTTCCTACAGAAGGTGCGATACCTCAGTTCGTCTATTCTGTCATGTTCTTTGCCGAGCCACCATAAAGGAGTACAAGGGCTGTCTCTCCTGCTGCTTCTACTTCTGTCACTGAAGATGCCTCCAGAAAAGTTTTGGCAGCCTTTTGAAAGCAGGTGCTGGACCTCAGTTTTGTGAGAGCTACAGCCTTGCCAATGCCAAAAAGCCTGGACGTGGTGTCACAACCTGTAAGGGCGTGCAGAACTAACAGGAGATGACGTAGCGGGAACCCAAGGACATCAGCAAGTCGTTTTATGTCCCATACTTTCTTCTTTTGCTGTTTTTGTCTGAATAGAAGTAGACATCATGGTCTTCGGCACACAGGTAATACTTCAACAACACTAACAGGTCCGTGTCTTCATCTACCACAGCCGCGTTCTTGTGTTTAGCTGCCTGTTGAGCTGCCAGGACAATCTGCAAGTCAGCGTCTGACTTCGCTTGTATGACTGTGCATGTCCGCTCCAAGCATGAACCAAGGAGAGATATGAATATATGGTTGTTCTCCTTGTGTGCAAGAAATATTTCTTTAGTAGACAGCAGGGCCATGTCATGAGTAAAATGAACCGGTACTCCTTTCATTCCTTTTGTGCGTCTTATATGGGTCATATCCTAGGTTGAGGGTCCAGACTCGTATCCACCAAAGACTACCACGGCATGGGGATATTGGCTATTTACATAACTGACGTAAAAGTCAACAATGCTTTGGAATGTGGAGCCCCGCTTCCAGGGTGCTTGTACTCGTTGTAGTAAGGAACCTCCGTCCACAACATACTGGAGGTCACGGGGTAGAGAACACGTGGGAGGTTCAGAAACCATCTTCCACAGCTCATCGGCCAGTGATGCCTTGTTTGGTAGTCTCATTATTTCTGGAGATTCAAACAAAGATGATAAATAACAGACTTATGTCACTTTTAATAAGCTCTGTAGCTGCCTTGAGTAACCGTATCTTCTGGGCCTCCTCGTCGTTACTTTGTCTGGCATAACACGAGTGCAGAATAGAAGATGCAGTTTTTTTGCACGCAACAACGTTAGCCTTCCCATCCACACATGTGATTATAACGTCATCGCCAAAGTGTTTCTTTAATTCGTGTTTCATCTTGGTATAGCTGTATGCTTCATCCCCTCCATTGATTTCTTTCATCTTTGAGATCAAATCATTGAAGGTGATCTGTTCATCGTCATTTTCTTCAAGAAAACGCGCAATTTTCTGAAAGGCCTCAGCAAAGGCTTCATTTTTTCGGCGGCCACGTTTTGCTTGCTGATTCTGCTGATCTGAAGCAGTTTCCCAAGGTCTCTTCAATGACTGAAATCGACTATTACAATCTTTGTGATACACCGCATCTGCAGCAACTAAATCATTGACAAGTTCCAGTCTTGCAGTGACCTTTTATGCCCAGTCATCATTACTGCGCTTTGCACAAGCCATGTGAAGAGTTTCTTTATATTCTAATGTTCGAACTGTATACCCCTCATCTTTTGGTTGTAGACGCCTTTTTTCAGTTTTGTCTACAGTTTTTGAACAAAACAAACAGCTATTCTTCAAATCGAACTGCGCTGTGCTTGAACAACTGGGCCGTGAACTTGATTCTGAAATAATGTTGTTCAAGTTTGTCTTTATACTTTTTTTGTTAGTATAGTTGCGACGACAAGTAACGTGTACAAAGTCAACCTCACTGATCTCCTCTTGTTTTGCTAGCAAGCAAAATACTAGAAATTCATTTTTTTGTCGGATACATCATGGCGTCATCTTGGTTCCTTGATTTTAGGCAAATGCCGCATACAGCTTCATAAACCCTGGTGACAATTATTACTAAACAATCTAATAATATAGCAGATCTACAACGAAGAATACAAAGCATGGAGATGAGGTGCTACAGAAGACTTCTGGGCATTTCCTATACCCAACACATCACCAACGACGAAGTCCGACAGACCATCACTCAAGCCATTGGACAACACGATGACCTGCTCACAGTGGTGAAAAAAAGAAAACTCCGATGGTATGGCCACGTCACCAGATCATCAGGCCTTGCAAAGACCATTCTGCAAGGCACAGTGCAAGGAGGTAGAAGAAGAGGGAGACCGAAAAAGAGGTGGGAGGACAACATTCGAGAATGGATTGGTTTAACACTGAGCGAAGCCATCAGGGTTGCTGAGGACAGAGAAAGATGGAGTATGCTGGTTAAACGATCATCTTTGGTGCCCCAAAGACCTCCGGGTTACGGGACAGGATAGGATAGGATAGGAATCTAATAACTGAATTCTTTGAGCTTATTAATATAAGACTAAATCGTAAATACTACTACTACTACTACTACTACTACTACTACTACTACTACTACTACTACTACTACTAATAATAATAATAATAATAATAACAATAATAATAATAATAATAATAATAATAATAATGTATATAAAATTTTGACATTGTTTTATGAACCATACATTCACGTTTAAGTAGCCCTGGTAACAAAATATATATTACTATAAAATCTAAGAAATGAATTATCTGATTTGAACATATTGAAAAAATACTAAATCGTAAAAAAGAGAGAGAGAAAAAAAGAATGCATATATATATATATATATATATATATATATATATATATATATATATATATATATATATATATATATATATATATATATATATATATATATATATATATATATATATATATATATATATATATATATATATATATATATATATATATATAATTATCACATTGTTCGCCTATCATACATTTATACTGCACCTCACTGTTTGCCGCCATTCTCTGTAAAACAATGCTGTCTAAGGTCAGGATGAGGTCACCTGCGACCCACTTTTGTGGAATGCATGCAGTGCGGTGTGTGGTAAACGAACAGCGTCAAGAGGGGGCGAACAAGGAAAATAACGATTTTCAAAAATTATTTTAATATATTTCCCCTACGTCCCTGTCGGCCGATTTTGAACCATAAGCTAACCCAATTATTCTCTACCCGATGCAGTAAGTTTTGCTTCTATAACAATTAGTTTTGGGTAGCCGATTTCCCCCTCTAGAGTAGGAGGGAGGGATCAGGATCTAAGGATATGTTGCAATCACTATCAAAAGAATGTAGTGTTTAATAATTACAGGGACACGTCCGTTGAATACTTTGCATGCATTATATTGATGATACTAAATGGGCCACGTCACAGATATCATTTGTCTCCTTTCGTGACTCTTCTTACTTTATAATTGGAAGAACTCTAGATGGCAGGAGAAACATGTACGTCTACATTGAAGTTATAAATTAAGAAGGAAAAAACAATTTTGTCTCAAAGTCAAGGAATGCTAATTTTGACAGAGACAAGAAAAAACGATACAATGCAAATGTTCGAGCTAAGCTTTTCATCCGGCAGACAATACACAAGAGACAAGAAAGAAATACTTCCCAACAGGTCTCCAAGAAAGAAACAAAATACTTAGAAGAAAGGAAGCATGAAAAAGAAGCAATATTTATAATAATATATAGTTGAATGATAGTCAAACTAACCCGAAAGTGTTGGACGAATGCCAACGTACTGTGGACAATGCACTTCAAAATTTTTTTTAAAAAGGAGCTTCTGTACCAAAGAAAAGCAAATTTGTCTGTGTGCAAATGTGAATATCAGTACAAATTATGTTAATCTGAGTAATAAAAATGGATACTGTTTCGACACATGTTGTTGTTGTTGATGATGATGTGTTGTTTGTTATAGGTGTTATTGCATGCACTAAAGTTAAATCCCTGAACGTTAAGACAATGAATGCTATTGTCGCGATAGGCAAGTTCAACCCAGCACTAAAGCTTCATGCCTCCACGGTCAGTCTGCTTTGACCTGTGTACAGTTAATTCGCTGACTAGCAGACGACAGAAGAAGGTTGTGTTAAGCATACGTAGGCTACAGCTTCATAAGATAAGCCGTGACATCACCCATCTGACCAATCACCCGCCACCCCCGCAGTGGCGCTACTAGTCTTGAGATCTCGCGCGCTTGGGTTGAACACAGCGTGACGAAAGTCTTTGTCCGAACATCATCGTAGCAAGACGAACGTTGATAGATCTCTCTAGCTGAAGACTAAGCAGGTGATGGATGAAAATCATTCATCGCAGTATAGCCAGAGCCTGACATTGTCAAGAAGGTAAATGATAAATCGTTTGTTTCATTGCAATTATTTAATATGATTATTGGATTATGTTTGTGAAGTTTTGACATGTTTTAGAATTGTGACTGTTAGTGAAACTTTGCTTGACCACGTGGCGAACCCGACCGGTTTCGCAACCACGAGGTAGACCCACTGACCAACGATAGTTTTTCCTATTTGTATTATTGCAGACCAATGGCTGTACCGGAGAATGTGTATATTATTAATTACTTCTCCCTGTGTTTATTTTAGATATGATACATGTATATATGTATAGGAATTATGTTGGAGATTCCAGTGGACCTCGGACTTAAAAAACTGTTCTTCTCTTAACTATATAAGTGGAGATGATCTCACTGAGGGCTATTTTTGCCAACATGCAGTGAGACGCTCTGCACAACCTTTGTAAACAATGCGTTGCAGAAAATCGTCTCATATTTTGCAGACGAGCAGGCATCTTGGTCCACGGCTGGGTACAAACTCTGACACGTGGCCTGCAACCTTGAGCAACGAGAGCAGTGTGCTCCACTGGCTCACTGGTCTACTACCCAGAAGACGAGACCACAACACCGCTCATCGACGAGACAGTGAAGTCACTAGAAACCGTGCACCAAAACTGCTCCAGAAGGATTGTGCGATAGTCCACTCATCCAGAAAAACGAATAGCCGATAGGACAGAAAGCACTATTAGCCCAATGATGAGACAGTAGCTGCTTAGACCTATCAAGGGGCGAACTACTCGAAGTGAAATTTGGACATTTAAGTTAGTATAGTGATTAGAAGATTTTGTATAGAGTAGAGGAAATAAATGTGTGATATTTACTGTTAACAAGTGGCTGGACTACCTATGTTTCATAGCGGTGTGAGAGCTATTGTCAGTGAATCTTTACACTTTTCTCCCTATCTCTGTAACTCCATCCTAACACAGACCGGGCCAAACTTATAATTGTATTAAGATTAGTCATAGGGTGATTTACTAGCCGATCTCCGCAGACGAACGACGAGTGGGTAATAGCAATCCATTGTGAAGAGTCCAGCAAAAATAGACCCAGCTATTAGGACATTTTAGTATCACCGTGTGCGTAATTGAGAGAGGAGGTAGAAGAAAAAGGAGGAAGAGAGGAATGAGAAAGATAGATCATTCAATGAAGCACTGAGACTTCTGAGGAGAGAGGTGAGAAGGGGGAGGTAGAAGGACGAACAGGAGTGAAGAAGAATAAAAAGGAAGAGAAAATTGGTTTATGAAGATTGTAATAAAAGAGAACTAAACATTTCGAGGAAGAAATTTTTTTAAAAAGCATTAATTTATTGTTAGTAGATCTATGTATTTACCTTTTTTTTTGCAGATAGTCGGTTTTCTTCAGCAGGATTATTTGGATTCCAGCAACATACGACAGCACCGTGCAGAATGCAGAGGATGGGTCAGTGTGTTGCAAAATATGTTTCTTAGTTAACGGATCAATGACTGGGGAGTCGCGAGTGCTTTCTTAATTAAATAACTCGATAACCACTCAGGCGTAGTAAATACCTGCTGACCTCCCTTCCCCCTCTTCCATCTCCACCTCCTACACATTCCGTTATCACGTTAGTGTCGCTACTTGCTAGCAAGCAACGTTGAACGCTGAAATACTGAGTGTTGTTTTACTGAAGGGAAGGGGCGAGAGAAAAATGTCAGCAAATTAATAATCAAAGGTCTGGCTCAACACGTGGGGTCTACGGGTTGAAGAAGCAGTCTTCAACAGGCACACTGCGTAGCTGAGGCTGGTCGAGGCTTAAGTTCGGGCCTCGTGAGAGGTAAAGTACTTAGGCGAGTCTCAGCTAAGCTGTGTGCTCAACTAGTCCTAGTCCAGGTGCAAGTTACGTCGCGGCAGGACCTTTGACGCACTCTCAGTGATGTTTGGTTAGCCCATGTTCACGTTGAAGGCAGTTACAGCTCAGTGGCTTTGCAGCGAGTGGAAAACTGGCGTGGTTTGGTATGCAATTAGTACTCACACAGCAACGTTGGGGAAAAACAGGACGTTCAGCGCATGCGCATTATGAGATCTTACGCTAAAATCGAAAGGAGGGTAAGTCGACAATGTTGGCGGACATGATGTGCTCGCAGAAAAGTGTATAATTTTCCTACTCCCCAAAGTCACGTGACGGATTGTTTGTTTTCGCCGTTGTGCAAAGGAACTCTTTGCCTAGTTTCGCATGTACCCGCGTGTTCTCGCGAGTACTCGCTTCAGAGCAACACGCTACCAATTACAAGAAGACGTAACTCCGAGATCTGCACGGAGACCATACAGTAAGTCGTGTACAATCACTGACCTATTGCATGCCTATCCTATTCTATCCTATCCCGTAACTCGGAGGTCGTAGGGGCACCACAGATGATCGTTTAACCAGCGTACTCCATCTTTCCCTGTTCTCGGCAACCCTAATTGTTTCGCTCAGTGTCAAACCAGTCCTTTCTCGAATGTTGTCCGCCCACCTCTTTTTCGGTCTCCCTCTTCTTCTACCTCCTTGCACTGTGCCTTGCAGGATGGTCTTTGCAAGACCTGATGATCTGGTGACGTGGCCATACCATCGGAGTTTCCGTTTTTTCACCACTGTGAGCAGGTCATCGTGTTGTCCAATGGCTTGTGTGATGGTCTGTCGGACTTCGTCGTTGGTGATGTGCTGGGTATAGGAAATGCCCAGAAGTCTTCTGTAGCACCTCATCTCCATGCTTTGTATTCTTCGTTGGAGATCTGCTGTGAGGGTCCATGTTTCGCAAGCATATAGGAAGATGGAGATGACAAGGGAGCGCATCAGTCTTACCTTGGAATGTAGACTGATGGTCCTGTCTTTCCAAATTGGCTTCATCCTCTCCAGGGCAGCAGCTGTTTGTGCGATCCTGGAGAGGACTTCCTGTCGGGACCCATTGTCTGATACAATGGCTCCTAAATATTTGAAGCTATGCACTATGTTGAGGGATTGGCCTTGGACTTTGATGTCCGTGTTGATGCCATTGGTGTTGTTGGTCATCATTTTGGTCTTCTCTGCACTTATTTACATTCCATACGCTCTGGAGGTCGTGTCAAGACTCTGTACCAGCTGTTCAAGTTCTTGTTCCTCTCCAGCCAATCCATCAATGTCATCCGCAAAACGAAGGTTGGAGATTCCTCTTCCCCCTATGCTGACTGCATGCCAGATATAGATAATCTCAGACTTCTCGTTGTCTTACTCTATGCATCGCAATATAACGTCTTTCAGCTATCTGGACATTGATTGTTTAAAGAAGTGATTTTATTCTTTTATTTAGCTCAGTCCTTTCAAGAACAGATTACATTCCATCCCGCCACATGTGGACGTTGAAATATTTGACATTTAAGACCGACATTATTTGGTTTTAAACTTTATACTTGCAGCTTCAAATTGCCTATATTAATGCAGAGACCACGTGACTTCACAGTATTGTTTATTTAGTGTGTTGTTTTCTTCTTTTTGATTGCCCTTCATCACCGCCATTCGTCATCACTCGTGGGAGAAATATATGGTTTTAGACCAGAGTAGGTAGTGGGGTAAGAATGGGGATGGAAGGGGACAAGTTTCAGGTTTAGCCGTCATATACAGACCTAAATTCCATGGGATGTGTTACCCCTTGGGGTCATGAGCAATCTTGCCACTGTAGATTGTTCTAACCTATAAAGGGAAAAGTGAAAGCCCCAGTTGAAAACATGTCTTGCCTTTATAGGCATGACTGATTCACTGCGGCAACAATACCCCCGTTGGAGTGCCGGGGGTTTCAGTATAAATAGTGTCCCCACTTTCTGGAAATTTAGTGCTTTAAATTCCCACTGTCGCTGTCTTCCTTATTTACTCTTTCCCATTCCTGCTCTGTCCTATCACTCTGCTATACTATCTTCTTCTTCGCTAGATCAATGACCTACCTTTTTTCTTGAAAACTCTTCCTGGACAAGACTCCTTGTTTGTGTATGAGGTCTGTTGGATCAGCTTGGGAGTGTTGGACGCTTTCTGCCGGGTGGTCACTAGGGCTGTTTATGATGTTATTATTTAGCAATATAGGCATTTTCTATGTATATGTTTTGTTGATAATTTACAATGATGTTTGTATTCTATTTTGTTTTTGTAACCGGGGGTTCGAGTAGTTGGAGTAAAGCCTCAGCCGTCCCCTGCTTGGGATGTCTTTATTGTAAAGTGACTGGCCGGTGGAGGGCATTCAATTTTCCCACTAGGGTTGTTTCAGCAGATCTTTTATGCGGATCGGGGGTTGTCCGGTCCTGATTTGGCTCGGAAGAGTCCGCTGGATTTAAAGCAACAATCAATCAATCAATCAAACATGGGATGTGTTGTTGCTAGTTATGAAGTGGACGTTTACTTCGTGGTTGATAAAGCTTAATTTAGGCACACGACTGATCACTGCGCACCACACGTCAGACACTGCCTGTCTCTCTCAATGTCGGGGATATTGCATCAGCATGTTTTGCCTCGCTTCCAAGATATACATTGCTTTGATTTTCTGCCGAAATTGAAGAGCCTTCGTGCGAGAATATGAAGTTTCGGGGTTGCAAAATAATACGACCTAACCCTTCGCCTACGAAAAACCCTTCTCTTGTTTCTTAAACAGTTAAGAAAAAAAAAGACAAATAATGTTTGTATGAGTTACCCACACCGAAACATTGACACTGCACGCCTCGCACCTTGACCATCTCTTTGAACAATTGAGAGCGCTATACAATAACAGTAATGACTTTTTTTGTTATATAGGGTGAGCTCTGAGGAGAAAGTAAAACGCTTATGGATAACCACTGAAATCATTCTTTATAGTTCTATTAACTGGAAAGGAAGAATGAGAAAAACAAAGTTAAAAACCAAAACAAATGGAGTTTTAAAAAAAATTAAAGAAAAATTATACTTCTGATCGTATTTTTAAATCTTCTCGGTGATAAGCAGAGAGAGAGAGAGAGCGAGAGAGAGAGAGAGACAGAGACAGAGACAGAGAGACAGAGACAGATTAGAGGGGCCGGGTAGCTCAGTTGGTAAGAGCGTCTTGCTAGTAACCGAAAGGTCGCTGGTTCGAATCCCGGATTGGTCAACGTGTGATCATATTATTTTCCCCTTTACCAACAACTGGCCCGCTGGTGTCAGTATAAATCGGTCCAGTAGTCACCTATATGCGAAAGTGTCGTGTGACTATAATCTACAAACAACAACAACAACAACAACAGAGACAGATCGAGAGATATCATACTTGACAAAATAGGACTTAGTACAAAATAATTCATATGAACTATTTCATATTGTTCTAGCTGTGTTGACCAAAAAAAAAGTGCTTTCCCTTATAACCAAGTATTTAAAAAAAATACTTCGTATTCAAACGGTGCGTCGGTTCACTGCCGCTGCGCGCGATGTTCCGTCACAGCCTAACCGAGCTGACCTCGTTCCAACCAAGCACATCGAACAGTTAAGTCGAAACCGTAACGCTTTCTATACCTGCAGAGAATGAGGTGGAGACCGTAATAGTCAGCGTGGTCTCGGGTTTTTCCCCAAGCTTTTGTGTGTGTTGGTCTGAACACCCCTAGCGTAGCTGAGACTAACTAGCACGAGGACGTTTACCTGTCTATACAATTGTGAGAGGGACGTTCTCGGCCACTCTCTGCTACGCTGCTGTGGTGTGAACCCGCCTTTGTGCGAGTATAGCGAGTTGATGCGCGTTATGAGTTGTGGAGCTTTCAAGTTCAAGTTCAAGAATACTTTATTATCTCAACAGAGAAATTATGACATACAATTGCTGATCGGTATGAAACATTAAAACAATACATAATTTTAGATAAAACAAGTACACAGTAGACTACATCTATATTAAATTTCCAGTATTAAATGACATCTCAAACATCATCACAAACATCAAGATCTTATATACAAAAATATTACTTAGCTTGTCTGTGTTTGGATCATACAAATGTAGGACAATGGGGAGATAGAGGTATAGATCAAGTGGTGTGAGTGTATGGTGTGGGAGAATGGGTGATGAGAGATGTAGATGTGTGAGGTGTGTGTGTGTGTGTGTGTGTGTGTGTGTGTGTGTGTGTGTGTGTGTGTATGTGTGGTAACATAGAAAGAGGATTTTTGTGTGTGATAGATAATGATGTATGTGTGTTTGCGTGCGTGAGAGAGATAGAGGAGACAGATGTGTGTTTGTGTGTGGACATGTGCATGTTTGTGAATACATGTGGGGGGGGGGGGGGATTTTGTGTGCGTGTGTGTATGTGGGGGGAGGGGGCTTATGTGTGTGTGTGTGTGTGTGTGTGTGTGTGTGTGTGTGTGAGGTGAGGTGAGGTGAGAAAAGCGTGCGCGTGAACATGGGCATGTTGGTGTGTGTTTGCGAGTGTTTTTAGTTTTAGTTACGTTTAGCTTTTGTTTTGTTTACCTTGGGTTTGAGTCTACGTTTTATTTTGTAAGGTTGTGTTTTGTTTCAGTTTAGTTTAAGTTTTAAGTTTAGTATAGTTTAGTTTTGGTAGTTTAGTTTAATTGACTTTAGTTTAGTGTAAGTGCTGTGTTTCATTTCCGATAATTGAGCTTTTCTACTTTTTTTTTTTTTAAAAAAATCAGCTTTCGTGTTTTCCTACTTAATTATATTGATTGATCAGATGGAGAATTTACGTGGAGTTTAAAATATTGTTTTAAGAGGGTTGGAAAAGAAAGATATTTGTTTCAGTTTTTGATATTATTCTACATTCCTTTCACGTTGAGGAAAGAAAAATACAAACTATGTTTGGTTGTGTTTTCTGTTGTTGAGCTGAATCACAGACTTACTTTTTGGGAGGTGGAATTTCCACATTTATTTTGTATCTAGTTCAGAAAAAAAATCTGAAATATTAAAGTAAACATCTATTAAAATTTTAGAAATGCGAAGCCGACAGTCATTTTCTTTCAGTTTATAAAGAGTTTTGTTTTAGTTATTAACAAATAGTATTGCAGGCTTGGTTTTATTACGTCTTACAAATTCCTATAAAATATAGTTTCTTTTTAATTGCAACTTCGACTGTCTAACTTCTTCCCACAAAAATTAATAAGCTTAATTTAAATAGCTATTTTTAATTGTACACTTTTCTCCTTTTATGGACATAAACACGTCAGCTACGCGTGCCTTGGTCTGATTCACTGGGACGGTGTTTTAATCCTGTATGTTGTCAACATACACTGCACTAACGTTTCATTTGGTGAAAAGGTGCTGCTTTGTTTACCTGTGCGCTATGGCGTCAACGGATGACGCAAGCGCAGCTAAATAGAGGTACGGTTAGATCAAAACAGCGTGTTTTGACAGGCGTAGCCACACCGTAGACCCGCTAGGCTGGCATTGCTAAGCAGCTCATGCGTAACATAATAATTAGAATACCCTGTTCACGGAATGAGACATTCGTGTTATAATAGAGGTGGGTGGTGGGTATTCATTATGCAAGCCTACAAGGCAAAACGGGTAACCACCCAATCTTTCCACTGCATGTTGCACTATTTGCACGGTCGCCTTTCCTTCTTCTTCTTCTTATCTTCTTGTTCTTCTACTTCTTCTTCTTTCTTCACCCTCACCTCAATCCATACCATCCATCTTTCCTTCCGAAATACACCCAATACGAAGTTCCGAGGCTGCGTAATGGAAGAAGGAGAAGTGGAAACGTTTGCTCGCAAAGAGAAACTATATTCGCAGTTAAAATTAATGCAAAATTACTTCTTTGTTAGTCAACCATCGTCATAGTTAAATTTAAGCTTCAGTCATCTTAACCATCTTTTTAATGCTACAACGTAATTTGCCCGATCATTTGCTTGTCAAAATGGTCTATCTGTATAGGTAAATCAAACGAAGATTAACTGTTCTCGCGAATAAATTGTAGGAACAGGCACTCGTATCTAAAAACGATAGGGGCCTCTCTATAGTACGCGTGATGCATCTCAGTAATTTTATAATATCGTTTTCAGATGACGCGCTATCGTATCCAGATACGAACGCCTGTGATTGTAGGCGATTACCGTCATGGCTCTCTTTGCTTCGAACATATCCCATACGTGCTAGAGTGGACTTTCTGAAAGTCAAAAGTGAAATCAGATGGGGCTGTTTAGCATGTGTCTTTTTTGGCGAACGCGCACTTTCATGCTTTCAACTTTCAAGCTAGCTGCATGCACTATTAAGCCAAAGTCAAAACGCCACTTTGGCAGCGGGACAACTTGTCTGATCACATTGCGTAGCTGAGACTCAGCCGATGCTCACGTTCACCTTTTCATTGCGAACCTAAGCCCCGGTGTGACATCGTCACAGTTCCTAGTATCTTAGCTGGGCTGGGAGCGAATGGGAGCATTCTGATTGGTCGACGCCTTACAAAATTCGACGCATGCGCACAGTGCTATCATAGTCTTCGTAAGGGTTAGGGTTAGGGTTTGGGTTAGAGTAAGAGTTTAGGGTTTGGGTTAGGGTTAGGGTTATGACGCCTAAGAACTTCGTGAAAAAGCCGGCCCGATATGACCTGGCGCATACGCAAATGCGCTCGGATAAACTAGGAGACCCGGAACTTGAAGGATGTGACACCGGCCGTTTCAGCTACCCACGTGACTTAGTACAGACTGACATCGGATCAACTTTACTTTAGGAAAACAGAATATCTGGATTATCTTATTCTGTAACATGTAAATAACTTTTTATTTTTTTTTTTTACTTTTTAAAATTTATTTTTTTAATGGATATCAGCAATTGTCTTTTTGTTATTTCTCTGGACCGACTTTGAAGGGCGAGCTCACCTAAGAACGTTTTATTTTCGAAATGAAAACAGATTTAGATAGAATGCTACGCACTCATGCATGAGCGTTTTCGAAATGCAAACAGATGTAGATAGAATTCTACAATATACATCCGAATAAGAAATGTCTGCTTCACTTGCAACAACAATTAATAAGCATACAATTTTTTTTTATGAGTGGCGTACATTTGGTTATTTAAGATACCTAGTATGTGGAAGCACAAGGCACGACATTTTTATTTAATAGCAAGCGGCAGTATTAAAAATTTGTTAAAATGAACATTGTTGTTGTTCATGCCACGAAAGTGATTAAAACTGATTATTATTGACTGTGATAAATCAAACTTGACAGTTCAAAACGTGTTTTTTTCTCTACCTCCCCCCCCCCCCCCCCCCCCCCTCGGTCTCGTTCTTTTCTTTTTTTTTAATCCTCCATGCACCCAGTATTCTTAAGTGTAAGAAACAAAATAGTTATAACAAAACTATAATATATCGAGATTGGTTAGTTTCACTTATACTGCCACTTTCAGGCAGCTATAGCTGGTGCCCTGGGCGTGGCTTGAGTTTGATCCTGTGTCCCAGTCACCGCTTTGGGCAGCTCTTTGATCTGGTTAAGCGCTATAATTATAGGAACAGGAAACAGCTGATTTCATTTTATGGCGACACTCTTATTGGCGTTACACTTTAAGGTAGCAGATTAGGCCAGGGTAGGGAACCTTAACAGTGTGACCTTTAGGGATTTCGTCCCAGTTTAATCAGCGTCGTGTGGGGACCTGTCAGGGGGAAACCCCGGCCGTTTGGGACCCGAGGTTGCGGTTAACAACACAGAAACTTAAGAGCCTCATTGCACACTCAATACCTGCTGTCAGCCGCTGAATCAAGTCACACCGATTGTTTTTATTTTATTTTATTTTATTTTATTTTATAGAATGCATACAGATTTAAACTTTGGCTCATGCTCCCGCGTAGACTATATACTGTATATGTATAGCCTACTCCACATTGTCACACTGATTTTGACAAATCAACCTGGCTAGTAAATGGCCCCGTTAAACAAATGCACAGTTTGACTTGGGCTCATGAATATAGATAAGTATATACTCTGAATTGTCGCTGATTTTGACATATTAATCTGGCTTGAAAGATGGTCCGGTCTGTTAGTCTCTTTAGAGAAAGCAAACATTTAACAGGGACGGTCTAGCTTAGTTTATTTAGCACAGTGTTACCAAAAGAAAGTACTATAGTAATATAGGTCTCTGTTGCTATAGAGCATAGGGATTTTTTTTCCTTCTGTTGTTCAGTCTTCCCTTTCAATGTCAAATTTGAAAATCTTCACAAGCCAAGCCGATTTGCCAGAACATCCGAGTCAGCAGTCAGCACACAGACGATTTTGATGCAGTTTTACATAACAAAAAAGTTCATTGTAGATTATAGTCACACGACACCGGAGCGTATAGGCGACTAATGGTCACTTAATCTGACACCAGCGACCCATTTGATAGTAAGTGGAAAATAATATGGTCACACGTTGGCCAATCTGGGCTTTTACATAACATTACAGTTGGCTATCTGTCATGTGCGCCCCAGCAAGCAAAAGGTGTGTACTTAACTGAATTCAAGTCCTTTTTTTTAAAAGACAGCTTATTATAAAATTAAAAGTCTTTAATACTCCGTGTGCACAAATTTGACAGAAATCTTTATATGATGTAGTCTGATCAGTCCTTATTTTTTCCTTCTTTTTTTTTCTCTTGCGTTCTGCTTCTAGACCATAATGTACAGCACATTCATTATTAGTGTGGCGTATTCCTATGTAGGCCCTATAGTAGTATTGATAGCAGTGACCCACCCCCTCACCCAACGTTACCCCACCTACCCCTTAACTTTCCAACTACCCATCCTAACCGCGCACCCCCCAACCCCATACTATAATTAAACACAAAACATGTAACCATCTTTGCAGTCAGCAGGCATAATGTCAGCACTACATTAGGCCTACTAAACCTGACACGTTACTATCGTTGTCATTGTTTGCCTCCTGTGCTGAGTTGACCCAACCAACTGTGCAGTACTAGTAGGGTCACGTTTCTGCGTGTGATTGCGAAGTGCAAGGGCAAGAGTGGCGCCACACTGCCTTTGTAAAATGGGCGTGAGTCGTTTGAAACGTCATGGCAATTAAAATATTTCAGCATTTAAACAACACACTAAACCGTTTTTTACGCATATAGTCTGGCCTTGCTTGCTTGATTAATTAATTGATTGATTGAATGTCTTTCGGATGAGAGTATAAGCCGAGGTCTAGTCTGTGCGCGCACGAACGCACTCCATCGTACGGACTTTAAAAGATACTGACGCTCATGGCCTAGACGGGAGAGTGCCGGCTACACAAATACACCAAGCAAGCCCTATATAGGCCCTATTCCCCATGTTTATGTTCTGTTAATATCTATGTACTCATAACATGATGATTAGTTTAGATCATCCTCATCCTCTTCCCGCTCACGCCCTCTACTCCTTTCATCATCATCATCATCATCATCATCATCATCATCATCATCATCATCATCATCATCATCATCATCATCATCACCGTCACCACTGCCACCACCACCAACCACCCCTTGTGATCATGGCTCATTCAGAATAATAATAATAATAATAAATAATATGATCACACGTTGACCAATCCGGGATTCGAACCAGCGACCTTTCGGTTACTAGCAAGACGCTCTTACCAACTGAGCTACCCGGCCCCAATAATAATAATAATAATAATAATAATAATAATAATAATAATAATAATAATAATACAGGATGCTATATACGCGCCTTTCCCCCCCAAAGCAATCAGGCTCAAAGAGCGGCGATCTATACCAACATACGCGCTCACCTGTCTCAATCCACCCTCACACACACCAAATCACATCCATCACTCAAACAGGTGGTGTAAAGGCAGGAAGATCGCTATTGGAAGACGGAAAGAAAATCGAATTTTATTTTTGACATTTTTATATTGACTGCGTCCTGTACCATTATCGAGTACTTCGAGCAGTCTCAGCTACGCTGTTCTACCCGACCACTCGGCTGTTACACGGTACAGATGAAAAGACAACCTGCTGCACGAGATGGTTTATTTAATTAATTAATTAAGCTATGCATTTATGTATTTAATCATTCTTATATAGCGCTTTTGCAGCCTGCAGCCCCAGAGCTGCCTAAAGGCGCTGACCGATACACAATATAATTCAAGCCGCCCGAGGCGCTTATGTGCCGCGTTTGGGCGCATTTTTCTGACGCTTAGACAACGGAGTAGTACAATCCTGGGCGACCGAAGATGGAGGAGTGGGGGGCGGGGAGGGGGTGGGAGAGAAGAGTTGAGAAGGGACCTAGTGCTTGCTGGATGTCTGTGTGTAGCCGGCACTGCCCCGTATAGAACACGGGCGTCAGGATCTTTTAAAGTCAGCAAGATGGAGTGCGTGCATGCACAGACAAGACCTCGGTTTATACTCTCATCGGAAGGAGATTTTTTTTCTCGATCTCTTTTTGTCTTCATATGGACGTGAGAACTTGACGGTGGGATACAGATACTGTACTAGTTGTATCACTTCCAACAGGTCACTACCCTTTTCGAAGTACTTGAACATATTTACGCTTTTGTACGCGCTTTTTTTTAACATGGGTATGTTATATTTATTTCTTTTACGAGTGCTGAGCGTGAAGATCGATCAGATTATTCTCACCTCGATTGCATAAACACATTACATTTGTAACATTAAGTACTTCAAAATATATACACTTTTGCACACGCTTGTTTTAACACGCGGTTGTTATATTTCTTTTTTGTGTTGTTCCATTTTTTTTCTGGTGCTGAGCGGGAGGTTGATCAGGTTAAACTCATCTCCAAAGCATGAATATAATTATTACAGATAGTTTCAAGATCAACACATCGATTAGCTCAATAGCCTTTAACTGTATGTAGACGAGATGGATCCATGGATGAACCTAATATAAATTGCTGTCTTCCAGCATGCTAGCACTTCACATGTTGGGAAAACCCCTCCCCCCCCAAAAAAAAACCACATCCAATTTAATGCAAGGAAACCAGTCCAAATTACAACAAGTTGAGCAAAGAAGCCAGCCAGGAGCACTAAAGGTAAGGCTTAAAAACAGACAAGACAAGATTTAGATATAATAATTACGTTAGGATAGTTTTAATGAAGCAGACGTAGACAAGATTTAACGAAAATAATTAAGTTACGACAGTTTCTGTGGGCTCTGTGGGTTCGGGCAAATAGAATAGACCCAACGTTTCCCGGCGTGTCGTAAGAGGCGACTAACAGGGGTGATGTTAGCACGGCATCACTGGGCGAAAGTCTTCTACACAGAAGTCACCGGCCAGGGCGGAGGAACCTCACGTTACTACAGGTTCAACGACCACGTGCTCAGGGCCAAGGCGAGCCACACTGTATTCGTGGATTTCGGCTGTGGCCAACAGCCTGGAGAGGATTGGGCCCTGCCAGGTCTTTTTTGCCCAAGACACACTACATGATGACACAATCCACTAATTCCATACCGGATCGGTCGTCGCCCGGGCCGTCACCCGGCACAAGGACCGCGCCTTCCGTTGGCCACCAGGACGGAGGTGTTAAGTATGCTACTGATGGACAATATAGCAAGATCCGCACGAGAAACAACATCGTCATAGGAACCTGGAACGTCAGGACCCTAACTGCGGAAGGAAAATTAGAAGAACTGGCCCACGAGCTGGACCACTATCGATGGAACGTTCTAGGTATCAGCGAACTGCGCTGGAAAGGCCTAGGTGAAACAACGACTGACAAAGGCCACAAGCTCTATTTCAGCGGTAGAGATGACAGGCACGAACACGGCGTTGGATTCTTGGTCCACAAGAACATTCTAGCCACTGTCATGGGTTGCCGCCCAGTCTCCAGTAGACTCATTACCATCCGTCTGAGAGCAACCCCTTTCAACATTACCATCATCCAGGCCTATGCCCCAACTTCAGACTATGAAGACAGCGAAGTGGAGGATTTTTATGAAAATATACAGGCGGTCCTTGACCAAGTGCCGAAGAAGGACATAGTCATAGTGCAAGGCGACTGGAATGCCAAGGTTGGCCAAGATGCGCACCGCAACTGGGGAGACACATGCGGACCCCACTGCAACAACGAGACAAATGACAGGGGTCTGAGGCTATTGGAGTTTGCCAGATACAACAATCTGGTACTGGCAAACACGCTTGGTCTCCACAAAAAATCCAGACGATGGACATGGCACAGTCCCGGCGGGGAACATCATAACCAGATCGACTACATCATGGTCAAGAAACGCTTCAGATCAAGCATCAACATTGGCAGGACACGCACTTTTCCAGGAGCAGACATTGGAAGTGACCACGATCTCGTGATGATGTCTTTCCGGCTCCATTTGAAGAGAGTAAATACAGCAAAGTGCACTAGGCTGAAGTTCGACCTGGACAAACTGCAAGACCCGGAGGTGGCAAAAATATTTCAGGCCACAATTGGAGGGAAATTTGCACCACTGCTTATTTTGGGGGCAGGCGAAGTAGATGTCAACACCATGACCAATACCTTCAACTCAGCTGTAACAGATGCCGCCACTGAGATCCTTGGCAAGCACCGACCAAAGAAGAAGCCGTGGATCACACCTGAACTTTTGGATCTGTGTGATAAACGAAGAGAGTTAAAAAAGAAAAAGAACACCTCACAGGGAGCTGATGTCTACCGAAAAATCAACAATGACATCCGAAAAGGCATGCGCACAGCAAAGGAGAACTGGATAGAAGATCAATGCCAGGAAATAGAGAACAATCTGAACAAGAACAACAGCAAGAAGGCCTACCAGACTGTGAAGCGGCTGACAAGTGTTAAACAGCCCAAAGTCTCCACTATCCAAAGCAAGTCTGGCATTTGCCTTACAGAAGAACAAGAAGTCTTGGACAGATGGACAGAGTACTGCTCTGACCTTTACAACCATACACCAAATGGAGACCCATCAGTTCTAGCATGTCCCGAGAGCAGAGAAGAAGAAGAAATCCTCCCAATTCTCCGGGAAGAAGTTGAGGCAGCAGTGCAATCGCTGAAGAAAGGGAAGTCAGCGGGAGTGGACAACATACCAGCGGAACTGCTACAAGCAGGAGGAGAAGCGATGACTGATGCTCTCACCACTATCTGTAACAAGATCTGGCAGAGTGGGGAATGGCCTACACCATGGACCCAGTCGCTTGTCATCACTCTTCCTAAAAAAGGTAACCTTCAGGAGTGTGAAAATTACCGCACCATCAGCCTCATCAGCCATCCCAGCAAGGTCCTCCTGAAAATAATACTCAACAGGTTGAAACCACAAGCTGAACAAATCATAGCTGAAGAACAAGCAGGATTCATGGCAGGGCGAAGTACCACTGAACAGATTTTCAACCTCAGAATAATCTGTGAGAAATACCTACAGCACCAACAACATCTATATCATGTGTTCATAGACTTCAAGAAGGCATTTGACCGAGTCTGGCATGCAGCTCTATGGGCAACCATGAAAGTGTACAACATCAGCCCTAAAATCATAGAAGTCATCAAAAGCCTGTATGACAAGGCTACCAGTGCAGTCCTCCATAACAGCGTCATCGGGAACTGGTTCAGAACAACAATCGGTGTGCGTCAAGGATGCCTACTCTCTCCAACACTCTTCAACATCTTCCTAGAGCGCATCATGTCAGATGCTCTTGCAGATCACGAAGGCACAGTCAGCATAGGGGGCAGAGCAATCTCCAATCTTCGTTTTGCGGATGATATTGATGGATTGGCTGGAGAGGAAAAAGAACTTGAACAGCTTGTACAGAGGCTTGACACCACCTCCAGAGCTTATGGAATGGAAATAAGTGCAGAGAAGACCAAAATGATGACCAACAACACCAATGGCATCAACACGGACATCAAAGTACAAGGCCAATCCCTCAACACAGTGCACAGCTTCAAATATTTAGGAGCCATTGTGTCAGACAATGGGTCTCGACAGGAAGTCCTCTCCAGGATCGCACAAACAACTGCTGCCCTGACAAGGTTGAAGCCCATTTGGAAAGACAGAACCATCAGTCTACATTCCAAAGTAAGACTGCTGCGATCTCTGGTCATCTCCATCTTCCTATATGCTTGCGAAGCATGGACCCTCACAGCAGATCTCCAACGAAGAATACAAAGCATGGAGATGAGGTGCTACAGAAGACTTCTGTGCATTTCCTATACCCAACACATCACCAACGTTGAAGTCCGACAGACCATCACACAAGCCATTGGACAACACGATGACCTGCTCACAGTGGTGAAGAAACGGAAACTCCGATGGTATGGCCACGTCACCAGATCATCAGGCCTTGCAAAGACCATTCTGCAAGGCACAGTGCAAGGAGGTAGAAGAAGGGGGAGACCGAAAAAGAGGTGGGAGGACAACATTCGAGAATGGACTGGTTTGACACTGAGCGAAGCCATGAGGGCTGCTGAGGACAGAGAAAGATGGAGTATGCTGGTTAAGCGATCATCTGTGGTGCCCCTACGACCTTCGGGTTATGGGACAGGATAGGATAGGATAGTTTTTAACGAAGCTACACGTAAACAAATTCATGTTTTAAGATTTACTACTGTCTGAACTTATTCCTCTCTTCCCAACTATGCTCTTCAACATAGATGATGCGTTTTACCGTGGATGCTTCAGAGAGAGAGAGAGACAGAGGCAGACAGAAAGAGAGAGAGAGACAGAGATGGAGACAGAGAGAAAGAGAGACAGAGATTAATAGAGACAGAGAGAAAGAAAGAAAAAGAGGCAGAGAGAATATTGCGAGAGAGAGAGAGAGAAAGAAAGGGAGACAAACAGACAGACGGATTGAGAGAGAAAGAGATAGAGAAAGAGAGAGAGATTCAGAAAAAGAAACAGACATAGACTGATAGAGAGAGAAATAGAGAGAGAAAGAGAGAGAGAGACAGACGGACAGAGAGAGACCCAGACAGACAGACAAAAAGAGAGACAGACAGACAGAAACAGGTTGAGAGTGAGTGAGAGAGAGAGAGTGATAGAAAGAGAGAGAGAGAGATAGACAACCAAAATCCTAATCTTTAATTCCGACAAAAAATGATAATTCACTACACCCTACATCGATCAAACGATATAATTTTATCAACTATTTTTTGTATGTTTTATGAATGAAAACTCGCATTTTTTTATTTATTCTTTTTAAAAGAAAAAAAAAAGGATTCTGGATAATGTGAAAAGATTATGTGTATTGTGTAAATGCTGCCTTATAACAACGCAGTCCGAAGGTTTTGGTTAGGCGTCTTTTAGACATAAATATTATTCTTTATCGTATATGATTAAGTGAAATCTATTAAAATCTCCCAACGTGTGGTTAGGCTAGTCAAAATAGTAACATCCACTTTATTCACAAATGAAAAGTGTATGGGAAATTCATTAAATAGGAACATTTTAAAGTGTTTAATCTCTTTCAAAGCGGAACGGATTGTACTAGAGCTCGAGTTTGTAAACAAGTAAACGACTTCCAGCGTTCAGTGATCGCGGCTAATTTCCGATGTGGAATCCGATTTCCAGAGACAAGAAATTTGTGAAAAACAAAACCGATTTCCTATTTGAAAAGAACTGACGGTTTTTGACCTCAGTATAGGAGGAACTCGTTGCAAATGGTCTTCATATTTGTGGTCAGACGAAGCGAGTACTTCAGCTGGACGCCCACCGTTAATTATATAATACTTCCTGCTGCCTACTGTTTTGTTTGTTTGGAATTAACTTGTTTAGCTTTCCCCTGATTGCTTGTCTGGTATAGCCGATCTCAGTCAAAAGGAAAAAAAAGGTTCATTAGTGAATTTTGCGCACAACCAACGCTGTTTTCATCGTTTCCCCCATCCAAATCCACCTCCAAGTCCCAAACGTTTCTGCGTTCGTGTACACTCGGATAGCATGCACATCTACGATTGCACGCACACGCACACACTCGCATACACAAACTCACACATACACAAATACACACACACACTCACAGATACACACACAACTCTGCATTACATTATTATTGCTTTAGGTCCAGCGGACCTTCCGAGCGAAATCAGGACCAACACAACTCTGCGCGCATACATACGTATTCTAAATACATACACACATTCACACACCAAAAAGCACACATGTACACACACACACACACACACACACACAAATAAATGCTTTATTTGATCCTGTTTTTCCTCTTCCCTTCCTGTTTTTTTTATTGTTATTCTTCCCTCTTCTCGTTTCCTCCTCTAAGTTTTCTTGTGATTATGTTTGTGCTCCTGCATGCACAACAAACAAGATCCCCTTTTAAAATAATCTCTATTTTGCCTTTGCATTCCAGACACGGACGTCCTTCCAAACTTCATTTTAAAGGATAATATTATTAACATTTTAGCCGCAAAGAATACAGATGAAAAAAACACATGCGAATGTGATGTGTGGCAAGTGAAAAAAATGACAAGGAGATCAAACGCAAACGCATTTAAAAAGCTTGCGGAAAGCAAAAGACAAGTAAATTCTTGGTATCCCATGTTACACACACGCACACACACACACACACCTACACACACACACACACACCCACCTACACACACACACACACACACACACACACACACATTTTTGTAAAAACGACATTCTGATGACTGTTATGAAAAAAACAGGGATTTTTTGACACACTTTGCATTTTCGTGACATTATTTTGACATTTTCAAATTTTTGAACCTAACCCTAACCCCTAACCCAAACACTATCCCTAACCCTAACCCTTAACCTAACCCTAAGACAGCTGTAACTCTACCGGAACTCTATTTTGACGTCAAGATAGGGCAGCCTTCCAAAAAAGTCAAAAGAAACCATGTGGAGTTCCATGAGTGTGTCACTGTAACGTCGTTTCTACATGCCCACACACCCACACACACAACCGTGTAGAAACGCCGTTATGATGATTTTCATGAAACTCTACATACGTTACTTTGACATTTTTACAAATTTGTCCATTCTTTTGAAGCTATCCCTAACCCTACCCCCTAACTCTAACCCTAACCCAAACCCTAAACCTAATCCTAACACAGCCCTAACCCTCACGGAACACTGTTTTGACGTCAAAATAACGGGGTCCGTAAAAACAAAGTACGTAGCGGTTCAAGTGTAGAATAAAGGCGTTTCTACCTAGCCACAAACACTGATGGCAATATGGCATGGATACCCATCCCAGGTGAGAGGGGTTTTTAGGGACCTTAATCAACAATGAATCACTATAGACACACACACACACTCATTGTGTACTTTACAATTGTTTGTTACGAAATAATTTCCAGAATAAGTCAAGTGTATTTAAAGGAATGATGCACCTTTGACCTTTGAACAGAGAATGACTCACAGATGAACTTTCACTATTAATATTATGTTTAAACACAAGTATATCAACTAACAAGTTAGTATCTCACTTCTATGTCTCTGTCGACGTGCGCGTACAACCGGTTGCTTCCCTTTACATGCTTTGTGCTCCATAGAGCGTCGTCGGCCTAAAATATTTTTTTTAGAAACTTCAAAACCCAGGGGAATTATGGGTAGGGAAATCTTTTTCTGAAATGACGTCGGCAGGACTCTTCGCGACTGGTGCATGGCACACGAGACACACGCAAAATGGCGTCACAAGAAGATTGGTTAGATCTGAATTCGTCTAATTTGACCTCGCATGCTGCTGGATAACAATGCAATTTGAATTTGCTTTCAAAAATCAAAAGAGAGCGAGACCACACAAAGTACAACGAGCCAAGGCGACGCAAACACTCAAGGCCGACAGAACAAAAAGCACACAAACTACAAAAGGTAAGTACCCGTGACCATACACAAAAAAGTAGGCCTAACCACCATTGCAAAATAGGATTGATCATCACCATGATTGAATTTTTCCACCCCACCTTCCAATCGGTACGGAATCGAACATATGCTCAAATCATCATATCTTTGACAGAACTTGCATGTGCATTATACAGTGTGATTCAAGCGATTAATGAACCATCACATCGAAGAGATCTGAGCAGCTGAATCGATGACAATGGCGATCAATCATTCACTGAGACTCACGATCGCCTGCACTGAGCTCACATACACGTGTGCATGTTTCTATAAATCCATCGTGTTCTCCTTCGATAATTGAGCAAAGCCTTTGTTCACTACCAGAAATATGCAGTTCCTCTCCCAACTTTCGTTTAATTTCAGCCAGCACATCTTCGCGAGAAATGGCGACCACGACTGCAACCGTAGCTAGTTATCAGATTTCCCAGAATTCTCTATTTTATTTTTAGGTTTGGGATACCCCCGTCTCAGCTTGTGGCTAAAACCAAGGGCAACGGGACCACCGCACGTCGACTGGGGGCAATACGAGATACTAACTTGTTAGTTGATATACTTGTGGTTTAAACTGTTAAAAAAATAAATATATAAAGGTACACTTCCAATTTTTCATCATGAGTTACAAATATGTACATGTACAGTCCAAACTCTCTTTCTTTCTTTCTTTCTTTCTTTCTTTCTTTCTTTCTTTCTTTCGTTCGTTCTTTCTTTCTTTCTTTAATTAATGCATGCTTTCTATCTTTTTAATTTCTCTCTCTCTTTCTCTCTCTCTCTCTCTCTCTCTCTCTCTCTCTCTCTCTCTCTCTCTCTCTCTCTCTCTTTCTCTCTGTTTCTTTCTTTCTCTCTCTGTCTGTTTATATGTCTCTGTCTCTGTGTTTCTCTCTGTCTCTTTCTTTCTTTCTTTCTTTCTTTCTTTCTTTCTTTCTTTCTTTCTTTCTTTCTTTCTTTCTTTCTTTCTTTCTTTCTTCTTCTTCTTCTTCTTCTTCTTCTTCTTCTTCTTTTTCTTCTTCTTCTTCTTCTTCTTCTCCTTCTTCTTCTTCTTCTTCTTCTTCTTCTTCTTCTTCTTCTTCTTCTTCTTCTTCTTCTTCTTTTTCTTCTTCTTCTTCTTCTTCTTCTTCTTCTTCTTCTTCTTCTTCTTCTTCTTCTTCTTCTTCTTCTTCTTCTTCTTCTTCTCCTTCTTCTTCTTCTTCTTCTTCTTCTTCTTCTTCTTCTTCTTCTTCTTCTTCTTCTTCTTCTTCTTCTTCTTCTTCTTCGGTCTGTTTTTTCTTTTTAATTCTTTATTTTTTTTGCATGCTTTTCTTCCTAGCAACTCGTCTGTCTTTCTCCCTATAGCAACTCCTTTCAACTTGATATTTAATATATGATTATATATTTAATGAACACTTTATTTTTTTCGTTCTTATAATTTACCGTTCTTATCAGTATAATTTGTAAATCCAGTAAACGATACGCGGCCACCATCTTCTCGATTTTATTATCCTTTTTAAATCTATAGACTTGTATTGAGAAGGTCGTGGCATTCGCAAATCTTGCTAAACAACGAATGATAAACATCTATCACCACCATTGCTAACAACGGAAAATGGGCAATGAAAACTTGAGATTGCATTACATTACATTACATTACATTACATTACATTACATTACATTACATTATTATTGCTTTAGGTCCAGCGGACTCTTCCGAGCCAAATCAGGACGGACAACCCCCGATCCGCATAAAAGATCTGCTGAAACAACCCTAGTGGTAAAACTGAAAGCTCTCCACCAGCCAGTCACTTTACAATAAAGACATCCCACGCAGGGGACGGCTGAGGCTTCACCCCAACTTATCGAACCCCCGTTTACAAAAACAAAATAGAATACAAACATCATTATAAATTATCAACAAAACACATACATATAAAATGCCTACATTGCTAAATAATAACATCATAGGAAGCCCCAGTGACCACCTGACAGAAAGCGTCCAATATTCCCAAGCTGATCCAACAGACCCCATACACAATCAAGGAGTCTTGTCCTGGAAGAGTTTTCAAGAAAAAAGGTAGGAGACTGGTCTAGCGAAGAAGACGATAGTATAGCAGTTTGATAGAAAAGAGCAGGAATTAGAAAGAGCAAATGAGAAAGACAGCGACAGTGGGAATTTAAAGCACTAAATTTCCAGAAAGTGGGGATACTATTTATACTGAAACCCCCGGCACCCCAACGGGAGTTTGAGATTGCATAACGATAACCATATAATCTAGAATGTAAGAGGTGCAAGTGCATCTTTCAACGAACAAAAGAAGATGAAGTTAAGGAAGCCAGGGTTTTCCCCGCCTCCCACCAGAACTATTTTTTACCTGGCGGTGAAAAGCGTTACACATAAGAGGAAAGTTATATTCGGTGGTGTAGTAAGAAATACTGTCGTTGCGGAATTCATTCGCGCCTGAACTATTGTGCATGCTGTGAAAAACGGTTAGCAACAATACTTAACACGAAAATTACTCGTAAGTTCCATTACGCTGGGGTATAAGCTTACGTTCGCGCGTGACATATTGTGCATGCTGTGAAATACGGTTAGAAACAATATTTTGCGCGAAAGC
This sequence comes from Oncomelania hupensis, assembly GCA_036898135.1. NCBI lineage: Eukaryota > Metazoa > Mollusca > Gastropoda > Littorinimorpha > Pomatiopsidae > Oncomelania > Oncomelania hupensis. The sequence continues at coordinate 31,826,415 of CM072513.1, forward strand.
CAAACGCAAGTTTCATAATATTATTATAGGCGTGATCGCGTGACGAACTTTTATGAATGAGGCATGTCGCTATTACTTAATTGTCAAAATACCGTTGTGGACAGTCACCTTCTGTGCAGACATTTTGCCACGTAATTATTATTCCATGACATTTTTGTTGTTTGCTTCTCTGTCTACATGTATGCCAAATAATACCTAACAAAATTGTGGATTACAGAGCGGCAAAATTTCCACTCAAACAAATAAAACTGCGACGTATGTTGTTGTTTTTTTTTCAAAGCAAACTTTATTTTTTGTACCAAATACACCATTTGCAACGGACAAAACATACAATGAAAAATGATGAAAACTTTCGTGTTATTATTATTTCTATTATTGTCTCAGCGACTACAGTAAACGTTTTTTTTTAATGGATTTCCTCGCAAATGCGCGCGAGACAGTTTCATGGAGTGCGACAAAATGTCATTGCACGAGCTGACATATTTGATATCTCGCTTTTGTAGTTGCACCCTTCTTACGTGCAAATGGAAATGATTCCTTCAGTGTACATAAAGGGTGGGCCAATAAAATGTGACCACTCTTTAATCGTACATAAGTTTTTATAATGAAAACGTTTTCGAAAATTTTCTTCACAGAAATGTTACGGAAGCACCACATCATCATTTGATACCAAAGGTTTTCCACGTTTTCACTCGTTCTGTACACAGTTTAATAATTGATGGTATGCTCAATCCACGTTCATCTTCTCTGGATTACAGTTGCAACACGCACATTGAAGTTTGTGATGATATTGCTACACATCTCAAGTGGAATCCTCCGAATTTCATGACGGATGTTGGTCTTCAGAGCCTCAATGGTGTGTGGGTCGTTGTAGTACACTCACTCCTTCATGTACCCTCATAGGAAGTAGTCTGCGGGGAAAAGATCGAGGGAGTGGGCAGGCCATGAGTTGTCTGCGCGCCACGATATAAGCCTATCCCCAGGAAAGAATTGTTTGAGGAAATTCTGTGAAAAAATTGACTAGGTTTGGTATCAAATGGTAATTGTGACATTTCTGTGAATAATATATATATAATGGTCACCCTCCCTCCCTCTTCTGTATGTGTATAGCATTTGGGATGTATATGTACAGCCCTCGAACTGTCTACTTGTTCTAGCTCCATAGCGTATCTCATATGCAAGTTCAGTTATTGAAGGCCGGCCGACATTACATGCACAAGAGACATTTCCTTTGAAAGGAGGATATTTACCATTTTTATATTATAGAATACTGCAATCGACATCATCATCATCATCATCATCATCATCATCATCATCATCATCATCATCATCATCATCATCATCATCATCCGTAATTAACGATCCATAGAGTTCAAATGTAAATTTTTACCGAGGGTTCATCAAAACAGCTTATGCTCAAAGAATTAGGTTAAATATTATATTTTTCATTACTTATGTTTTATTCATAGATTAATCTGTAAGTATTTCGCAATTAATATATTTTAAAATGCATTCTCCGCGATGATTGCAATAAGCATATATGTTGTCATATTGTTTTCTTATTCATTCATACATCATAAACAAACAATAACAATAGATTTCTTTTATATAATTATGTCGTTATATTAATTGTTGTTCATATTAACTCCTTTATTTTAATTTTAAGTTAATCTGTTTCTAATTTAATATGTTGTCTAATATCACAGATGTGAATAGACGTTAAATTAAATACATAAATAAAAATCATCATCATCATCATCATCATCATCATCATCATCATCATCATCATCATCATCATCATCATCATCATCAACATCATTATCATCATTATCATCATCATCATCATCAGAAGAAGAAGAACAAGAAGAACAAGAAGAACAAGAAAAACAAGAAGAACAAGTACAAGAAGACAACACGACGACGTCTAAGAATCCTCCTCCCCCTCCCCATCATCATCATCATCATCTTCATCATCATCATCATCACATCATCAACATCAGAAGAAGAAGAAGACGAAGAAGAAGAAGAAGAAATATAATTTTAAAAAATCAAAAAATTAACGAGCGTTGTGGCCGAGTGGTCTAAGGCGGGATTAACTTTCCTTGTCCACAGGCTTCACAGGTGTGGGATCGATCCAGCATCTGGGCGTTATGATTTTCCGAATATTATTAACTTTCGACTTGGGCAACGTCTCTGGGGTTTTCTCTGGGTACTCCGGTTTGCTCCCCCAGCAAAATTTGAAAAGCAAATCAACCAATATTTTACGTATGATGGGTTTGGGCGCGCCACAGGCGGCGACTACGCCTTCCCCAGAAGGCCCAGAAGTTCCCGATAAAAAGGGACAACAAAGCGTCGGAAATTTTTTTAAAAATCGAAAAAGAAGACATCGTCATCATCATCAGCAGCAACAGGAGCAGAAGAAGAAGAAGCAACAGCAGCAGCAGCAGAGAAGAAGAAGAATGGTCCTGATGCGGCTCTTGGCAGTCCGCTGGACCTTTTAAACATTGGTTATCTAGCAGAAGAAGAAGAGGTTCAGTGCAACATTTCGCCACAACTAGCAAGGTTTCTGGTAAATCGATGCTGTAGAACAAGGGCAAAGACGCTTTACGAGGGTGCAGCCGTCTGGTGTGTGGGAGATATTGTGGGTCAATACGATATGACGTGGGAGCGTCCCAGCTCTCATTGATCTTTTACGTTCGCATACAGCGTAGCTGTCATATAGCGTGGTCGAGGATGAAAAAATTTACTCCCTCAATGAATAGAGGGAGTAAATAGGTTTAATTTCTTCAGCCCATCTGTATTGAATGTGTACACCTTTTTAGGCATATCCTATCCTAATCCGTAACTCGAAAGTCGTTGAGGCAAAAGGGAAGATCGTTTAACCAGCGCAAGTGCAAACAGACCCCCCCCCCACACACACACACACAAACACCCCCCCCCCCCCACACACAAACTAACACCTAAGTTCTTCGTTCTAGTAGCTGCCTGGAGACCGTCAAAAGCAAAACACACCCCTCATTACAATATTTGGCAACTATTTTTACCACGCCGCAATACATTAGTATAAGGCAGAGGGTGATAGCCATTCCAGGAAAGAGGGGTAGGGACATAAATCACACAGAGAAATTGCACGCGAAGAAAGTCTTTATTTGTAAGTTCTACCAAGCGAATCAAATGACCAATACCTAATACCGGAAACATTTGTAAGGGATGTCTCGTAATCAGTTACTACAACTAGCTGTGGGCTGATTAAAAGGCACAACGTTCTTGGAAATCGAAGGACTGGAGGTAAGAACCTGTCCATGCTGCACACGTAAATAGAAAAGTAATGACGACACTTATAGGGGGTTGTGCCTATGATATACTGCATGTCTCAATCACACGATGATATTATAGGTTACTTGCCGACTCAGAGTTAACATGATTCAGATGTAGGCGGGCGTTAAGTTTCCTTGTTAGTGTCTGCACGATTTTAGTTGCATTTAAGGGGGGTGTTCTCACTTTGTAAAAGAGGTTTATTTCAAAACCAGATTTGGAAACAAGATGTCAAGCCATTCAAATGTATTTCCAGACACCCTCTCACACACAGCCAAAAAAATAAGCATTTTCTGCAAGAACAAAAACCAAAATCGGATCATATATTTTCTAGATACATGTACGGCGCAAAACGCGTTTAGAAAATGGTGAAGCGCAATGACCTTGACCTTAGAGAAGGTACAAATACGAATGATATAATATTTTTAACAGTAGATTATGTACAATACGAATGATATAATATTCTTAACAGTACAGTATGCACAAAGTAGATATCAATTTCAAGTCAGTTATTCTTGAGATAAGGCAAATAGTGTGTTTTGAACAACAAAGTGAAAATTCAGAGCGACGGACCGACCGATTGACCGACGACCGGACTGTGTTACAAGGTTATTTATCAATAGCTGATTCAGCCGCGCCCCGATGCTTGAATCTTGATATTTGTAACTCGAATTCGTTTATCCACGCAGCCTGTTCACTCAGCAACAAGGCAGAAGTCGTCGTTTAAAGTTTTCCAACTTTATTCAGCAAACATCAACAACTGCATACAAGATCTCTTTCCGAAAATCACTTCCATAATCATCATCAGAAATCATCATAAATCACTCCTACATGCAGACAGTGCATTACTTATATAGTCTCTCTGCAATCGAGAAAATGTTAGAATATTCCAGCATGACGCAATAACACCCAATCAAAATAAAACTCGTCACCGGAACTATGCACTGTCTTACCTTATATAACGTATTTTAGGTTAGAAGAATCGCTTAGCTATTACCAGACCCTTATGGAAGCTTCGGTCGATAATAAACACGAAATTCCAGAAAGTTCTCAACAATATCGACCGACAAAAATTATTAACTATTATTATACAAAACTTCTTCGCAAAATTAAATCAGAGGTAAATACACTCTATTATTGCACGCTTTGCAAAACAAAATGATGGTATCTTTCGCGTGCGTCTCAATCGTAACAGGCTACTTATCCATAGTACCTGGAGAAAACCATCGGTGTCCTGAAAGGTTTCGTTTTTAAGTCATGTAAGCTCGACCCAATTGCGGGGTTTGAATCTGCGACCTTCTGCAACGTAAACCCAACACCCTATTAACCGTGCTACCAGTCCACCCCCTGCTGCTGAAGGTGCCAATAAGGTGAAAAATTGAAGAGTTCGTAAGTTATAGTTTATAAACGAACATAATTACAAGGCAATTGTCTTATTTTGTAGCGTTTCTTTAAAACTGAATCAAAATGTAATTCAACACGCAGTGATTGATACATGCGCCTGCTTAATGGAGGTGAGGTTGTTCTATTCCGCCTTCCCCCCCCCCTCCCTTACACACCTTCCCCACACACATCCAGATACAGGGGGCCCGTGGTAATTTTCTAGAGTAGGAGGTAGTTGACTGCTTCAAATGCAAACAAGTTCATTCTGAATTAGTCATTAGTGTATGGGTAAGCATGTATCCTTCAGACGGAAATGAGTAACCACAGTGTAACCCTCGTTGTTTATTTACAGGTTCTTTCTGCCTGTTTGTCCGTCCGTCTGTCTGTCTCTATATCTTTCTGTTCCTCATTCTGTCGGGTTCTTCCCTCCCCTTTCTCCTCCTCCCTTCCCCCTTTTATATGTCTCTGTCTCCGTCTCTGTCTGTCTGTCTCTCTCTCCCTCTCTCTCTCTCTCTCTCTCTCTCTCTCTCTCTCTCTCTCTCTCTCTCCTCCATCCTTTTTCCTCCCTCCCTGTATCCTTTTCTCTTACCTCTAAAGGAGTTTCGTTTCACTAGCTAGCTGGATGAATAAGAATTTAACCAAACTCCTCGTGTTAGATGCTTTCTCGGTATGACACACCTTTGAGGAGAGGCTTAACTACTTCCAGTCATTGATTTACTACCAAACGGTTATTTATACTTCCGTGAAAGTTCAGGCTAGGATGCTAACTGACGATAGAACTGAGCTGTGTGTCTTTTTAATTCTAGGTTCTTAAAAGGAGTTCCTCTGGCTGAATATGTAAAACTGTTCCCAAAATTTGATTTACTAACCGTAAAGAGAGTCTTATTTATTTCCCCGTTCGAGCTTACGCGTGAGTGTCTCTCAAGAGCTGCAATCGCTGACTAAGCATTCTTTTGACAGACGCTTCGCTTGGAACGGCCTGAATAATGAAAGCTGCTTCCAGAATTCGATTTTCTGCTACTATAGTTAGACGTAGAGTTCTAAATGTTATTAATAATACTTACGTCATCGCCTATCGCTTACTGAAAATACCGTTTCAGAGAATAGGCATCTTTTCGTTTCTTTTGAAGGGGTTTCATACTCTGAATTTTGGCCCGTATAACTCCTTTAAGAATCCGACTGATCGGGCAAAGTTAGTTGTACTTTCGACAAACGCTAGCGTACAAATATTTAAATTTTCCGTCCTATAGATCTTCCTTCGTTGTCATTTTGTTTCTGGAAACGAATTCCACTTGCTGAAAATGAACCTAAAAATGCTTCTATAGAATTCGATGTTCTACAACCACTCCAAGTCGTGACTTGCAGTATACAATTACATTTCCGTTACTCTTACTAATATGAAAACATGGCTTTTCGGGAGTCTCGTCTCTTTTTCTTTCCGATCTTAGCCTATAAGAGCTGCACGCGGAGGCAGAGTAAGCATTCTAAAACGGGACACTGACTTTTGGGAGTTTTGATGACAGCAGCTGTACTAGGAGTAGGAGAGGCTTTATCGATTTCCCCACTTTTAAAGCCCTCAAGTTCGTTACTACTATAGTCCTATTTCTTTGAGTTTCATGCAGTCACAGCTTGTTCACAGCTCAACGTGCGTGCGGTTAACTCGTCATTGTAACCTGTCTATGTAAATGGAATAAATCATAGAACCACTAGCATTCAAAATGTACAATCATGAGAAACACATGTGTATACATAAACCACAACAATGCTATTTACCTAAGACTTTTGTCTTACAAAACGACACCACGCAAATATATATATATATATTTTTTTTAGCTAAGCTCTTTAAATAGTTGGTGTGGCATGTTAGTTTTCCTTTTCATTGCTCATATGGCTCAGACGGCTTTGTTGTAGGCTCCTGGAAAATAAACCATGAATGTTCTGTACCATTATATCTGACGCCCCACCCCTACAGAGGTTTGCTACAATTGTTTCCCCGTTTCAGGTACTATTTCAGGCTAAAAAGCAAAGAATGATATTGATAGACTACGCTGGACCTGTTTGCTTAAACACTGCACGTCTTGGGTGGCTTCGAGTTTTGAGTTCGATCCTGAATTTCGGCCAGCAACGTAAGCATCTCTTTGAGATGAGAAGTGCACTATATGAGAAAAAACAACAACTTTATTGTATGCCCTATATCTCGCTCAGGAAGGCCAAACTCTAATTCCGCTTGTAGGAATCCGCTTCAGCTTACAAAAGACGCGAAAATATAATGATTAGGGTCAACACTGGTCAGGACGATAGGCAGACCGGAACGGGCAGAACAAGTTGTTGGAAGACAGATGATCCTGCGAGCATGCCTGTGAGCGCTTTGAGAAGACTTATTAGTTTGGAAATGCGCTTCATGAAAATACAGTAGTAGTTGTTGTAGTAGTAGTAGTAGTAGTAGTAGTATAGTAGTAGTAGTAGTAGTAGTAGTAGTAGTCAGGGCCGGACCTGGGAAAAGTCGAAGGGGGGGTTACAGGTTCAGCGAAGGCGCGAAGCGCCGAGCCTTCTAGGTGGGTCCGGGGGCATGCCCCCCCCCCCCCCCCCCCCCCGGAAATTTTATTTTTCAAGGATGCAAAATGGTGCAATCTGGTGCTATCTGTCATGAACTGGCTAGTTTTAACTCTGCTCATTGACTATTTAGCATGTGTAGTCATTGTACCCTTAGAGAGTCAGGTATTACACGCAAGCAATTAAAGTACACACCGCGAGCCCGACCCACGCTGCGGAGTTAATCAGCACTGTGTGCGAGAGTCGTAAACATTTTACCCAATGAGAGCTTAGGCAAAGCGGTTCGAGCCAGTTTGACTGGGTCCGAGCCTAACCCAGCTTTGGTCAGTTGGGAGGAATACACCGAAGTGTTAACAGCTAGAAAGCTGGCAGAGAAATCTCTCCACACTTAGACCAGGAAGCAGGACTTAGAATCTTAGAATTCTCTCAAGTCATCACGGGCCTGAACTTGTCAAACAGGTAAATGAACACCCTTCTGTTTCATCGTGATATATTTATATTATTGTGGAAATTATGTTTGTGGAATTTGCTATGCATAAATGTGAATTGTTAATCCGAATTTGCGTGACCACGTGGAAGAGCCTACCACTAGGCGAAACACGACCGGTTGCGCCGCCATGTTGCATGCCGTACGGAACCACTGTTGTTTAACTTATATGTATGTTTGCAGACTAGTGGCTGTACCACTGAATGTTTATAATATTATTAATTCTGTATGTGTATAGTTAGACACGATTGATATTTATGTATGTATAGGAATTTAGAGTGAGATTCCAGTGGAACCCGGAAGTAGCAGAATGTTCGTCGCTTATGTATAGAGATGTGGAGCTATCACTGAGGGCTACTTTGGCTTTCAGTGAGACGCTCTGCACAAACCGATTATTCAGGGTTGTGCAGAATTTTGTCTCTTATATTACAGACGAGCAGGCGAGCTATCCCGAGCTATCCTGTGTGCCCCACTCCACAGAAACGACAAGTTGGTTGAGGAGACTCTACCGCACAAGTCGGAAAGAGCTACCTTGAAAAACACCCTGTCAGACCCCACAGCGTGGCAAGGGAACCCAACTACACAACGACACAGGTGGACCAGAAGCTACCTCACAGAAGGACTTCGAACACCCCACACATGAGTTAAGTGCATAAGGCGAAGGTGCACTTAAACTGATCTAAACAGGACCACAGTAGTCCAACTCTTCAGAAACTGTAAAACGGACCACAGTAGTCCAAATCTACATGCAATCTAGTAGCAAGTGCCCGAGGAAGATATAACAGCTGCCTAGACTATCAGCGATCGAACTATTAGCATTGATTGAGACTTTTTAAGTTAGATTAGTACTTAGAGAATCGTGTATAGAGTAGATGAAATAAATGTGTGATTTTAACTGTTATTAAGTGGCTGGACTACATATGATTCATAGCCGTGTGAAAGCTAGTGTGACAGTAATCTTTTACCATTTTTCTATCTATTTCTGTACCCCAACCTTAACACAGAACGAGCTAAACAAATAAATTTATTAAAGTAATTCATAGGGTGACTTACTAGCAGTTCCCACCGAATAAACGTGAGGGTCCATAATTCCATTGTGCAGAGCCCATAAACCCCACGTGACACTATCTGAACCTTTAAAAAGCCATTTGTGATGGTCTGGGACTTTGAGCTTTTTTAACAGTTGAACTGACAAACTCTGAGGTACAAAAATTATCCTCTGCACCTCCCTTAAAAAAACAACAACAACAACACACACACAAACATTTATTTATCAGCAGAGATGTTTTGTATACTATTATTATTCACTACTTTTTGTCGATCGCTAACGGTATAAAGCTTTACCTTGTAGTTTATGAACATCACCGCCCTGCTTTCACTTTCAGTCTTGCTGCACTAGGTTCTCCGGCATTAGTACCATTTGTGAATTGTATCTTCTGGCAAAACAGTTCACTGCCTCTTTGAAGTCAATATCAACATCCCTGTGCACTTTCAGTAAAGCAAGTCCATTGAGCCTCTGTTGCCCCATTGTAGAGCGCAGGTAGTTTTTCAGGTTGCGCAACTGACTGTTTGAACGCTCACACTCGGCAGTAGTGACAGGCAGGGTGCAAAGGTTCTTTAGCATGATGAACAGGTTGGGATAAAAATCCCCGTCACAATGTTTCAGTGCTTCAGATGCTGTGGATGGGATGATAGCTGTCGCATTCTCAGCAGCACTTCGCCATTTGCAAACCCACCGTTGGTATTCTGCATCAAGGGTAGCGTTGTCTGGTAGGTCAGACTCCCACAACATTGCCAGTGTCTTCACCCCTTCTGGAACCTGCATGAAACCATCCTGGTTGTCTATTAAAGTGCTTGGCACCAGACAGAGACCATCAACTTGCTCGGTCAGCATTTTTGAACCTCGAGTCCAATTCGGTTGACAGGTGTTCCAAGAAAGGAATGGCAATGCTAATCTTGAAATATTCTTCTGGAGTGGCCGCAGGTTGGTTGTCACGGAGAGTCTGTCGGGATGCTTGACGAGGAACAATAACATCAGTTGTCAAAGCATTTGCCATTTTGCTGACTTCACCAAACCAGGCAACGAATTATAGTTCATAATTATCAACTTAGCATCTTAATTAATATTTCTAAAAAGTCGTTTTTGGGGGATTAGGGCAGTATCAAGGTGAAGGTGCTGGAAGAGGCTTGCGGACAGAACAGGAAAATATGGCTGTATTTACTAATTTAGGCTTAGGGGTTGGGTTACTTGGTCGTTTCAACGGGAAAACGCTTTGGACGTTTCAATGGATCCCTTGAAATGGATTTCCGTTGAATTGTCTATAAATAACTATTTTGTACCTTGGACCAAAAGTGAATAAAAACTGCAATGTTTTAAAAACAATTTAAAAAAATTAAACCTCTTTGCATAAAACAAAATTATTATTTTTTTTTTAGTTTGGAGGGGGGGGGGGAGTCCGGAACCCAGGTAACCCCCCCCCTGGATCCGGCCCTGGACTAGTAGTAGTAGTAGTAGTAGTAGTAGTAGTAGTAGTTGCAGTAGTAGTAGTAGTAGTAATAGTACAGGGTCCACGTAAGTTACACTCGTTGAATACGTTTGTTGTAATTTATAAAAAGAACACTCAAAATGTCTTATGAAGTGATGAGACAATCAATGATGATGAAAATCAAGACATAATTATAATGTCTTTCTAAGCGATGAGAAAGAAGCTCGAAAGGAGATCGGAATACATACAATATATTATATTGTCTTACTAATCTGAGAACCTCGAATAAAAAGATTCGCGACACTCCATGAACCTTCCAATTAAGACAGACCTTATGCGTCAGTGAGAAAGAGGCTCGAAAGGAGATCGGCGGTGAACTTCCTATTCTAATACTTACAAGGAGATCGGCGGTGAACTTCCTATTCTAATACTTTTTGTATCGGCGGTGAACGGTCAGTCACAATAGTTTTGCCGCGATTGCTTTAAACCTATGGCTTTAAACAATGTAGACGCTGTGGTCTCAATGACACGCGTTTGACAGTGAATAATCAGTTTGAACTATTGTAGCAGCTACTGTACGCATAGACCTGCTCACAATGACATTGCACTTCAAAAAGGTAACCTATTATAGCAGTCTCTAAGCATATGTGCAAATAATTAGCGCTTCTAATCATAACGTTAGCTTATACTTTTCTGTACTGCATTAATTGAAATGTCAGCCGGGTTGGAGAGATAATGGAAGGTAGGATGCTTGTGTGTTTGTATCTGTGGGTGTGTGTTTGTGTGTGTGTGTTTGGTGGGGAGGAAGTGTTACTTGACTTGGGTACTGCGCTATACAAGTGGGCATAGGATAGGATAGGATAGGATAGGATAGGATAGGATAGGATAGAACAATTATCCTAATTAGGCTGCTATAGCTTGCTCCATTATTACTCTTGTATGCTATTTAGTTACTCGTAATGTCCCTACACAAAGACCATCAGTCATTCATTCTCTCGCATCCATACTCACAAACTCGCGACCGCACTACTATGTGACGAGAGCAGTGGGATTACATTACATTGCATTACATGATTATTGCTTTAGGTCCAGCGGACTCTTCCGAGCCAAATCAGGACCGGACAACCCCTAATCCGCATAAAAGATCTGCTGAAACAACCCTAGTGGTAAAACTGAAAGTTCTCCACCAGCCAGTCACTTTACAATAAAGACATCCCACGCAGGGGACGTTGAGGCTGTAATCTAATTTATCGAACCCCCGTTTACAAAAACAAAATAGAATACAAAAATCATTATAAAATATCAACAAAACAAATACATATAAAATGCCTACATTGCTAAATAATAACATCATAGGAAGCCCTAGTGACCACCTGGCAGAAAGCGTCCAATATTCCCAAGCTGATCCAACAGACCTCACACACAAATAAGGAATCTTGTCCCGGAAGAGTTTTCAAGAAAAAAGGTAGGTGACTGGTCTAGCGAAGAAGAAGATAGTATAGCAGATTGATAGAACAGAGCAGGAATGAGAAAAAGCAAATGAGAAAGACAGCGACAGAGGGAATTTAAAGCACTAAATTTCCAGAAAGTGGGGATACTATTTATACTGAAACCCCCGGCACCCTAAAGGGGGTAGCAGTGGGATTATCGAAGGGCAGATCTAGTATAATACGTACTGAAATTTTCGGGAAATGCAGTTTTCGGAAAATCGGATTTTCAGTTTAAAATTGTCACCGACAAGTGCATTACGAGGTCATTGTAACTGACAGGGAAGTGTCATTCCAAAAAATAATTCCGGGTACTACTGGAGAGCCTAAATACACAAACTACCCAGTGTGGTCAAAGTAATAAACGTACAATTAGACCAGGCTTTCCTTAAGAAATCATGCTACCAGTTTTGGCACTCTGACTGTCTACAATAGTAGGCCTAACTCTATCGGCTCTGTCACATACTTATGTGTTAAGCCTACAAGTTTGAGCTGTGAGTGTAGTGAAAGATTTGTCGACTATTCTTTCTCCAGGAAATCACACTGAAAGTAGGCTATATGTCATGGTGGAAATCTTCCCATAACATGAAACACAATAATAAATCTAACACATTTATAATTTATCAGCCTTGCTTGTGTAGGCTAATAACCTACATCTTTGATGCTTACACGAATCTCTCTCCCCCCCCCCCCCCCCGTGGGTGTGCCGGAGGGTTCAGTATAAATATTATCCCCACTTTCTAGAAATGTAGTGCTTGAAATTCTCACTGTCGCTGTCTTTCTTCTTTGTTCTTTTTCCTTCATACTCTGTTCTATCAATCTACTATACTATCGTCTTCTTCGCTAGACCAATCACCTACCTTTCTTCTTGAAAACTCTTCCGGGACAAAATTCCTCATTTGTGTGTGAGGTCTGTTGGATCAGTTTGAGAATATTGGACACTTTCTGCCAAATGGTCACTGGGGCTTCCTATGATGTTATTATTTGGCAATGTAGGCATGTCATATATATAATATAATAAGCCTATATATATAATTTATTGAAACCCGTTTACAAAAACAAAATAGAATACAAACATCATTATAAAATATCAACAAAACATATATATATTTTATAATGATGTTTGTATTCTATTTTGTTTTTGTAAACGGGTTTCAATAAATTAGAGTATAGCCTCAGCGTCCCCTGCATGGGATGTCTTTATTGTAAAGTGACCGGCTGGTGGAGTGCGTTCAGTGTTACACTAGGGTTGTTTCTGCAGATCTTTTTTTTTAATGCGGATCAGGGGTAAATCCTCTTTCAGCGAAGTTATGGTCTTGATTTGGTGGTCCTGATTCGGCTCTTTGCAGTCCGCTAGACCCTGTAAGCAATGAAGAACTAAGCTTACTCGAAGAAATAGTGTAATCAACCTTATCATATGGTCGATAGTGGATTGTGATTACCCATATAACATGAGTTTAACGCATAAATAAATAGTTGTTTTTCTAACTATCTGTTAGTATACAACGTAAATAAATCTGTTAATGGACAGATCGCTTATTATAATACCAGATCGATCAAGCTAGGTAATACAAGTTTATGCCTAAGGAGAAAACTCTCTTTGCATAGACCTATGCAATACAGAGTTCATATAAAAGTAACATGCAATATATATGCTTTATATAGTCTCACTGTTTAAAACTGCAGCTATTATGCTAATGCAATGCCATCCGTGCTTCATTTTTAGTTCAGGAGCTACTACTGTTTTTGCCTTTGGGCGTCCGGCGTGCGGTATTGCGAATTGCAACCATGCTGAGTACTGGGCATACTTCGTGAGGACT